>VZRI01001465.1:164507-200887 GCA_013397515.1 Upupa epops
CACACACACACAGACACACACACACACACACAGAGCACTGCTTTGGGGAAGAAAAAAGCAGTGGTGAGCTGGTTTTTAACAATTACAGACTCATTCCTAGAAGTCTTTTGGGGCAGGGAATCCACTTCCAAATCTTCCTGCAAGGTGTCAGTGAATCTGGTTAAATCTGATTCCTACAGACAGCAGGAGGGCTTCAGGGCACCCAACCATCCCCTTCCCCATCCCTTGTCCTGTGCTGCAGAGCACTTAGTGATGCTCATGTTTGGGAAGCTGATTTGGGATTATTAAGGCACCATTGGTAGAGGTGATCTGGCCCAACTTCACACACCGAACCGATTAGAGTGGCACTGATCCCGTCCCACAGTACCTGAACTCCTGGGGAAATGACATCAATCCATCACCAGGGCTGAACAAAATGCCCCAACCCAGGCACAGCTGGGACCTGCAGCTCTCCAGCCACCCAGGAATCAGATCTTAGAATCACAGAGTCACTAAGATTGGAAGAGACCTCCTAGATCATCCCATTCAGCCATCACCCCAACCCCATCCTGCCCACTAAACCCTGTTCCCCAGGGCCACATCTGCTTGTTTTTTGAACCCCTTCAGGGACGGTGACTCCCCCCTCCCTGGGCAGCCTGTTCCAACCCCTAAGCACTCTGATAGAGAAGAGATTTCTCCTGATGTCCAACCTAACCCTCCCCAGGCCGTTTCCTCTTGTCCTATCACTGATGACTGGGGAGAAGAGACTGACCCCCACCTCTCTGCAGCCTCCTGTCAGGTAGCTGTAGAGAGCCATAAGGTCTCCCCTCAGCCTCCTTGTCTTCAGTCTAAACACCCCCAGCTCCCTTGGCCACTCCTCATCAGATCTCTCCTCCAGGCCCTTCCCCAGCCTCATTGCCCTTCTCTGCACCTGCTGCAGCATCTCAGTGCAGGATTCATCCTGACCCAGCTCCAGTCTTACACCCCAACACACCTGCCAGCCCCTTACGGGAATGGCTCAGCACCCCCCTGTTCCCATGGCTGTTTAGTTCTTGTCTCCATGGGTTTGGGGAGATAGAATCCAGCCAGGAATGGGGCCAGATCCCACAGAGCTAGTTTGAGAGTTAGGTCAGGAAACCTTTCCTCCTCCTCTTCCTCGCTTTCAGCCAAATGAGAGTGGGTGAGAGAAGCAGCGCGTTTGGGAATGTCCTCCGGGCGGATTTTAAGCCGAGAATGAATCCGAGGGGGATTTATAAATGTTATTTATACATTTACTAGGGTTCTGTTGAAATCGGTGCCAGTTCAGTGGGGGGCAGTGGGTGCCCTTGGTGACAGCACATTTTGAACCAAGCTCTGGCCTGTAATTTTCACAAGGAAACATCTCACCCCGTTACATCCTGCAGCTCCTTCCCAGCCTGATGGCTCCCAGTTTGGTCCCAGGCTCCCACAAAACTCAGGGACAGCCATGGCTGGGCTTCATGCTTTCAGGCCAGCAGCTCGTTAGCTCCCTGAAGGCAAACAGGACCAAAAAAGGAGTTTAACTAAAAGGGGCAACTGGAAAGCAGAGGCTGGCAGAGCAGTTGAAGCTGCAGGAACAAGGGCTGCAGGGAATTTGGAGAATTTTATTCAAGAGTCTTTAAACGGAACCGATGGCGAAGGGCAGGCTGCGGCTTCCTGGCCAGGGAAAGAGCCTTGGACCCACATGTATTTCAGGCACAGTGCTGACCTTCATGCCTTTACCCAAGCAAGAAGCATAGAATCACAGGATCATTAAGGTTGGAAAAGACCTACAAGATCATAGATTCATAGGATGGTTCAGGTTGGAAGGGACCTTAAAAATCATCTGGTTCCAACTCCCCTGCCATGAGCAGGGACACCCCCCACTAGACCAGGTTGCTCAAGGCCCCATCCAATCTGGCCTTGAACACTTCCAGGGAGGGGGCAGCCACAACCTCCCTGGGCAACCTGTGTCTCAGCACCCTCATCATAGAGAACTTCCTCCTGACTTCGTCTAAACCTCTCCTCTTCCAGCTGGAAACCATTCCCCCTGGTCCTACCACTCCCAGCCCTTGGAAACAGCCCCTCCCCAGCTTTCCTGTAGCCCCCTTCAGGGACTGGAAGGCTGCTCTAAGATCTCCAGTCCAACCATCACCCCAATCCCACCCTGCCTGCTAAATCCTGTCCCCCAGGGCCACATCTACTCATTTTTTAAACCTCTCCAGGGACAACTCCACCCCCTCCCTGGGCAGCCGATTCCAACCCCTGACCACTCTGCCAGAGAAGAAGGCCACATCCCAAACACAAGAGCACAGGGGATGGTCAACCCAAGACCCAGGCATTGGTCAACCAAGGTTCAAATGCCCTTAGAACACAATTAAAGATGCAGAGAGAGATCAGCAGCTGCAGCAAGGCCCTGGGAGATGGACAGAGCCATTTCTGTTCCCCTTCCCATACAGGGATGCCCCGTGACCCCAGCAGTTTTAAACAACCGTGGTCAAAACGATGCAGCAACCCTGCAGGTGCCCGCTCTAAGTTCAGACTCTGGTCCTCGTGGCTCATCTCATGATGGGACAGACCTTGAAAGTTGTGTATTTGGGCACAAAGGGACCTTAGGGACTTGATGGAAACCTTCTTGGAGGAGGTTTCATTGCCAGCTACCCCAGGAAAGCCTTTCTGACCTCAGTGATCTTGGAACCTGTAGTTTTCTCCAGCTCAACAGCTCGGTGCTGTCTTGAAGCAGAAGAACTGAGATCCCTTCCAGTAGATTGTGTTGTGCAATGCTTTTGGATGATGCTCGAGCATCTCTTTAGAATCAAGGCAGCTTACTAGCAAGTTTTTAGTTCTTGAGCAAGTTCAGGGAGTGCTAATCCCTGCCACCGTGGCCTCTGCAAGGATACAGAGCAGAAACCCCCATAGAACCCTGCTATGAATCAGAGAGTCATAAAACTATTAACATGGCAAATAATTCCCGAATACTTTCCCACCAGTAGGTACAGATTGGATCCAGATGCTTTATTAACAGAAGGAATAATTAAGCGGTACCTCCTCACGGCCGGCCAACAGCCAGACTTGTTCCCCAGGAAGCTTTTGCGGGCGGCTGACTGGGTATCTCGGAAAAAAAAGACCTCACAAACCGACCTGAACCAACCTGATGAGAGTAGTGACAGAGAGGAGATTAATCTCAGCCTGGCTGAAAGCCCAAGATCGATACTGAGAAACCAAACTACACCCTCAGCTCCACGTTTCCATGAGCCAGCAAAGCCAGAAATAAACAGTGTGGAGGCTGAGCTCTGCGAGACGCGAAGGTGGTCGTTCCTACCGGGGGTGGGTGAGCAGATGCTCGGCTGCTGTCCTCTGTCACCCTGGGCACGTGCCACAGCCAGGGCTTCAGGGGTGCTGGAGGTGGGAGCTGAGACCAGCACCTCGGAGGTGTTTTGGCGCTGAATTTCCATCACTGTTCATGAAAGCCTGGCTCAAACCCATAGCAGAACCAACTCAAGACACCCTGTGGATGGTTCCCATTGTGGGGGCTCTGGGAGATGCAGTGCCAGCAGTCTGGGTCGAGTGCTGTTCCAGAATCTGCCAAGGCTGATGCTCAAAAGCAGGGCTGGGGGGGTTTTAGCCAGAGGTGAAACCACCACAGGTCTTTGCAAACGTTTGGTTTCACTCAAAGCCCCAGCAGGTCCTGACACAGGTTTGGTTCTCATGGAGAACACAGGATTGCACGGGTGCTGCTCCCTACAGAGTCCCAGGTGCCTGCCAGGAGAACTGCTGGAACAGGGCAGGGCAGTGCAGACCCCCCAAGAGGGCTCAAACCCAATCAGGACCCTGTGTCACATCCCCACCTGGGGTCTCACAGGGGTCTGGTGCTCATATGGCCTCTCCTGTGCTTCCCCACAGGCGAGAGCCTGAGCCCAAGCCGTGGGGCAGTCAAGAGGAAGAAGAAGCAGAGGAGGAACCGCACCACCTTCAACAGCAGCCAGCTGCAGGCTCTGGAGAGGGTCTTTGAGAGGACACATTACCCTGATGCCTTTGTGCGGGAGGAGCTGGCGAGGAGGGTCAACCTCAGTGAGGCCAGAGTCCAGGTGAGCAAAGGTTTGTGTGGGAGAAAACAGCACCCTCTGCCTTGGCCCTGGGCGAGAGCAAGGACTGTCCCCTCTCTCCTTTCACCCTGCACATGGCTGTGATCGGTAGCATGGATGTTTGGGGACATCCCTGCTCACAGCAGGGCCCGCTGACCACCTTCCCTCCCCACAGGTCTGGTTTCAGAACCGAAGGGCCAAGTTTCGCCGTAACGAGAGGGCAATGCTAGCCAACAGATCGGCTTCGCTCCTCAAATCCTACAGCCAAGAAGCAGCCATTGAGCAGCCCATGGCACCACGACCCACCACCCTGACCCCGGAGTATCTCTCCTGGACCAGCACCTCCCCGTACAGGTAGGTGCAGGCAATGGAGAAGCTGGGGAGGAGATGGCCATGGGACAGACTGTCCAGGAAGGAGCCCTGGGCCACTGCCGAGGACACAGGGAGTTTTACAGGGCTGAAAGGAGCTCATCCAGCTTTGCTTTGGGAACCATTTGAGCCCTGTCTGAGCATCCCTTGCCTGTAGCTGGCCAGGCATCCCTGCCTCCACACACTTCAGAGCCAGAGCAGGGGCCCTGATCCTCGCAAGGGATTCACTTGGCCTCATGCTGACCCTTCCCACATCTCGGCACAGGAGGTGGCATGGGTCCCTTCTGGTTCCCAGCTCTGCGTCCAGCCATCTCATCCAAAGCTCAAGGCAGGGCCTCCTGGTGCATAGTTTGAGGGGTTCCCACATGCATCCAGCCACATAAAAACGATGAAGCCTTGACTGCTCTTGTGGGAGATGCCTAAGAGGGAACGGCTGGTGTGGCCTTGGGAAGCCAGCAGGACTGCGTGGGACACGGGGACTCTTCCGTGGGCCATGCCTCATTCCTCCCCTGCTCCCTCCCCGCAGCACTGTGCCCTCCTACAGCTCCAGCGGGACACCGACACCCACCCAAGGGGTGAACATGGCCAACAGCATCGCCAGCCTGCGCCTCAAAGCCAAAGAGTTCAGCCTCCATCAGAACCAGGTGCCGACCGTGAACTGACCGGGGCAAAGCCCACCCCATGGCCTCACCCAGGATACAGCGTGGAGCTCCTGTGCTGGACCAGGACAAACCCGCCACCCACGCAACCCATATGCCACTCTTCCAACATCTCAGCACCTCTCCTCTCCTCTTCCCTACTGAAGGTAGAGTCAGTCCCGGACCGGAGTGGCACACAACTATAGCCACATATGGAGCAAACTTGGTTAGGAACTCGCTTTTCTGCACACCCCTATAATAAAGGCTATATATACACACACATACCCCCCACGCGCTCCTCGAGGACAAACAGACTTGCCAAGGGAACGAGAATTTGCTTCCAAACATGGAAGGATCTTGGACCATTGGATTTGACCAATTTGGGTATCTCACCCCGAGAGCCAAAGAGTTCTTGGGTCTTCTCCTCCCGCAGGGACAGCGTGGGAGGATCACGAGCCCCCCTTTCCGTGACTCGCGGTGCCCAACCGTGCTGGCCGAAGCTGACCCGTGTGTTCACCCCCTAATGCATCCCCGGCCATGGAGCTTGGGAAAGACTTTGGGAAGCCAACGGCTCGACCCTACCGTGGCTGGTTCCGGCTGGCCCCCCGCACCGTGCAGTGTGCGTTTAGGAGCTGCCTATGGCAATGGCGTCAGGCTTTGTTCCTTCCCAGAGGGGCGAGGAGGGCAGGAACATCTTGAGCAGACACTCGCTCGGAGCCTGTGAGTTCTCCCGCAAACTGTAGGGAGCATTGCTGGTCCCCAGGCAGGCACCGCTGCCCTGCCTCGGTGGGTTTGCCAGCGATTCTGCAGAGCCCCAGGTCATTGAACCGTCCCAGGGAAAGAGAAAATTGGAAAAAGCTGTTGGGTTTCAGCTGAGTAGGCGGCTCCCAGCGCTTCGTGCCAACGGCAGAGCAGGCTTCGCCTTCCGGAGGCACAGCCTCCCCGCCGGCAGCTCCACAGATGTGTGCAGGGCTCTGGGGCTGGCGACTCCATGGGGGGGGGGGCTTTTTTGGTTTTGCAGAAAGGAAATGGTTTTCCCCTCATCCCACCCCGCCGCGCAGCCTAATGAGGCTGTGAGGTGGGATGTGCAGGGGGATGGGCACAGGGTGAACGATCCTGCTCCACGTTTACACCCTCCCGCTTCTGCGCCTGGGGGACTGAGCTGCAGAGAGATGCACCCTACACATTCCCCTGCCTGTACTGCTGCCGCAGGGGCTGAGCCAGGGCGATGGAGGGTTTATGCTCTGCAAACCAGACCACCCTTTCCTTGTCCACCTGCCAAGTGTGAGGACATCGCCAGCTCACATGAGCGGCCTGGACAGAGAAGGCACCATCCCTAATTTGCCTAGAAGATCTCAGCCTTCCTGGGGTCTGCAGCAGTAGATCTGAGGATGAGTACAGCCATGGCCAAGGCGCTTCCTCCAGATCAGCACCCTGTGGTATGTGATACCAAGGCTGAAAGCGTCCCCTCTGCTCCCAGGAGCACCTTTTCCTGTTCCCACTGGGCTCTTCCTACAGCTGCCTGTGGTGCCCAGGGGCTGCAATGGTTCCATCCCAGGCAGTGCTCTGCCACCCGGAGCTGGAGATCTGATGGTAGAACCATGAGACAAGGACATCTCCTGCGGGTGGGGGGATGAACCAGTCCCTCCATCCTGCTTTCAGCCCTGGCTTTGTTTGCTTCACCCAGTGCAGCTCCCCAGCTGGGAACCACCACCTCCTACTCCAGCACAGTGGGCAGGGAGGGAGCTCAGCCTGACCAGCACTGCCCAACTCAACCTGGGGGCAGTCACCCTCAACTCCCACCCTGTTTCCAGGGCCACACAAAAAGGGGAGAATGCAGCTCCCCAGAGCACAGGAGACACCACAGACCTGACAAGACCCAGGATAAATCCAGCTGGGGAAGGAAGAGGGACCCACAGCAGATCGGATCAGATCAGCCACCATGAGAACAGCCACTGTGGGCAAGAGGAGGAGGAGGAGGCCGGGCTGGGGGGGGAGGAGGGTCCTATTCCCATGGAAAGCCCAGGGCTCTTTTTTTTCAGTTATACAAGAAACCACAGGGATATAAATGTCACTGCCTCTTTGAGAACATTAATGAAAATAAACCCGTCTAATAGTTTGCAGATGCCGTTTCTGTAAACCTAAAAAAAGCAGGGAATAAATATTTCTTCACTAAATACCTATACTGTGTGCATAGATTGGAAAGCACTCGCTCCTCAGCGCAGGACCCTCCCTTCCCTGTGCTCTTGGCAGTTTTATCGCCGCTTGTCCGTCAGCGCCGAAGCCTCACCCAGCCGAGATGGAAACGGCACCCGCGGAGGGGTAGAGGGACCATTGTAACCTCAGCTCCCTCTCGCCCGCTCGGTTTGTACATCTCCATCACTCGTAACGAGATCCACGGTGGATTTGGTTTATTTTATGACGGGGTTGTTTTTTTTCTCCTTTCTTCTGCATGTCTGTGTTTTGGGAATTTTTGTAAGGTTTTTGTAAAAACAACTCTTGGGAAATAATGGAGGAATAAATATTTTACTGAGTAGGGCAGCGTCTGTGCGTGCGTGCCATGGGGATGCGGCTCCTTCCTTGCTGGTCACTGTGGTTTCTCCACTTGCCCTGGATAAAGCAGTGCAGACCCACTGTCCTGGGCAAGGGGCCAAGAGCCACAGTACAGCCACTGTCACCTCGTGGCATCTCGGAGCTTCTCCCAAAGACCTGGATTTCACCCCAGGCTCCAAACGTGCCTGAGAGGGGCAGGAGTAAAGAGGGAGTGTTTTGAGTCTCTATGGAGCTGAGACAGGGCAGCTGGACCCACAGGAATGGCAGCTGGACCCACTTGAGGACCCTCAGGTCATTTCCTGGAGAAGGTAGAAATTCAAGGGGTGCAGAAAACAGCTTGAAAACTCCCTGCAGAACAACTAATTGCATGGCCTTGCCAGATCGGCCTTATTTCACTCCAGAATAGTGAGGGTGAGCTAGTGAGGAAGGGGTGTCAGGGAAGAGGGATCAGTTCCTTCCCCCAGCCCTTCAAAATCCCTCTGGAAGCGACAGAACTTACAGGCTCTAACCTGGGCAGCTCACACTAACGCTGGCTCCAGTTCACACCCACAGCCTTGGGAGTAGCACCCATGTTTTCCCACCATCAGGCAGAGAACAGGCTGAGATGGGATGTGGCCAGGAGCTGGCAGCAGAGCCCTTGCTGAGTTATCAGGTCAAACCCATCGTTGTAACAGGGCTGGAAACCTCTAAATACTAATTGATGCTCCACAGATGCATCTGTTCCAGGCATCCTGTCCTCCTGGGACAAGCACTCATCAGTGGTCCCAGCAGGGACCAGCACAAAGTTACCTCATAGCCCTGGGAGCCAGAAACACGCAACAAAGACATCTGGACCTGCCCGGAGAACTGGAGGCAGTGGAGAAACAAGGACATTGTCTCCTACACACCACCACTGCAGTCCCACACAAACTCCGTCAGGCTCACAGACTCAGAAAGTGCTGAGCAGGACAAGAACTGGGAGCCCAAAGCAAGATGAAGCCCAACTCTTCAGGCTCCACCCTGTGTAAGGAGGGCATTAACCTGCTGAGCTGCAGGTTGCAGCACATGGGCAGAGAGCCAGGCTGAGGGGTGAGAAGATGTAGGATGCGAAGGGAAGCCCAGTCTCACTGAGGGCTTGGCAGAGTACCACAGTGAAGTTGGACCAGTATGGGATGCTGTGAGCACTTCACTTGGAAGTGAAGAGCTTGCAGATCCCAGGGCAGATTCTTCCAGTGACCCATTACTGTTAGCTGCTGCAAATATGTCATTTATTTCCTGCCTGAACTAGCCTGAACTGTCCCAGCTTCGGTTCAGCTCCCACTAGAGCAGAAAGTCTCAGTCCATGGTCTGCTGGCTCCCAGGAACTGACGGGCAACTTTTGAGATGTCTGCAAACCAGGAGATAAACATGGAGAGCTGTAGGTCACCTGCCAGGGTCTGCACTCCACAGGGGAGGGATGTACCAGGGGAAGGCTGAAGGGAAAGGAACTCAAAGGCACTGTCCTACCTCGCATCCTCTTCCAGCACTGGAGGACTGCTCCTCCTAGGAAGCAGTTTGTCACGGACACATCCATCACAGACCTCACTCCTGCAGGAGAGCCAGTGTCCCTCCACACACAGCTTCAGGCAGGGTGAGGGGGGAAGGGGTAGAAGGGTTGCAGGAACACTATTTGCAAACTGTCCCTCTTTCCTCAAAGCGGTTGATTTTCAACCGTCTGATTCCCAAAGGCCAAGCCTCAGCTGATGGGCTGGTTTCCCTTTATCCCATTTCCTTGTTCCTGAACGCACAGCCTGACACATGCATGCGGCTTTCTGACAGATAAACGCTGGGGTTTGTCCCTGTGATGTTTTAATGAGAGTAATTCTGCACTGTCATCAGCATCAAGGCAGAACTGAGCTCACATTTTCCATCCCGCGGGGATGCCAGCCTGCTTATCCCCATCCCAGGGTAATTACATCAAGCGGCTCCTGCATCCTTCACTCCTGCTCCCCCTGCTCTGAGCCCTTTTCTTTCTGGTGGTAAAGGGAAGGTCCAGAGACCTTTCAAGTCCTGCTGGCACCACCTACGAGCTGCAGAGACACATGGACAGAGAGCAACGTGTCATCTCACAGCCGAGCTGTCCCGAGGGATGTGATGATCCTTTCAAACTCCATTTGGAAGGAGCATCTCCTCCTCCCTGCAGCTGATGTTTTGCTCGCTGCTACTTCCTTCCAAACGCCCAGAAGGGAGCAACCTGTGGCAGCAGAAGAGCTGGCTGATGTGGTGGGACTAACACTCTACATCATTCAGGCAGGAGGGAGGAAATCAAGGTTCCTTCTGTAGCATAGAATCCTTAGGGATCGGAAGGGACCTCGGAAGATCATCCAGTCTAATCCCCCTGCCACAGCAGGACCACCTAGACCAAGCAGGTGTTGCAAAGCCAGGGAAGAGCTATTCAGTGCAAGGGAGAACCACTGTCTGCAGACACCCAGCGCGGTTAGGAGTGGGGCAGAGCATCGGCAGAGGCTGGTGGGCGCAGAGGCAGCCATAAGCCCCAACCCAAACACCTCAAGCTACCTCCTGGCCTGCGCACAACTCCCTGCCCGAGCAGTTCAGGACCCCCCGCACTGGGTGCCCGCAGCCACACGAGGGTGCTGCAGTCCCACGCAGCCCGCGGCAGCGCAGGGTGCGGAGCAGAACCCACTCGGTATCGTCCTGCTATGCCTCACCCCCCATCCCACACTGGACCAGGGACCCCCTGCCCGGGTGGTGCTGGGGCTGACACCCTCACCGCAAAGAGGAGCTAAAAAACCGAGGGGATTCAGTTTTCCTTCTGCCAGCTTCACCCTCGTGTAGCACCCTCAGCTGTTCCAGAGGACTCCTCCCGGGGATGTCCAGCCCTGCTGGGCTGCTCTGCTCCTCTTCATCTACCTGCAAGTCACAGGCATCGCAGTTTCTCAGGAGGGTTAAGGGGATTTGCATGGCAAAGCCCTGCAGCTCAGGTGGAAGAGCACCAGCCTGCCAGAGGAAATTCTGGAAGGGCAGAGGAGGCAGAGTGACCGGTGTCACCGGTCTGATGCCCAAGGAGAGGGATTCTTGGTATCAGATTCCACCAGGAGAAGGCCTGGATGACCAGGCAAGACCCAGGAAACAGTACAGGTGGTATGGAAGCCCAAAATTCACGGGTAGGAAGGATCTCTGCTTGGAAGCATGTGGTAGGAGAAGCAGCTTGGGTCAAGTCTCTCCTCTTGGTTTTCCCCTGCTTCCAGACACCCTGGGCTGAGCAGAGCAGAGAGAAGACAAATGCTGGCACAGTGTGAATCACACTCAAATATTTCAGCAGTCCCAGGCTGGTGTCAACGTGTCACCGTTTCAGGAGGTTTAAGCCTGGCATGAAGACCAGATTGTCGGCACTTACAACCCCGATATCAAAACCCCAGAGGCTGGTAGATGCAACCACCATCCCTGCTCTCCTGAAGCTGCAGGGGACCCTGGTTATATTCTTCCCCCATACAGATGTCAGAGCAGGAATATGTTAGCTCTAGGCTTTAGAGTGTTATTTGGGGAGAGGCAGAGGATGCTTCAGCTCCTCACTTGCTTCACTCCCACCAAACACCAGAGACTGCACCCAGGAGAGAGCCAGTGGCTCTGATCTCCTTGGTCCTGGGAGAGCCCTAGTGGGGTTGGGCTGAGCAGCCTCCCACAAACTTCCCCAGCATTTCAAAATAAGCACAATGCTTGGGCCTCTCTGAAGTTTGCCTTGTGGGCTTTTTCTGTTTGTTTTCTTTGAGCCAGGAGAGTTCACGTTCCCAAGCTTTTCCCTGCAGCCAGTACAGCAGGGTTTATTTTTTTTTTAATAAAAAAGAAGAAAGCAGAACCCTGCACGTAACCTCAGCTTCCCTGAGCAGGGCATCAGCCCCAGGCACCGAACAGGCAGTTTACAGGAGGATGCAGGAGCTAGCAGCTCTGGGAGCTGGGGGGCTCTGCAGCCCCATTTCTTCCTTCCCATGCCAAAATCCCAGTTCCAGCTATGCGCAGCCCTATGACTCTACATCTCTAACCGCAGCAACATGCATTGGAGAGAGTCTATTTCACATAGCTGCTGCCTTTCTTAGTGGAAAGCAAAAAGCATAAGGGAAAGAAAAACATGGAAGCTGTCTTCCTCCTCTGGCGCCTCTTGCCTGCTTCACTAAGTGAAGTCATTTTGCCCATCCCAATCAGCTAACACAGACACCAACAGAGCAGAACCTCCCAAACAACAGCTGCTTAAGCAAATCAGGAAAAACCAGGAAAAGGTGGCATTGGCTTCCCAGCAGCCTACCGGCAAAAAGACGGGACTGAAAAACACAGGCAGCTCCTTTGCAAGTCATAAGCACAGGCATGAGAACAACCAGATCTTACCTGAACTTCTCCAGCCCTCCAGGATTCAAGCACCAGCTCGGCTCTGCAGGCAAGAAGCACAAGCAGGGCATGAGGGAAGCTTGCTGGGACAATGCATCACACACCACTAACTGCTTTGGGGGAAACTGAGATGGAAAAGATTTGGGTGAACACCAAGCTTTGTGGTAACCCACTACCCTGAGAAGGCAAAGTGAGCAGAGCTGCTTTGCAAGCCCCAGCTCTGCTGAATCTAAAGGTCAAGCACAAACAATACACACCTGGAGAAACAGTTCCTCTGCAGGGCAGGTGAGTCCAGAGGAAAGAGACCCCTCTTTACGAGTCCCAGGGCACTCCAGGCTCCACAGCAGGGTTTAGCGAAGCATTTTGCAGCTGGGGAACCATCCTGGGCTGGACCCAGCTGCTCCCCAGCTGCATTTGCTGCTCCCGAAGGAAGGATGTATCAAAGCACAATGATTTGTTTTTATTGGGAATATTTGCTTCCTGCCACCAGGATGCATGTGCAGCAGCAGAGAAATAAATGGACAGGGGTTCGAGACCTTGTGCACCACGTGAGGCAAAAAAAGCTTGTTACCAAGGGGCTCCGAGTGACCCAGACATCTGTTGAGGCTGCCTAAATGAGAAGTGGCCAAGAGCAAACTGCTGAACCTGCAGTCCTGTCCATCTTTCCACACATGCTGAGCACTGTGGCCCCACAGGAGAGTAGAAAGTCAAACCTCACCTAACAGCTCAGCCTAAGACCACATCTGCCTTGGGGTCAGCAGACACTGGTTCAGAAGATACTGATTCAGAAGCTGCTGTCCAAGCTGGACACGGGCTCAGAGCTGGTGTTTCACCCTGTGCTTCATGCATGCAGCTACTCCCTGGGGTCTCTGTAAGAGCATCTCCAAGGACAGTGGGGTTAAGGGAACAGCTTCAGTGCTTAGGACAGGTGGAACAGGAATTTATTTGGTGCTCATTCTGTTTTCCCCATGTGATATTAGTAAAGCTCTGTGTTGCTCTCAGAGGAGGGAGAAGGCACTGAACAGTGGAGGCTTCCTCCTGCCTTGTCCTCCCTACAGGTCCTCCCCTGTGTGCTACTCTTGCCTGGACCAGCCTTTGCCACTGTGGGACAGCTGCACGGCAGAGAAGCTCACGGTGCCCCTGCGATCCCCTGTCCCAGCCTCTCCTCACCAACACAACAGCTCTGAGGCACCACTGCAGAGCAGCGGTATTCTCCTGTGGGGCAGTTCAAAGCCACTGTTCATTTCCAGAGCTTTCTGCTAACACCAGCTAATCCATGCTGCACACGACTGGGCAGCAGTGGACAGCAGGAAACAGCTGAAAAAAACCCATCCCGAAAGCGGTCACGGCACATTCCCCAAATAGCAAGGGCCGTTCTGCGGCCAGAGAAAGGCTACAAACAGAAGGAGACAAATTCACTCCGCTGTCATGGGAGCATTTTCAGGCACCAGCGGCATGAGAATGCACAACTGCCCTTGGGAGAAAGGTCTGTGTTAGAAATGATCCAACAGACACCCAAACCTCTGATAAAACACAAAGGATTTATTGGTTGCGGTAACAAGGGGTGAGCAAGCAGCGCCGGGTGCGTGGGGAGTCGGTCACTCCACCAACACGCACCCCTTACAGTTTAAGGCAGCCACATTTTATACCTTATTTCATACACATTATCACTTCAAAGGATCCCCTGTATCAGTCTTCTCTTTGTTCACATCTCCACTTCTTAGGGAGACCCCAATCCAAAGATAAGGTGGGAGACAATGTTCTTGGCCTAATCCTAATTAACAGTGATTAGCTCCCCATACAGGTCTTAGATTGCTCAGCCTCCCCCCCATCCTGTTTACCGTTTGTCCTGCTGAGTTTCACTGTTTATTTTGTTGGTTCAATAGTTTTCCACAGTGACAAAGGGGGGATCTTGTTTTTACCTTGACACGAATCATAATATAACATCTCACAGTCTGTCTGCAAACTGCCAACCCCCTGTCCTGTGTGAGCATCTCTGTCCCTCCAGAAGTCCCAGAACTTCGTGTCCAGCTCTCCATGAGCGATTCCTGCTGGCTGCTCCCGGCATGTCCTGATGGAAAAGCCCCAGCTGCTGCTGGCTGAGAGCTGCTGGCTGCTGGCAGCAGGGTGTCCATGCTGGGACAGGCAGGATCCTGCCTGCAGCAGTATCTGTGTCCATGGTGAAGAGATGAGGCAGTACTGAGAGCACTGGACATGTCGGTGACTTCACAGCTCCCCTGAGGTTTTGTCTTGTGTTACACTGCCTGGCAGACACTCCCTCCCATCCTCCTAGTGGGAGAGAGAGCCTAAGAGCTACACCCCCACCCCCCACCCCATCCCCTTCCCTGGAGACCCAAACGTCTGGACAGGAGGATAGCAGCTCCTTGCTAACCCCTTCTGCCACCATGACTACAAGACTTGATGGGACTCTCATGGTTTTCCCTTCATGATTCACAGGGTACTCGTGCCCAAGGTGAAGGGCACATCTTCCTGTTCCCAGTTCCAAATGCAGTTGAGCTAGAAAATCTTTCCTTCAATGAACCTTTTCTTCAAGACAGAGAGTCTGGGTGCCTCCCCTCTCCCACTCTTTGCAGTTTGCTCAACAGGTAGATGTGCCCCCTCTCTCTGGTGACTTCCCTGCCCACTTTCAATAGCACGGGGACTTTACTAAGGCTGCACTGAGCATCCCTGGGGTGCAGGTGGCCTCCCGAGCAACACGCCACATGTCCACACACATTTGCATACTTGCATCCCTCAGTCCAGCCTGGGAAACCAGCAGAAGACAGGATGAGGGAAGTTGGACAGTCTGTCTCGCTGAGTGTTACCAGTACGGGGTGGTGGCAAGGAGGATCTGCAGAGCCATGGAGAAGCAGGGCAGCTGTGCCACGCTGTAGGCCACAGAGCGCGTGGGGGCCTTCAGCCGCAGGAGATAGGCAACGGTGTGCACAATGCGCCCCACACAAAAGATGAAGAAATGGATCCTGGCTATTGTAGGACTGGGATCCAGCAGTGAGTAGATGGCTCCGAGGAAGAGGAAGGGAAAGATGTTCTCCATGTCATTACGGTGGGCCCTAAAAAGAGGAATAAGATTGCACCTTTCCATCAGATTTCCTTGCTGACTCCCATCCCTTCTGGCCAAAGTGTCAATCCTTGGGTGCTGCTGACTCTTTCCTACAGTGGATGAGGTAGATTCTGCACCCAGGAGGGTCAGAACGCTCTACACATAAGCAGCAGGACTTCACACCCAGTGTCTCTCCCTTGTGATGCTCCTGCCCTCTGTGACTGGGACACCTCTGCCACAACAGATGACAGCTCCAGCATTACAGCTTTTCAATAAACAAAGCAAAACAAAGACCCCACAAAGCCATGAAACCCCTTGAGCTGGTGCGGGGCCAGCACGGCCTGGCCCCAGATGTGGCCACGTCACACAACAGCAAGGCAGTTTCCGTACCATGGATTCTCCAGAGGAGAAACTCCCAGGAGGGAAGGGTTGTTTGCTTCACCCTTCTCTGTAAGGTTGTCTAAAGGGGACTGGGGAGAAGCTCCCTGAGCCCTGCCACGCTGTGCCAGCAGCTCCTACTTAACTGCACCATAGCTGGGCTGTAGATACCTCTGTGGCCATAGCAGTGATGGTGCCAAACCCTCTGCTACATCTGAACAGACATCTGCCTGGGTGTCATCACCTGCCACCACCCACAGCTCAACTGAAACAGGATCCCATTGTCCCACCTCCCCTAGGTACTGTCTTTTGAAGAAGGGAAACCAGTCCCCAAAGCAATGGGTCTGTTCTCACCCTTCCACTGCCTCTGCCTCTCCTTTGCTTCCTTGCAATGCACAAACTGCTTTCTGCAGCACAGAGCCCCTCCCTCATGCTTCAGTGAGGGACACTCTGGTCATGCCCTGGTTGGTGGGGACAGATCTGGGCTGAAGAGTGTTCCAAGCAGGAGGCTCAATTGCCTTTTTCCTGTAACCTCTGAAGGTCTGGGAGGCAGAGATGAAGCGTCGATAAAAGCTGCCCTTGTTTCCCCATTCCTGTGCCCAGGGGTGTTTGAATGTTCACAAAGCAAGGAGAAGATTTTAAGCTATTTCTTCCCTGAAGCAAAGGCCAAGATGCGTGTGTGCCGTTCTTTTAGGTCTTCAGGAGTGGTGGGGATGTTTTAGGACACTCAATCACAGCCCATCAGCACAGACACAGGCTGGGACAGACCTGGCTGAAACCTGAATTGTAGAAAAGACAAAGGGGCTGTGGCTTAAGTCCCCTTGGCCACCCCTGGAGTCAGTTCTATGGGCAGATGTCCCTATGTCCATCCTAGCAGCTGCCCCCCACCATGTCCTGATTTCTCCAGGACAAGGTTTGTCAAAAGCTTCTCTAACAGAAATTCTCAACCAAATGCCCAGTTTTTTTGGAGGGTAACTGCTCCCAGATAGGATCAGTCGCTGAATGATGGAGCAGGAGCTGCAGGAAAGGGCTCTGGTCACCCAAAATTGCTCCAGCCTCCTCCCCTTCATCACAGAGCTCAAGGATGGTGACATGAGCAGAGGCTCTGGGCCAAGCAGTTTGTTCCCATCATCATGTTATTCATGCTGAATACCAGCCCCC
This sequence comes from Upupa epops, assembly GCA_013397515.1. Lineage (NCBI taxonomy): Eukaryota > Metazoa > Chordata > Aves > Bucerotiformes > Upupidae > Upupa > Upupa epops. Next base: position 181,088 of record VZRI01001465.1, read on the forward strand.
AGCAGTATCCTTCACTGCCCCCTCCACACACCCAAGCCCAGGCCAGGGCACCCGCAGCTAAGTATCGCTCCTGAGCTGCTTTCAGCCCAGAGTGCTGAAGCTCAAGGAAACACACAGCCTGCTGTACCCAGAACAGAGCTCTCAGCACCGTGTTATGCCCATAACAGAGAAGGGGCAAGGGGCTTTCTCCTCCCTGCTCTTTCCACCTCCATGGGCACCAGTCCCTAGCTGGGACGTGAAGGGCCATGTCCTCAAGCAAGGGGGTGTGAACATGACACTAAAACAAGTTCCTGCTGTTGTAGCAGTGATGCCAGAAGGGCTTGTCAGGCTGAGCTGATGGAGTATGGACACAGCGGAGTATTCTCTGCCAAATCCATGAGTGTGGATGGAAGCTCTGTTTCTCCTGGCCAGACAGTTCCTGGGCAGAGCCAGTGCCTTCCCAGACATGAGAGCAGGCTTGACTTATCCCAGCTCTGCTTCCCTTCCAAGGCCAGCGTCACCTCTGCAGGTACCACCGCAAAACCCCCCTTGCAGCCCAGCCACAGTGATGGGCACAGTTTGTTTTGGCATCAGCCAAGCTAAGAAACAGCAGCTGCTGGACGCCCAGCACCTGAACCTAGGGCAGCGCCGTCTGAGTAAGATCCTGAGGACTTAACAGACTACGGCTGTTAAGGACAAACGGAAGAACAGGGCGGAGAAAGAGCTGAGATGCAGCCAGGGGGCCTCTCTGGGAGATGAGGGGAAATCTCCCTCCCAGCTGCTGCTTGTCCTCCCCTGCCCTGCCCAGACCCCAGGAACTCAGCCACGGCTCTGCTCCTCTCCCAGTAACGCCTGAACAGAAAAACCAGCGTCACCCTCGGTTAGGGGAAACACCCTGGGTTTAATCTGCCTTTCCTAGGACTGAAAAGAGATGAGAAGGACTGACTCGAGTGTTTTAAATGCCTAAATCGGATCCCAGACTTCCCCAGGTCTTTGCTGCAGCTCCAGTTATTTATTTTTCTGGAAGTTTGTATCTAATCAAAAGAAAACTAAGATTATTATTGTTATTACTAATTTCTTTTTCTCAGAAAGGAAACAGCCTGTTTTGCTATCCACCTCCCTCTAGAACCCAGGGGATTAGGTAACACTGGATGTTTTTTAAAGTGAATCTTACAGACAGTGAGAGGTAAGCATCGCAGATCCCGATCTGCAGCAGAACTGGTGGCCAAGGACTCAGTGGCAGCAGGACACAGCCCCAACCCCCTTCCTGCAGATCCAGCCCAACATCCTGAGCACCTTCTCCTGGTTAAGTGGGTTGGCAAACCCAGACAGGACTGAACCACCCCATGTTTAACCTCTAAGGAACCGTGAGCCTCACAGAGGAAGAGGATTCACAGTTTGACCAGTTAGGGAGGCAGAAGTTCCTACAATCAAGTCCTGTCTCTTCCCACATCCCCAAAAGGAGCCTCTGTGTACAGCACTTGGACTACTCACACAGTTCCCTGGCCAAACTGTTCAGGGATCACAGAGGATTTGGGATCCTACTGCAGCAGGACACAAGGAACCACCGTGTGGGTCCAGGCCAAGTTCTTGAGGACTTGAAGGACTTTGAGCATCTTGAAATGAGTTTGTGTCAGAGCCGGCTGTTTGACCCGCTCCAGCACACACCGTTCTCCCATTAAAGATTAAACTGCTTTAGTGTGCAGGGTCCCACAGCTGAGCTCCAGGGTTCAACCCATCTAGGTAATTACTTAATTAATGAGCCCTTTAGCTTCCTACTGCTTCTTTGCCAGCAACTGCCAGGGCTGGCCCTGCAGCACAGGGTGAATGCCAGCACAGCCACCTCCTCACCTGCGGCATCGTTCCACGTCGGGATCCTCCCGATAGTACTGAAGCCCCCCATTGCGCAGAGCATCCTCTGGGTTTGCAAATGCCTGCAAGAGAGAGTCCCCACAGTGTTTGCAGCAGCTTCACAGGCAGAAGCTTGCCTCCTAATCTTTTCAGATCTGTGGTGATTTCTTCCTGCGCTGGTTTCTCACCACCCTTCACAAACACAGAAGCGACTGCACTTCCATGTGCCTGGTCTTGCGGGTTAAACCCTGAACCTCCCCAGACATTTCTCTTACTTTCTGAAACGCCCAACCCCTTCCACCGAGCAGGTCAACTACGGGCTTCAAGGGAGCCCCAGCCTGATCCCAGTCCACTTCTTCACGGGAAACCCATTTAAAGGAGACTTTGCCGACAGCCAAATTGAGATCACTGCTGGCACACAGCTTGCAGACACTGAAGGCAGCATCCAAAAGATAACTGGGACTGACAGATTAGTTCAGCCTACCAAGAAATAATATTCCCTGGCTGGCTTTTGGCAGTGAAAGTGTGCGAGTGAAACCAGCCCAGGGGAAATTGGATCCTACGCTAATGAACTCACAAATAAAAATGATTTACACAAGCCCCACACCTCTGCTCAGACGCTGCTCCTCAGGGACCCAGTTACATGCAACTGCTTCACTTTGCAGCCTGACAAGGTCTCTGGTGCTCTCTCTCTCATCATGTTATGAACCCAGATTGTCCCAGGGCTGAGGCATCATTTAGAAACACAAGGAGAGAAGACAAATCACCAGATACAACGATGCTACAGCATAGGGCTCTCTGTTTTATCTGGGAGCAGAAATCTCCCACTCCACTGATGTAATCAGAAACTCCCCAAATACTTTAAAACAGATTTGCAAACAGCTGAGTTTTGTCACAAATTCTGTTTGGGTTGCAGGCAAGAAAATGTTCCGTTAACCTGACGGCAGCTGGAGCTCCAGGCCTTCCTTGTATTATCCCCCAGGTTCACAAACTATTTCCTCCACCTATTGTTTTTATTCCCCACAACTTTCTGATCTCCTGGAGCGTTCACCCTGCCATTCAGCCTCTGAAATCCTGCAAGCCTTTTGCCACACTGTAAGAAAACAGACCACTGCAATGATTTCTTCTTAAACCTTCCCCTCCCTCCATCCCCTTTATCTTCCAGATATGGCAAATGAACCACTGATAGTCTCTTCCAGAAGCAGCTCACCTGTATGGAATTTTAGATCTAAAATTTACTATTTAGATTAGGGTTCAGAAATTATAAACATGGAGCTACAGATGGTAGAAACAAACGAAAAGAGCAGTGAGATATTTATCTGCCGCAGCTCTGAAACATGTTTTGCTTTCAACTTAAGTCAAAGAAAACTCAGCTTGCTTCAGGAAAACTTTGTTGGCCTTTACAGCAATGAAAGAAGAAAGAAAAACCACAGAAACCCGAGGAAAAAGCCAGAAAGAGAGAAGGAGGACAAGGAAACTGGATCTTACCTTCTTTCTGAGTCTTACTTGTCCCGTAATGATAGCAACAACATACATTTTTAAAATCAGAATTGTGCTGTAGAACGTAAACGATAGAAACACTTTGTTTTCCATCATTTTGGGGGAAGGTGCCTCCAGTGCTCACAGCCAGCGGAGATCCTGCTTGGGCTGCGAGAGGGCTCTGTGGGAGAGGGAGCAGGAACAGCCACGTTTAAACCCAACACAAGTCACTGCTGTTTCTCCAACCAAAGCCCACAGCCCCTGCAAAGCCCTGCAGGTTGATGTGGCGGAGCAAAGTGTGACACAGAGCAGGGTCCTTCTGTTCCTCACACCCTGCTGCCACCAGCTCTGGGGAGACGAGATGTCCCAAGTTGGGATCCAGCCTCCTTGACTGTGTGGGCCACAGCACGGTTCAGCCTTGCCCAACCTCTTTCCTCCCTAAAAGCCCACTACAACCCCCTGCCCCATGGTGCCCAGAGGGATGGAGATGTATAGAGCATCCCTCACCCAGCCAAGCACTGTTCACCCACCAACACGAGCTAGTCAGCCCTAAGTAGAAGGAGGAGTTAGGAAGAAGGTAGACACCTACCTCAGCTGCATCCAGCCCTGTGCTACTTCACTCCCTCAGTCTTCTCCTACAGTCCGCAAACAACCGTGGCAGTCCTCCTAGTACTTCCAAGTTCCGCCCAGTGGCAGCCAACCCTCCCCTACACAGCCACCTGCTGAGGGATGGAGCGCTGACAGTACCCAGCACTCAGAGTAACCAGCCTGGAAGCATAACCAAGCCAAGTGATGGACTGCAAAGCCCCAGACCTGCTGGTCCCAACGGCAGCTCGTCCTGGTTTTGTCTGAGTGGGTGCATCAGGACAGTCGGGTGTCACTTTGTCCTCCGTCTAGAAAGGGTGGCGTTTGAATTTGGAGCTGACTTCTCCCCAGCCACTGGTGAAGAAAGAGTGGGATCTAAGCCTCCGCAGGCAGCTGGGCTGCACTTCCAATTTAAGCCTTTAACTCCTTCTTCCCCAGCCCTGGCCCCAGCGCTGGCAGCAGCAAACCTCAAGCGAGCCAGCGGTGTCAGGGCTGACAGCAGCTCTCCAAGTTTATTGGTATTGAAGGGCTGGATGTGGAGTTCATTCCTTTACATAGAAAAAAACCAAAACCCCAAACAACCAAACAAAACTTCCTTCAGACAAATGGGAAGCGTCAGGGATGGAGTGGAAACCGAACGCTCGGAGGACATAAGCAGTTTTTATTTAACTTGTTGGAATAATAATAAAAAAAAGGTTTCAAGCCACAAAAAAAGCCTCCAATAAAAATAAAGACATGAATAGAGTACAGAGTACAAAGGTTTGATCTTTACAAACCCATCTATCAAAGTCAGTGCCTCCAGGGCTGGTTTAATTCTACTGGGCTTTGTTTAACCTCTCAACTGCCATCAGGCAAAGCTAATCTTGAACATTCCAAGAGGGTCCAGAGTAGCCCAAAAGAGCATTGAGTTCAGCCCAGGACTAGGCTTCAGGCGTGTTGCTCCAGACCTTGTTGCAGGTGTGACACCTCATTGTCAGGGGAGAAGGGGCTGTAGGAACCTTTTTCCTGGTGTAAAGTGAAGGCAGCTTTGTGCTCTGGGCACAGTGGCTAAGGGATGCCAGAGGCCAGGCGCACCTCTGCCCTGGCACAAAGGAGGGTTCTCAGTGCAATCACACCAGGGCAGCTTTCCCATCACCATCAGCGCTGTGGAAGACGACTTGCTCCTGCCACACTCAGCTCAGCCCCCAGACAAGGTCTGAGTTCCTTCTATCCCCTTCCTGAGCAGTTGTCCTTCCTTCCACCCCTGAGCTGCTCCCAGCCTGCCATGGCAGAGCTTAGCGTGAGAAAGACCCTTCAAGAACACGCTCTCCCTTCCCAGCATAAGGCTCTGCAAGTTCTTCTACTTTGCCTCTGAATCTCTCTCACCACAGATATTCTGCCTTGACACCAACCCCAAAATGCTGCAGCGCTCACTGCGATGCACCAGTTCAGCCCCACCACAGCCGAGTGTGCAGAGAGCCTTTGGAAGTCACAAGCACTTGGTTTCAAGGGAGAGGTACTTGCAGTTGGTCACCACCACCTTGGCACCAGGGCAACTGCAGAACAAGTCCTAGCATAGCCCAGCATGTTGCTCTGCAGCCGGTGAATGTTTCCCATGGGCTGTTTCCCTAGGGTGGGATTTGGGATACCAGGACATGAGGCAGCCATGTGGATTCAAACACCATGGTAAGGGTTAGGGCCTTCACCCTGGAGCCCAGCACCGTGCTCCCACCAAACTGCATCCAATCCTGCTCCCATCTTCATGCACAGTATTAGAAACACTTATGCCAAAGGAAAAGCTGCATTCTAAACCCTGCTTCCTACCATCCCCCACTCTACATAGCTCAGAGGGAGCAAATCCATAGTGGAAAAGACCTCGATGCCCAAGGACTAGGGTGATGCAAAGGCTAGAACAACCCCGCAGCAGGGATAAGACTTCTTCCAGTAGCCCTTTCCTCAACTCTCCCAGGAGTATAGGACTAGGGCAGACAGATAGAACCTTCAACAACACATCACACGCTCCATGGAGCTGCTCTAGGTTTTACCAGCTGAGGATCCACCCCATGGACTCATGGCAGTTAGACTTTTTCCCTTTGTGCACCTTTTACCCCACCAGAGGCAGCCAGCATGCCTCAGTGAGCAGCAAGAATATCCTCAAGCTTGATACCACCTGCAGACAAGCCAGGACTTCTGCTAACCAGCCAGACTTTCTCCTCCTCAGCAATTTTCAAGCACTGGCAGGGAGCTCTGGACAATTTGCACCAGCAACTGGCACAAACTTAAACAGAATGGAGCAATCAAGAAGCATTTTGTTTAGGCATAACCCCCTGGGGCAGCCCCAGGGTGGGTGCTGTATGTGCTGGGCAGGCTCTGTAGTGCATAAAACCCATGTGGGTAAAGCAAGCTCTTCCTGCCATGTGTTTATGCGTTGCAGACCCTTTCACCATTACACAGAGCTGAATCCCCCTAAGGAGGACCAGTGTGCGTCAGCACTGCACCTGCGTGGATGGGGGATGAGGGGCAGGAATCATGCTGCTGGGATCCCAGCTCTCACTTGACTTCTCAGGTTTAGGGGTCTCACATCCCTAGTGGCTCCTTCCTGGCTTTCCTGACCCAAGGCAACACAACTCTCAGGAGATGTTCAACCACCTCATCAACCTGGGCGTTAATAGGGTGTTAATAGTAACGGCTTGATCCTCCTCCACAGATGACATCCTGCTAGGACAGAGCTGTTCCCTCAATGAGACCAGGTCCTGAGGGCAGTTTTCCTTTAAACCACAAGCTGTGCCTTGTGTCTCAAAGTCTTTAGCACAAGAGGTCTCAACGGGAGACAAGACCTACCCAAACCCAACACCTCTCGCAAAAAGACTGTGATTTTGAGAAATTATTAATAAGAATCAGGGTCAGGCTTTGAAAGATTTAATCTTCAGGTTAATCTGGGTCCAGGAGCTGTGGGGAGAAGGTGGATGGGTTTGCTGGAGGAGGAACTGAAGTGGAGCCAACAGAAGGAATGAAAAACTCCTGGGAGTTGCTTGAGAAAAGTACTTAGAAACATCTACTGACAAACCTGCTCTGGAAAGATTATAAAATAAAAATCACTCTCGTTCCCACACGGTTACTATTTATTTGACCAGCTGAATCACACTACAGTATTAGAACTAAATGTTTTTCCACTATTACTTTGCTGGGGAATTTCCTGGTGCAGCTACAAGAAAGGATTGGCTTTGTAATAAATCCTCATCAGTGGAGCACAAGCACGTATGCTGGGGTGGCCCAGCATGGGCTCCAACCTGTTCTCAAAGGGCAGTAGATGCTTTGGGCAATTAACACCTCAGATCCCCACATTTTCCCAAAGGAGCAACTCCATCCCTCAGCCATGGCTGGCTAAACCGCCCAGGGGGACTGCTCCAGCCTGGCAGAGACAGGCCTGTGGGTAACACTTCTCCAGCACATTCCCACGTCCTGGTGCTGAAGGTGCAGGGTCCAGATGGCATTCTGCTTGCCCTCAGCTCCAAGTAGTGCTGAGCCACATTCCCAGCTTGTTCTGTTGCTGCCGCCAGTGCCCTCCGTCCCTGCCATTTCTTCCTGCCCTTCCCAGCACAAGGCCTGGAGCCTACAGGCATGCCCTGCCCCTGTGATCATTCGCCCTTGGCTGCACCCAGCCCTGGGAAATCCGGCTGCCTGCAGAGGTTGTGCTGTGCTGCCTCATCAGACGCAGTTAGAAGTTTTCAAGTAATGGCATGAGCAGTTCAGCTCTTATTAAAAAGAAAGCTGCTCCACTTGCATTCACTCCTTAGCCTTAGTCACATCTTCATGATGCACATTCACCCCCAGATGAATAAAATACAACTGCTTCTCCTACAGGTCCCTGTTCCGGTCAGCTGTTTCTCAGTCAGCTCCATGATGGAGCTGATGCCCAGATCCAAGTGAGAGGCAGTGGCGTGTTCTCCTGCCGCCTCCTTCCAGCTCCATCCTCCACCCCTTCCTGCCTTCTCCCGGGCTGCTACCTTGTTCTCAACTGCTCTCCTGCCCCAAACTGTGACACCCACTCTGGCTGCAGGGCTGTCACTATGTCCCCTGCTGCTGTGACAGCAGGAGCCCCTCCAATAGCAGCCATCAGGCTGTGAGCAGCAGGAGGCAGATTATTTTCTCTCACTCTGAGCCTTTTGTGGACTCACACCTGGGCTTTCTCTTAGACGAAAGAGTTGCTTGGTTATGCTGCTCTGTGCCTTCTGGGATGCAACCCCACTCGGAGAGGGGCTGAGGGAAGTTACTTCCCCCTCTGACCTCACTGGTTTAAAAGGCAGTGTTAAACGGCACCTGCCACTGCTGTCATGAGGCTGAGGTGGGAGATGAGGATGGAGATCAGGACTTGGGGTGTGTGGGGAGCCAGTAACTCTCTTACTTAGCTGCAACACAGCAACTCATAATGTATTTCTCTTCTCAGCAAGCTGATCCCATCGGCTGTAAACAACAGGCAAAACCCGCTTGTGTCACTGCCCAGAAAAAGGGAGTTTCCTTGCCAAACTGGGGAGAGAAGAGAAACAAATCCTGCTGCCAACACTTTCAGAATTCGGAATTGTTTCCTAGGCTTTGAGCATTTACAAAACGGCAAAGGAAATACCAATTCCCTGGTGGGATGGTCTTGAGCAAGAGCAAAAGTAGAGGATGCTGCCTGGTACTGTCTCCACATACTCTGTAAATACAGAAACGGGACTCAGGACACATCTTACAGCACTAAGGAAATTGGCTCACTAACGGACCTGGGAGAGAAAGCAGATGTTGTCCCACATTTCAGTCCTATGGAGATTGGATGTTCAACAGCAGAGGAGAAAAGTAGGAAACAAACCAAGATGGACTTTGTGTTCTTCAGTGCCTGACCAAGCGCTGTGATCTCCTGTTGCACGGATCCACAGAGCTGTGCTTCCTTCCAGGAATTCAGCCAGGTGCCCAGCATTTTAGGCACGTGGGTACCTTCCAGTTCCTAGGCTGCTAACCCCACCCTGAAACCCAGGAAGCTTCAGATCTCACCCATTTTAAAGCCTTTTAAATCTTGTTTTCAACAGAAAGGCATTAACAAGCTGTCACAGAGGCATGAAAACATAGAAGCAGGAATGGAAAGGTCAGTGCCTCATCGTCTGTCCCTGACCGCAGCTGAGAGTGGTTCCAGCATCCTGGTGAGCCAAGCTCTAAGGAGAGCCCTTCCTCATGGCCTTGCCATACAGCTTCACCCACCACAGAGTGTATTTCTAAAACCCTTAGTTTTCTGCGTCCCCTCCATCACTACTAGACTAAACAGCTGCATTTCCTCTCACCCTTCTTGATAGGTCATGTTCTCTAAATCTTTCTAGCACACGCACTGATCTCCTAGCTGCTGTCATTTCAGCAGGAGGGTGCCTGGGCTTCCTAGAGCAACAGACCAGGATCTCCTTCTCACGAGACCTGACTCAGACAGAAGTTATTGCTTCTTGTTCAAGGGTTTTGTGAGTTGTCAGCCCAGAGCTCTGCTCCAGATGCTTGTTAAAACTTTCCCTTTCTTTTCCCTGTGCTGGGTGATGGACAATGCTTCTTTCAGGCTTGCTCCAGCACCTCAGCAGCCAGAAGCGTGGTGCAAATCCCAACTCTGATGTTATTAACACACCCCCAATGCCCCACAACATGCAGTGGTAAAAACACCTTCCCTGTAATCAGCCTGGAAAGCAGGGAGTATTTTAGCTGCATTAGTTACAGCTCCTATTGCATTGCTGTCTCAGTTGCTGTCTTGTCCTGGCAGCACTCATAGCACATGACCCAGGTTGCATGTCCTGAGGTAGCATGGTGGAAGATAAGGAGATGCGAATGAAGCTCACAGGCTCCTGCCTGGACAGCAGAGCAGGGACTACATTCCCTGTGCAATGTAATATCCACTGAGGTTGAAAGCTAAAACTAGTCAGGGGTATTTGCCTAAACCACAGTGAGGAAAGGGAAGGGGATGTAGGACCAGTCTCCAGAGGGATTCCCTTACTTTAGCAAGACCAGAATCAGGCTTGAATGGTGAAAGGCAGTAGAAACTCTGTGCTACTCCACTGGCAGCAATGCCTGGGCTAACTATGCTAAGACTTTTTCCCTCCAGGAGTGGTACAACAGGACTCTGAGAACTTGCCCAGGTCCCAAGCTCTGATTACTCTCCTGATTTGCAAGCTACAACCTCTCATCCATGATGTGTACCCAGAAATCTGCTCCAGCCCATGTTTATGCAGCCCTGACTGCTCCCTGCAGCCCCCCAAGTGGAGGTACACGTTCACTGCAAATATTTACAAAGCAGCAGAACTCATCTCTGTAGCACAGCATGTCCCTGCTAACAGGACCACCAACTCAGCCAAAACGGAACACAAAGTGGTCTCCCATTAACCGGAGAGAAGATGGATCTGGATGGGAACAAGGCGTAGGGACAGAGGTTGTGGGATGCCATGGCCACATTAGCAGGGCTGGAGCTGCCCCATAGAGAGAGTTAGGCAGCAGAAGCAGGTAGGGAGCTGTGCTGCACTAGTCCACACTGGGAAAGACTATGTTAAGTGGTTGCTCATGGAAGGGAACTGCTGCTTTGCAGCAGGAACAGTGAACCTGCTTGGTTGTACCAGCTGTGGGGGGGGCAACGTGGTTTCAAGGTAATACCTGCCTCTAGAGAGCCAGCAATGGACTGAGGCTGTCTGGCCCCTGGTTCATCCGATCTTCAGAAGTCAGAGATTAATTTAAGCTCTGAATCAGAAGGTTTAACTCTCTTTCCTGCAAATGTGTTGTCATACATGATAGTAATGGCTGGTAATTACATGTGTCACTGTCCAACTGTTAAATCACTGCCTAGGAGAAGAATTTTCATAATGAAACACTATTTAAACTAAGATGATGATGATGATAATGATCTTTTTATGGGCTCTCCTTCCCCTCTTGCTCACGTCAGAGAGAGACATACAGGGGTTAGGAAGAAAAGCAGTTCTAGCACACTCATCCTTCACTATGTGCCTGTGAAATCATCTCTTACTCAGCTTCACCACAGTCCCATTCGCTTTCATCTCTCTTCAAAGGAGATGCCTCCACGCTTTTGATTATCCCAGTCATACTTTCTTATTTCCCTTCAGTGCTGAAGCAAGCAGATGACCAGCACATAACTGCCAACTCCTTCCACCCTTTGCACTCCAACTATCTTTTGGCCTCCTAATCGCTCTCTGAGGGGTCTATGGTTACTCCACATTAAATTATTTAGTACTCTGGAGGGACTACTCCCAAACTGGAGGAATTCTAGCTATGCTCTTACAGAAGACAGCCCTGGGGTACTTACTGCACAGCTATCTGCCAGTAGATCTGACTTGCTCATCTCTGTTCCTTCAGGGTATCCTCCAGCACCATCTCTGCTCTTGCTGTTATTAGCATGGACTTCACGTTGTTATTCACAGAGTAAGTCCAGTTTTCAACTCATTCCAGCTCTCTCTTAGCCACAGGGTTCCCAGCTCTCAAACACAATAGCTGGAAACTAAAGTCCTGCACACAAACCTTTTATTTTAGCAGAGGACATTTTTCTTCCTGTTAGATAATGTATCTCCTGGAAAAAAGAACCTAACATGTTCAGATATCTTCCTGAGCCTCCATCCTTATTTATGAATCTGTCTCCATATCTAATGCAAGAGGAAGATGTGAGGCATAAATTTCCAGGTCTTCACAGAGCACCCCAGCTGGAACTTGCAGAAATAAAAGAACTCAATAGCTCTCAGCTGTCCCTCTGTAAATAGCAGGACACTTTTCTGAATGCTGAGACCTTGTGTCAACAGCTCATTGATCTGTTTTTAGTGCTTCACTTGCCCCTTTGCAGGAACAAATACAGACATGGCTCTTCCAGTGCACAGAAGGAACAACCTGATGTGGCCAGACAAGACAGAGCTGGAATGAGAGGACTGGGAAAGCCTCGCATTCTGAGTGGTGGTGCTCACCACAAAGGAGTTTTGCCTGTCAAAGAGCTCTCTCATGACCAACCTATAGAATCACCAGGAGTTTCTGTACAGTGTGATGCTTTTCCGTTCACACTGCGGCACTCAAGTTGAGTGGCCTTCAGTTCAGTGTCTGTTTACAGCCACTAAGGTTCATGCTGCTAAGCTACATGTGCAGATGGCCTAGGCCTGATATCCAAACCAGAGACAGACAGACCTGGTGCAATCTCCAGAAAGCCTCCTCACTCCCAGAGAGACGTCCGCTTTCCTCCTGGCTCAGGAGGCCTCGCCGCTGGCACCAAGGTTTGCTGACAGCTGGTGGCTGGTTGTTCTTTGGTTACTAATCCCCTCCAAGGCTCTCTGATAAATCAGGAGCCTGAAGAGGCACCACTGTCCTTTAGCATTTTCATAGACTCATAACCAGTGTTGAGTTGGAAGGGACCAATGAAGGTCATCTAGTCCAGCCCCTACAGTAAGCAGAGACATTTTTAACCAGGTCTCGTTGCTCAGAGTCCCACCAAGCCTGACCGTGAATGCCTCCAGGGATGGAGCTTCTATCATCTCTCTAGGCAACCTGTTCCAAGGATCCACCAGCCTCATTGTAAAGAGCTTTTTTCTAACAGTGGTCTTCTCTTGCTTTGAAACCAGTTGGTACCAAACCCAGCTTCATAACCTCCACAACCTTTCAAGGTCAGGTCTGGACTGTCTGAACAAAAGAGGAAATATTACAGCAACAAAACCGTGGCTTACAACACCAGCTGCTAAAGCTGATTAAAACCAGTCAAAGGTCCTTATTTAAACAGGAGTTGGACACAGAGGAACAGAAGCACCAGTCAGAATAGCTGCTTTGCAGAGTCATTTTAGTGACCTGTACTTACAGCTCTTCCACAGGAGATGGGTGAAAGAGCAGGGGATTCGTTTTGCAAACACAGCCTCTGATTCTAGTCCAACCCAAAACCTACTGAGCACTTTTAAATCCTCTTTTGCCTAAGGGTCCCAAAGCACTGGATGGGGATGTCTGCTTAGTAACACCAACACCTTATGTACTTTGGATGAAATACAAGCCACAGCCACATCAGAGCCCACCAGTGGAGCGAGGGCACAGTTACTCACATCCCATAACCCTCTTCCTGCAGCAACCCTCCCCTGCCATGTAAACATAGGGCACTCTTTTCTCATCAAGCTCTTTCACATTTTTTATCCATAAATTACTACTTGCAACAGATTTCAAGTTGTAAGATAGGATAAATTTTACTGTTATTTGCTGTTCTCTCAGTGAGAACTGTTGCTACACAGGTCAGACTGACTCTTGTGAGAGCTGCTCCACTCCAGCTGCTTCCAAGCCAGCCTGAAGAGCAAAACCAGAAAGCAGGTCCCAGACCCAGATTGGAGCCCAGTCAAAGTCAAACAGGAACTGTCTCCAGTTTCAGCTTCTGGACTTAATTTTAAAAAGAAGGAAACAAAAACTCAAAGCAGGATTGAGGTGGATGAAATCTCTCACAGCATCCCCATCTTACCACTGGGATCCTTCTCATCTTGATTGTGTCGTGGAGAGACAAGTGGGGGATTAAGAACAGATGATGTGACCTACCCAGTGCTGCTGGGAGCTGGGTGACAGCAGCACCTTGGCTTGACCGCTGGAGTCCAAACACAGGCCCCAGATCTAATCGCTGAACCACAGAGGATGTCTGCACCAGGCGTGTTTAGTTTACAAGTCAAAACAGAGTCTAACTGCCAGCATGCAAGTGCAACCCGATAGCTGTCCACTGGGTCTATCACTACCACTTCATACATTATTCATCTCCATCTTGCACAACACAGCCCTTGAAATCAGAACCCAGGGGCAATTAGTCGGGAGCAGAGCCAACTTCCAGAACCCAGCTTTGCTTTCCTTCTTCCTGCCCTGAGGGTGCCTCTCTCAGCTGCAGCCCAGCTGGATTTGCATGGTCCATAGGTAGCTGATGTCTGTTTGCACCTGGCTTTGGGTGGTACCTTTAGACTCTGAGCTGTGTATCCTCTTGCCCTGCAACAGAGACACCTCAATGAGCTCAAAACACACCCACGGAGCCCCAGCAGCACCAGTGTTTAAACTGGTAACAGCAACTGTCTCTGAGCTATACCTTAACCTCTTCAGTCCTGGCACAAACCCTACATGAGCATGAAAATCTAGTTTATAAATGTTAAGATCACCCAGCTATGGATTAAAACATTATTCTTCTCAGGGCCTGTCACCATGGTAGTCCTGGCACCTCCTGTTCAGATGAGCAGGAACCTCTGGTTTTGTATTGAACCTGAAGGGTTCTCTCTTTGTAGTACACACTGGTTTGTAGAGGAGCAGAACCAGTTTGGCTACTGGACACTAAAATAACAACCAGTGCTTGTTCTGAGCAAGACCTTCTCCATCCAGCATTGCTTGATGGAGATAGTATGACTCTGTTTGCCCCTGTACTCTGTACTTATGAGATCACACCTTGAGTACTGGGTCCAGTTTTGGGGACCACAGTATCAGAAGGATGTTGAGGTGCTGGTGCAGGGCCAGAGAAGGGCAATGAGGCTGGGGAGAGGGCTGGAGAACAGGTTCTATGAGGAGCAACTGATTGGTTAGTCTAGAGAAGAGGAGGCTGAGAGGAGACGTTATTGTCCTCTATAGCTACCTAAAAGGAGGTTGTAGCAAGGCTGCTGCTGGTCTCTTCTCCCCAATTACAAATTACAAGACAAGAGGAAATGGCTTCAAGTTGCATCAGGGGAGGTTTAGATTGGACCTTAGGAAGAAGTTCTTTCCTGAGAGTGTGGCTGGGCACTAGAACAGGCTGCCGAGGGAGGTGGTGGAGCCACCATCCCTGGAGGTGTTTAAAAAAGCAAGTAGATAGAGCACTTAAGGCCATGGTGTAGGGGTTGGGGAGATGTGGGGATGAGGGTTGGACTTGATGGTCGTGGAGGTCCTTTTCAGCAACAATGATTTTATGACTCAGAAATCAAACGGGCTTCAGCAGCAAGGCTCATCCTACAAAGAGCAGAGCAGTGCCCTGCCAGCTTGTCACCTTTTATCTATAAAACATCACCTGTCAGGGGAACTTGCCACACGAGGCAGGAAATGAGAGGGCAGCTTCTTTCAGCCACAGCAACAATGCAGGTCAAGCAGGACTTTAAACACCTCCTCTGTCCTATCATCTGCTCAGATCCTAACCAGGTAACACAACCTGTGCAGCTCCAGCTGCTGACAACTATCTGGTAGCAGATTAAAAATCCCATCTCTCTTCCTCTGCAGAGAGTGTTGGTGTTCACAGTGGCCAAAGGGCAGCAGCACCATCACAAAACCTGGCTTGATCCTCAGCTGCTGCACATTGCGCTGGGTAGAGCTGCAGCAGGCCAGAGCTATTGTCTGGACCACCATCACAACCAAGCACTGCAATGTCCTTAGGGCTGCTTTTTCATAATGCTCATACATCTCAGTGAGACTGGTCTCTGATGGCAAAAGGGCTTTAAGGTTGACTATCTGCATGGGAAATCTTTTTCTCTTGTTGCAGGGAAGAACCTTTCTATTGTCCTGGAGACATCAACCAGAACAAAGACCCTACCTGTACTTCAGAATTTTACAAGGGTTCAGACCAAAGAAATTGTTTTGCAGGGGCAGATTTATCAGGACAGGTATTATGACGTCCTGCTTCACTCAGGCTCATCCACACCTTTCCTTATTGGACAGTTCCTCTCCACTCAGTGCGGCAGCACCCGCTGACCCAAGGGACTCTGTGAGTTGTACCCTAGACAAGGATTTTTAAGCCTGTCCAAGGCAAACGTTGCCTTGAGCTCAAGTAAAGATTTCAAAGACAGAACAGAATTGCTACCGCCCTTTCTGTTAAATACCATGTCAGGGAGAACTTCCATCATCTGCAAACCTCAATATTCCTACCTGCAAGAGAAGGACAACAGACTCTCAACCCCCTGGGTGTTGCTAGGATCAGACAGTGTTTGCTCAACATGAATGTAGGTTTTGGTGTGTGTGTTATTGCTACTGTCACATTATAGAAAGGTCAGTGAGCACATTCCAGTGAGTCAGAGCCTCTCCACAGTGTTAGCTTAGTCCCCAGAGCTTAGCCAGGCTCTATTTGGATAAAGCCCACCACAATCCCACCCTTAAAAGATCCCAATGTACGTCAGAGTTGCAGCCCTTTCCTGTCCCTGCCTCATCTCTGTGTTTAAGATAAGGAGCACTTGGAAGAGGATGCTGAAATTGAAGCAGGGAAAGAAAACAAACCAAAACCACACACACAGGGACATTCAGAAAAAACAGTTAAAAATAAATCAAACATCCCTCAGAAAAACTGAGTGGTAAAGAGCATCCAGCCAGAGTCAGGAGGCAGGGAGAGAAGATAGGTAGTGTGGTAAAAATGAAACTGACTGTACGGAAAAATGAGTCTCCCCCTTTTTCTCCAGTTAGAAAGTTTCAGTGAGAACCTGGTCAGCCAAGCACCACACGTAAACCAGCACTGAGATACTGAGGACCTTATACAGTCTGCTGAAAATACAGACATGTTCTGGAAATAGCATTGATTCACTGACCACACAGTTCTTACCTGGGATCCTCTGGCACTCCATGAACTCAAGGCAGGGCTGCAACTTCCTTTCCTATCACTCCATCCCCTAGCTGGAGGTTTTATGTTTCTTGGCTCAGCAGCCAAGTACGAGGTATGCTGCCCCATGATCAGAAAGCCACACTAACCAGTCAGAGCCCTAATTCTCTAGGCTTTCTGCCACAGAGCTGCAAGCCCGAAGTCCTGAAAAGGCTGGCTTTGACCAACAACATACAAATCAAATGTAGGCGACATGCATGTAGGCGACACACCTTCTCAACACCGAAAGCAGAGTAAGGAGAGGCAAAGCTCTCATCTGTCAGGTCTGCATCCTTCATCTCTCCTCTTGTAACATACCCACCTCATCTTCACTGCCTCCCATCACATCAGCTTTACTGCTCCAAATTACTCACTGCAGATACCCCATACCCTCCAGCTCACACTACTGCTCCCCAAATCCCTACCTTCTCCACAAATCCCCACCTCCCTTTTCCCACACCCTCACTCTCCCAGCACACCACTTCCACTACTGATCAACACTGTGAAACACAGGTGCCCCAACACTATCATACACCAAACACTTTTTGAATGTTCTCTGCTGCAAATTTTCAGGACCTTCAGCTTGTGGCAGCTGGTTAAAGTTTACCTGCTACTGGCCATCACCCTCATGCAAGTGGGGAGGGCAGTGTGCTTACATGACAGACTGCCAGCTCTGTGCCCAGGGCACAGGAGGGCGTTGAGATGGAAGAACATGCTCATCAGCACAACAGGCAGCAAGACACTGCACTGCGGACTGTGTGTTACGGGGTCTGTGCTCCACTTGGAGCTTCCAGACAGCTGTTCAAGGAAATTGCCATCAATGTCAGCCTCACTACTGCTATTAGACATCTCATCCATGTCTGGGCCCAGCTTGAACCCATTTAACTTGTAAGGGATAATGAGATAACAGCATGACATATTGCAGCTGAAGGTTATTTAAACACTCATCTGGTACCTGTTATGCAGCATACATCCTATTGTTGTATAGGAAATATATGCCACCTCCCTCCCACATGGAAAGGAGATCTAGGGATGTGTCCAACACTACCTCTTCCTTTTGCACAGATGAGCTCATTCTCTGTTTCTGTGTTGTTTCTAGCATCTTGCTTTGCACTGCCTGGCTGGGGTTTGGGAGCTGCAGTCCATTCCAGGCTGGTGAGACCTTGTGAAAGGACACAAGATCAGAATGCAAAATTTGCTAGAGACATCTCATTGCCCCCTTCTGTGAGACTCTGAAAAAGGCCTTTTGTCTCATCATGGCCAGGCCTTCTCTTCCCGCCCCACCCCCGCCCCCCCCCTTTCAAGGTCAGAGTGTCAGATTCTCAGATAGAGTTCACAGCACTCTCAGCCTTGAGGGCCCAGGTGGCTCTGTCTAGAGTGATTTTTATCTGGGAGCCTGCACCCAGCTCTCCTGCATGATTCTGGGAGACTGTCCCACTGGGCCTGGAATGAGATAACCAGCTGCTTTTTGAACATGGGGTCTTTAAAATTACTTCAATAGCAAAGATATGTCAGAAAACGACAACTGCCTCTAAACTGATGGAGAGAGAGTCCCCCTGTCCTGTGAAGCAGAGCAGGGGGGCAGAATGTGCCATTTGATTTAAAAAGAACAGCTTCTTACCCAGGATTTGGAGCTCCCCTAGTGAAAGATCAACATTGACAAAGACTCGTGGAATGCCGTCAGACCCATCAGGGACTCAGTGAGAAGAGACCCTCTGCAATGTTATATCCTCTCCTCCCTCCCACTACTCTACCCATCTTCTCTTCCCCTTTCTTCCCTTTTCTTTCACCACTCTTTTCCTTTCTATCTCACACCAATGCACAATCAAGCTTGGTTAATGCAGACCCTTGGGCACATTCGCCTTAGTTTTGCACTTAAAGAATGGCGATCGATCAAACTTCTCACGAATCACCTTAAATCCTGCATCGTGACACCTTCACACCTGGGTCAGAAGAGCCTTCACCCTATCCGGGTTTGAAAGAGTAGACCACAAACCATGAACCCGATTCATCCTTTGCAAGATACATCTTGGCCCTGCACTTTGTCCCAGCGATATTTTGGGGTGACAGCCCCATTCATGGGACCACACTGTTTCTATGGAGGAAGAGTGAAATACCTGCTGGAGCCTGTGAGCTGAGCAACGCAACCAGCTTGTACCTTGAATTCAGATGCACAGAGTAATCCCCATATCTCAACTCAGCAGCCTCATCTCTCTATCCACACTCTCAGTCCTCCTCTGTAGGATTACTTTGGTTGTTCTCTGTCCCCTGCTAGAATTGCCTCTGAGGCTCTTGCTCTCTCCAGCAGCCAGGAGGGCCGAGTTGTGTGGTATCACAAGAAATCATGTACCACAAGCAGTCAGCTCTGCAGATCTGTACCCCTGTCTCGGGTTTTTTTCAAGGTTGACTCAGTTTTCTGCAGTGGTACTGTGTCAATCCAGCACTAAAATCTTTGTATGACACCCCATCTAGTGTTCGACACAGTCAGATGCAGAGGACCAGTACAACAAGGGAACGGTTGGCTGGAACACTACCAGCACTTTTCCTGCAGTATTGAATCACTGCTGTAGATCCATCACTTGTCTTGTCTGCTCAGAGCTCTGACAGCCCAGGCAACATGGCAACCTGCATGTGCCACTGCCAGTTCCTTCCCCTGGCTTCCCCCGTTGGCCTTGGTGAGGGATCATGAAGGTGTCAGGCAAGATACCTGCTCTGAGAAATCTCATTTAATAAAGAAGCTTTCTGACACATTTGGTCCCGTGAGTTGCAGAGGTCCAGCCACTGCTATGGAGATCTTTGGGCTCTTTGATGCTGTGTGTGCAACTGACTCTAAATGAAGCCCAAAAGAAGCATCTCTGTGCTCTGGGTTAAACACCAGAGCAATTAGCACTTTGGTTAAGATGCAGTGAGGTTCCAGTCCTGCTCCCCTCAGAACTGGAGTTGTTCCGATGAAATTCTCATGCTACCCATGAAGCACACCCCGTTCACAACACTTTTGTTTCTTGAGGAGTAACACGATCGCTGTGTCAACTCATTAACACCTCCAGTTTATGGGAAGGAACTTGGCTTCCATCCTCTTGAACAGCTTCAGGCCTTACACCCAGGGGAAGTTATTCTGCAGCTTATGTTTTGCTTTCTCTTCTTGCTGAGCCAGTCTGGCATTCAGTTGTCATCATGAAGCTTCTGAATGCTGCTGTGTTCTTCCTTCTTGTCCCCACTTTGGATCCTTTCAGTGCTTCAGTTTTTGTGGGGGGTGTTGCTGTCACTTGGCAGTTGCTCTCCCCTCAGTCTTGGTTCTCGTGCAGATTCCTGGAGGACAAGCTGAACACCTAAGGTAAGGCAGTGGCAGGGGCACC
>VZRI01001465.1:201471-219054 GCA_013397515.1 Upupa epops
CAGCTTCGTCGAGTGCTGTCCCAACGCCGGGCACAGCCTCAACGCCACGGGTACGGTGAGGTGGGGCGGGCGGGAGCACCGGACACGGCCCCTGCTCGGAGCCGAGACCGGCAACGGCCGTGCAGAGCTTGCCCGGTGCATGGCCAGTGATCAGGGGCCGTTGGGGCCACGCTGAGCTACCCTCGGTGCATGGCTAGTGACCGGCAGCCGTTGGGGCCATGCAATGCTGAGCTCTCCCTCTGCCTGCAGCACTGAAGATGCAGCTGGACTCCAAACTCTTTGGGCAACACTTGGCCAAGGACGTGGTGCTGAAGGCGGTGATGGGGTTCAGCAACAACCCCAGCCCTAAGAAGCCGCTTACGCTCTCACTCCACGGCTGGGCCGGCACGGGCAAGAACTTCCTCAGCCAGATCTTGGCGGAGAGCGTCCACCGTGCCGGCCTGCGCAGCAAATTCGTCCATCTCTTCCTGGCCACCCTGCACTTCCCACACCATGACCAGCTCAAGCTCTACAAGGTGAGGAGGGACGCAAAGTCATCCAGTTACCACAGGGCCCTGACCCCCTGGTATGGGGGTTTGGCTGTTTGTGCTGCTCATAAGCCCTAGGAACTTGAATACTGGGTGTTTCCAATCTGGGGCTTAGGGTGGAGGGGAAAATGCATGCAGGAACCGAAAGAGAAAGGTTCTGCTGTTACCACAAAATTGGCTGCTTCATGAACTCCCAGAGACCCGTCTACTTTCAGCTTCCTCTCTTGCCTGACTTTAATCCTTCCACTCTCTCTCTCCTAGCTGGTCTCCAACCCACAAGGGTGGCTTCAGCTTGTTTTTGCTCCTCATCCCATTATCAAGGACCCATGGCCTGGTTTTTGTTATCTAGTGGCCTCCAGACACCATAAGGTTAATGCAGGCTTCAGAATGACTGTGTCGTTCTTAAACTGTAGTTCATGCTACACTGCAGTCACCCCAACAACAGCAAGAAATCCAAAGGGAGAGCAGGTTCCCAGTGCTGCACTCTCACTGATGCCATCTGCTGATTTCTGCAGTGTGTGCTGTAAGGAAGGAATCCCGACACTTAAACTGCGCAAACTGGTTGGCTGGGGTGGAGGCAACCTTCTCCATAGCAGCCCCTGCGGTGCTGTTTGGGCTTTGCAGCTCCAGGCTTGCTGTATTCCCTCCCTTGCAGCGGTCCAGCCAGAAGATGTACCAGAACTGATCTGTCAGTGTGTTTTCAACCTCTTGTTCCAGGAACAACTGCAGAACTGGATTCGAGGCAACGTCAGTGCCTGTCCCCACTCCATCTTCATTTTTGATGAGATGGACAAAATGCACCCGGGTCTCATTGATGCCATCAAGCCGTTCTTAGACTACTATGAGCAGGTTGATGGGGTGTCCTACAGGAAGGCCATCTTCATCTTCCTCAGGTCTGTACCTCCTATTGTTACCATTTTGAGACAATGAAATAAATCTGTGTTTGTGATGTTTCTACGGGACCTCGTTCAAAGAACCAGCTTCTCTGAAGACCCTTCTCTGTACAGACACTGTAATGTCTTTCATGGCTGGGGTGGGAAAGAGGATGTGAGGGGACATGGCTGGACCAGCTGACCTTAGGTGGAAAGGAGAATATCCAGTACCATGTAATCCCACACTCAGCAATAAAACCTGGGGTAGAGAGACAAGAGCAGGCTTTCAGCTTTCAAGGTGCTAGTTCTTCAGACACTGCCTGGGCACTGGTCTGAGTGGGGAGTGGTGAGTGATTTCCTTACCCTTCCTTGGGGTGGGTTTTTTTTTGCTTCTTCTTATAAGCTGTTGCACTGTCAAGCCCCACAAGTCCTCTTGCTTTTGTTCTTCCTGTTTTCTCCTTCCATCCCTTTGAGACAGGAGGGTGTACACGAGTGGCTGGGAAGATGCTTGGCTGCTGGCCGGGGCCAACCCACCTCACAGTGATGGCAATTTAGAGACTTTCCCTACATTTCTGCTTACAGGGTTGTATTTTGGTGACTTGTTTGACATCCAGAAGATTAGCACTGCTTCAGTTGTGTCCGCATTCACCATGGTACGTTTTTCTTTGATGAACAGCAATGCAGGTGGGGACTTAATAAATAAAGCTGCTCTTGACTTCTGGGCAAGTGGAAAGCAGAGGGAGGACATTCAGCTGAAAGACCTGGAGCCGATGCTGTCTGTAGGAGTCTTCAATAACAAAAACAGTAAGTCATTTCCCTCGGAAAATGGGAAATTCCTTTCACTTGCTAACGCAGGGTTCATCTCTGACCCTGCCCTGGCTTTTCCCTTTCCCTGACTCCTCCAGGTGGGCTGTGGCACAGCAGCCTCATCGACAGGAACCTCATCGACTACTTTGTCCCCTTCCTGCCCCTGGAGCACAAGCACGTGAAGATGTGCGTGAGGGCTGAAATGCATGCCCGTGGCCACATTGTCGACGAGAGTATTGTTCAAGCAGTGGCTGACGAGATGACCTTCTTTCCAAAAGAGCAGAAAATCTACTCTGATAAGGGTTGCAAGACTGTACAGGCCAAGCTGGACATTCACGAAGATGCTGTGATGAGCAGTGTGAAAGCCAAGTAGTGATTAACCTGTGGGTCTCCAAAGCACTTCCAGGGCTTTTGGAAATCAGTGTATTTGCACTTCAGTTTTTCTACTGTTGCAGGGACTATGGTGAAAACACCAGGGGGGACTTCTAAACTATTTTTTTAAAGAAAAAAGTTAACATGCCAGCGTTCATCTCTGAACCAGCTGGGATCCACGTTTTATTTTTCCTCTAACCTACAGAGAATCTCTGAATGCGACACGTACATGGCACGGGGAAGAGCCTCTCCTGCTATATTCGTTCAGGTGCCGGGGTTATTATTTCATGTTTCTTTCCACAATAACTAACTATAGCGAAGGAGAACAGAGGAATTCTTCCAGACAGTCATATTCCCTGCTTGTTGATGGGCTTGTGAAACAAAGGGGTGTGTGGTATATTCAGGATTGTGATTGTGCCTCGAGAAGTTGGTACGGTGGAAGGCTTCCTGTCCTTCAGAGCACATCAATGTTGTTGTGGCTTTTACAGATAAACATCAGGTGTTCAGGGGCAGAATGACACAATTACAGAGCATATCTAAACTGTGGCATCGCATTACATCTGCTACAGTAATATGGAAGTCAGGATGAGCTCCAGGAAATCTGTTAATAAATAGCAGGGGAAGGGTGTGGGGTAAGTAATTACTTGTTTTGTGCTGCTCTGGGGAAAAAGAAATTGTTAGAGAAATTTTATATTCTTAAGAAAAACTATTGTCAGAGAAACTAAGGGGGTGCATACATCTGTGTGGCAACTCGTAGTCTTCCTAAGCAGAGGGATCTTGCTGTCAGAACACGCTAGGCCAGTCTCATGATCTTAATCCAAAAAGTCTCATGAAGATTCAGCTGTTACAACTTGTGAGGTTAATCTGCACGTGGGCTTCTGGGCCTGAACTCTGCAGGTTCTTCAGTGGTCCCTTCTGGCTGCACCCAGTAGGCCAGGAGTGCGTAATAGTCCTCTTGCTTGGAAGCCATCTCCATAGCAGAAGTTATTTTTAACAGTGTATTTTTGTACTGAAGTGTAAGCAACAGCCATACAAAGCTCTTCCTACAGAGCCACGGAGAAGGGAGTAGGGGGAATGGGAGCTGTGGACAGTCCCGTATCTCACCAGATAAGGATGTTTATCACAGCATTTAGTATTTAGGTATGTCTGTGTTGAAGGGCGAGTGAGGAGTTAGGAAGCTGGGAAAGGTTGATTTAACCTTCACCCAGGTGAGGCTGGGGTTTAGAACTCTGTTGCAAGCTTTAACTCTTTCATCATCTATCACTCATGGATCAAATGCTGCAGCACAAGATGGAAGTGCCTCTCACTTGGTTGATTGTTGCGTGTTTTTTAAACTGGTACGAGGGACTGGTCTACTTTTCTACTGCAGTATTTACTCCCTCACTTGAACTTAAACTGGCTTTAAGAGGTGATGCAAAACTTAATGGGTCTCAACGCTACGATGCTAATTTGGATGACAACAGAGAGCTTAACGTTTATGTTTAGCTCTGCATTAAAAGTGACAATTGTCCGTGTGTTCGCAAACGGTTCATGCTGGTGCAATCTCCAGAGCCACACGCAGGCTCAACATTGACCTTGGGACATTGGACTGTTGCTTTTCCTGTCTCATGTATCTGTTTAACCTACTTGTTCATCCACATGCTGCATCCAGTTTGTGTTACTCCAACACTAAATGTTTCTACTGTACTGCAGTTGGAATAAATGTTAAGTTACTTTTCTCTCTTGGTTTGATTATTTTTCAGCTATAGGAAAGTACTAGTTAGTGCTGTTTTCAACCAGCTGCATTGCAGCTGTTAAGCTTCCTTTAGTCTTAGAAAAACTGTTACAGCAGATGGAGTAGCCTGTTGGTACGAAAATGCGTTGAGTCACCCAACAGCACAGTAAGGAATTCAGCAGTTAAAAAGAGCTCAAACAAATGCCTGTAAAAAGTCTTGAAGTCTCTACCTGTTGTTAACAGGAACCTCCTACCATACTGCCAGGCACTGCCGGACAAATATGCCTCATGGAGCTTGTTTGACCATTCCTCCTTGCTGTGCTGTGTCTGCAAAGCTGCCATTTGGGGTGGCTCTTCACCTCTCCTGGCTGGTGAAGGCATGACAGGACTGTAGGCTTCTGTCATATCTCCCTGGGCCAGAGCATCTGCAGCCTCTCTAGCACTGAAAAAAAAGCCAGTGGGTAAGTACCGTTTTAACTCACGTAAGGTCTAGCCACTGGCAACAGCTCACAGCTCAACGAACAGCCAGTTATTCACACTGTTGGGAACTGTGGGCTGTGATGCACAAGGAAACTCCGTGTTGATGAACAAGAAAGCTTACATGTCCTGTCTGTGCCCTGGACTTTGCACTGTGCCTGGGCCACTGTGCACACACATGACATTTGGCTGCTTAGCCCTGGACATCAGGAAAGGGAACCTCTAGGGCCAGGATGCCTCTTTCTGTCACAAGCAACACTTCCTGCATCGCTGTATTGAAACCATAGCCTCTAATTTTACAAGCCCGGAACATCCCCTGCAGAAGGCTGAAGTAAAGCAGCAGTAGCTTGTGCTGGACTTCAGTGAGAACACAATTCACTCTCAGTGACTGCCCAGCTCCTCTCATCTGGTTCGTGGGCTGTTTCTCTAGGGATGAGACCTTTCCCCCATCCGACACTAAGTGGATGACCCAGTTTCAAGTGGCCTATTAAAACATTGGCACAGGTTACTCTGTTAGAGCAAGACAGGGTGAGGAGCCCAGCTTTAAAATCCCCCAGTCTAAAGGGGAGGAGTAGCAGCAGGATGAGAGAGGCTGCACCTGGGAGTGATTTCAGGCACATGTACATCTTTTACCTGGTTGGAGATGCTCCTGGACAGGGCTGGTTTTCAAGAACAGAAGAGTTAAAGCAGAGGCAGCCTCCACCCTTTGCACATCATTTCTGCAGCCTCCAGAGGAGGTTTCTGTCTACTCTGAGCTATTTATGGCTACAAAATAATTCCATACTTGCTACCAGTACATGACATGCTGGCATTGATGTTGCAATGGCACAAGAAGCAGAACTAAGAGCATTTAATGCTGCAAGAACCACATCTCCTCTCCCTAGTGTCAAGTGACAGGAAATGGCCTCAAGTTGCGGCAGACAAGGTTTAGGCTGGATATTAGGAAGAACTTCTTCACTGAAAGGCTCTCTGGATATTGGAACAGACTGCTCAGGGCAGCAAAGGAATCCCCATCCCTGGATATATTTAACACACGTGAGGACCTGGTGCTTAAGGCCATGGTTTCGCAGTGACCTGGCAGAGCTGCGTTAACGGTTGGACTTGATATTAAAGGTCTTTTCCAATCAAAGAGATCTTGTGAATCTGTAATTCTGCTTAGCTGAAACTGCTCCTTTGGGGGAGGTACCGGCCAGTAGTAAAAGTTTATCATTTTCATGTCTGCTTTTTTCCATTAGCCAGGCATTTACTACAATCAGGAGGTTCAAAGAAGCAGATAAATACCCGAGTTCAAAGCACTTAGCTTACTTGCTGACAAATACGAGGCCTGACAGTTTGCATATTGCACAACTCCAAGAGCAGAACTGGACAGTTAAGAGTTTTACTGGCCCCTTTTTTCCCCCTGCTTGGAGATTAAACATCAAGACGGTGCCACCGAAAACTCTGGGCTTCACCCAGAGCTGGTGTTCAGTGAGTCAGTGGTACCACAGAGGGAGGAGACAAGAAGCCCAGTTTTAAGTAGTCTTCAGAAGATAAGTTCATCTTTGCAATACTGGTGATCACACACACATCTAGAAATTGTCTCTACAGAAACTGTGTGACTGTCATTAGTAATGATGATCTAGAAGTGCAGTTTCCACTCTCACCAGACAGCAGTCACATCTTCCTCTCTATTCCTTTCGCACTCAAGAAGGGCGATACCAGTGCTCAGGCAGCTCTATGCTGATGCTGTTTCCCAGTAAGTGCAAAGTCAGTATCAAACTGCCTGTGCAAAGAACACCAGGAGGTACCTAAGAAACACATTTCTGTCAAGAAAAGTTTATTTTGAAAAAGAACTGGCAAGAAAAACACACTTCTGCAGCGCTCAGCTTTACAAACCAGACGCTCTTTACAGCAACTGCAATTGGCACATTTCACATTTGTTAATTATTTTTTCAAGTGCCTTTGCATCTGTTTTCAGCTCTGCCTCAAAAGCAAACAGTACTGTGAGAACAGGGAAAAGGGGAAACCCTGCAAGCTGGCCCCTGAATTCTACAGGTAGATGAATAAGAGAAACTTCTCTTCCATTTCCTCAGTGTAAAATTCAACCTGTACGTGTTTGTTATTAAGACCCTTTCCACAAAGCTGACTCAGCAGATAGGGAACACTCTTGAGATCACCTAGGACCAGCACACCAGTGGTTAACTTCATGTTGAACAAATAACCAGGAACAGGAACCAATGACACCAATGTCGATGTGGCAGTCAAGGATTTGGAACTCACTTTCTTGTAGTATCATTCTGTCCTCTGGACACCACTCAGAGAGTTTCACATTCTTGGTTTTACACACAGGAGACCAAATTCTACCACAATTTTGAGTAAGACAATGGTACTGCATGATGCTGGATAGAAGACGATTTTTTTCATTACAGATCCCCCTCCCCCCTGCCCCGCATCGTTGCTGGACCCAAGCTGTTCAAGGAGAAAAGACACATACCCTATTTCTAATGCGTTTGTAGGAATATTCCCGCACGAGTCCAACAAAGGCTGTCACAGGCACAGGAACTTTGATTAAAATCCTCAATATTGTCTAGAGATCATCCGCATCAACCCAAATACCAATTAAGATCAGGTCATAGTCCTTCTATGTACATGCCAACAGTCTGCCCAAACAGTCCTGGTGATTAACACACGATCCAAGAGCTGTCTTCAGCACAGACCCCACATTCACACCGCAGTTGGTTCTTACCTTGACATCTGGGAACTGTGACTGAGGACACAATAAAAATGCAGAGGTGCTGCTGCCCATTTACACCCCAGTTAAAAAAGAACATCCCTTCCTTGAAAAAGTGCTTAAAAATGAAATGTTGCAGGTTCTCCACTTGGTGATTAAGTTAAATTTGCAGGTTGCAGCAACCGAGCATCAGAAATCATAGTAATAATCCAGCTTTGAATCCACAGTTTTACATCCTTTATCTGAATAAATTCTCTCCTCTCTGGGGAAGTAGGTCATCTCGTCGGCTACTCTGCTCAAAATGTCTTCATCCACTTCATAGCCACGGGATTCGATCTCAACCCTGACACACATTTTCACGTGTTTGTATTCCAGAGGCAGGAATGGAACAAAGTAGTCAATGAGGTTTCTGTCAATCAAGGTGCTGTGCCAAAATCCACCTACAAAGGGAGAGAGGTGTGTGTTACTCCTCATGTAGCTAAACACTACCACACACTGGAAGTGTTCCATAGCCCTCTGCTACATACCAGTAAGGCTTCACCTGTGGTTTTAGGGCCCTAGAATGCACAAGCAAGTCTAAACACAAGCCCCTCCTTGTGGTACTTTATGCATGAAGTTTTGGTCAGACACAGAAGTGTGACCCATTGGAGCTGAATCAATCAATTCTGGATGAGCACGACAGTAGCTGGGGAGCAAAGCTTGTATCTCTTACATTTCCTTCTGTCACCTACAGAGGAACACACTTTGTATTTCTTACCAGCTCTCCCAGACCAACTTTCTTACTCCTTTTATTGGAGCCTGCATCTAAGGTTTTTTAAGAAGTACAGTGTTTCCTTCCAGTGATAATTTTAAAGCATAATTATGTTAAAATACTTTTTCACCAGACGTCTGCTGTGAGGAAGCCTAGGATGCACTGAAATGCCCAGTGTATGGCTGGCATGTCAGCTCACTGCTCTTAAATAGATGACTGAAGGCTTTTAACAGCCTGAGCAAGATGGGTTCACATGGGTTGGGGGCCAAGGAAGTAGCTTCTCTGTAATATTTTACTGGTTAAAGATTTTTCAGCTACTGCAGTATCGAGCTTTATTGCCAGGTCTTTTGTTTGCTTTCCCTTTAGCCCATAAGTTTATCAATAAAACCACAGCACAGACTTTCCCCAACAGAGGGCAAACATGCTGGTAGCCAAGGTGCACACAGAGCTCTTTTAACATTCATTTCATCTCAAGAGCTACCTGTTGGCCCCAAAACTGCATCGTGGCTCCTCGCTAGCCCAAAACTGCAGGTCACATCAAGGTGAAACCATGGCTGTAAAACCACAGGTAAATGTGGTCCATCCCTCTATGGAATTTTTGCTATCTCAAAAGGTAATCACAGCTTTACTCACTATTTTTGTTATTGAAGACGGACACAGACAGTGCATTTTGCATGTCTGTGAGCTTTATATCTTCCCTTGACCTCCCTTTTCTCCAGAAGTCTAGTGCCACCTCCGTTATCTTTTCAGCTCCTGCATTGCTAAATAAAGAGAAAACAAAGAGTGTAGCTGGGGGTAATTTTAAAAGGCATTGAGTGTACAGAACAGAAACCTAAGGGGCTGCTTCCTACCTGAGGAATATGAAGATGGCTTGTCGGTAAGACACTCCATCCAGAAGTTCATAGTAGTCCAGGAACGGCTTTATGGAGTCAATGAGCCCTGCATGCATTTTATCCATTTCATCAAATATGAAGAGTGATCTGGGACAGATGCTCACATTTCCTCGAATCCACGACTGCAACTGGTCCTGGGTGGCATAAAAATAAAAGATATTGAAAGAGTTTGTGTTGAGAAGTCACACTTCTACTTATTATCTTTAACCCGAAAGTCATTTCAGCTGCGTCATTTCAGTACCTTTGGCTTGACCGGATCACGGTTAAATCAGCTGTTAATAAATGTGTAACAAAATCTCCTGCTGGTTCTGAGAAGTTTTAAGACACCATGAGTCACGATGGGAAAAGCAACAATAAAAATGAAAGAGCACAAGGACTGGGGACCACCAGGCAACAACAGCACAAAGCAAAGCCTAGACAAGCCATACAGTTTCTTTTGCTAGCACTTTAGTCTAAACCTCCTTAGGTGTCAAAGCTATGAATGAGATTAAATTTGCTACCTGAGCAGCACCAGTCAGAAGCTGCACCTGCAGTTACCCCTAGAATTAGAAACAGAATTCAATTCTCAACCCTGTTTTAATAATTCAGGATTAAAATAATCACAAGACTATATATAGTTGAGAAGGGGTAATACTTTATTATCTTTAAAGGTTCTCTGACCTAAGCATTTCACTTAAGATCAATAACAAAGTAATTGGGGAAAAAGGGGGTTCTCTGCAGGCAAATGATTGAGAAGTAGCTGTTCTGAGCATTTTCAGTAGTTCACTTTTCTTTTTATTCAGTTTACTCGGTCCCTGAACGGCAGAGGCAACCCAGGCAAGCAGCACTGGGTGGACTGTGAATAAAAAGCAACAGTTCCTCCTGCTGCCTTAAGCAGCAAGTTTCAAAAGTGTTGTGCCCTCAAAACAGAAGCAGAATAGGATCCATTTTATTTTACAACTGCTCAATTGCAAGGAAAAAAAAGTAAGCTGTAAAAGAGGAAACAGATATTTCCTCCATTTATAAACGATATTTGCAGACATCCAGTTCCCATGTTTAAGGTACATGAACTGAACACAAGCATTCAACACTGCAAACCTCCATTCGCTACTCATTCAAGCGCTACAAGGCCTCATTCAACTCTGCCTTTAGCAGTGTTAGTTAGAACCCAAAAACCCAAACACACCAGAAAACAGACATGTGAGCTGCCTCTCCACATCCCCACATGGCATCCACCTACCTCTAGAACTGTGCTGGCAAAGCAATTCCACATACGTTTATCTGTACCTTTGTGACAACAGATTTTGTTTTACAGCTGGATCTATAGCAAAACTAAATTAGCTGCTCAGTGTGCAGTGAAACAGAAGCACTCCTGCTTCCCACAGTACCTGACACATCTTGAGGTCACTACGCAGTTCCCCAGAGCCATGATCACTTGTTTCTTGAGGTGCCTACAAGCAACCTATCACCTAACTGTGGAAATCTGGTGCACGGTGCTTATCCGTAGCCATCACAACTCAAATCAGAACACAGAATGAAACCAATTTTCATTCTACCTGTCATTCTTCTCTAAAGAGATGCACAAAGCACATGCAAAAAGCTTCACATCCAGGGGGAAAACGGTCCTGATTATCACAGAAGCATTAAGTTTGGAAGAGACCTCCAAGATCATAATGTTTGCGTTTATTCATCTCCACACAGACTCCAAAACTGACACCAGCTACATTTTATGGTATAAAATAACAACTCGCTGATCGTGTCATCGCATTTATAACTCAATACAGCAGTTGCTGAAGCAGGGCAGTGCTCCGGGTGCCAACACACCCTCATACCTTGTAGAGGTTGATGCTGTGAGCGTGAGGGAAGTGTAAAGTCGCCACGAACTGATGGACATATTTACTGTGCAGACCTCTCTTGTAAATGCTCTCGGCGATGATCTTGCTGACAAAGTTCTTGCCTGTTCCAGTCCACCCGTGTAAGGAGAGGGCGAGAGGCTTCTTGGCGTTGGTGTTGTTCAAGAAGCCCTTCACGGCCTTTACAATCACCTTGTTCACCAAGTGCTGCCCGAACAGCTGTCTGTCCAGGTTCTCCTGGAGCCCTGGAGGAGAGACAACGTCAACAGCGAGCAGGTCCCACAGGCCCTCCCCGGGGCCTCCGCATCCCCCTTCCCTTCCCTTCCCGTCCCGTCCCGTCCCCGCACCGGCGGCAGCGCGCTGGTCGTNGCAAAGGCGGGGCAAGAGCTGAGGGCCGGCGCCATCTTGGGCGGAGCCTGAGGCTGCCCGGGCTCCCATTAGCTGCAGCGCGGCCTCACGGAGCGACTGCGCCGGGCCGGAGGGGGCCTCTAGAGACCAGCTCAGCGCAACCCCTGCCGGAGCAGGGCCTGGCGTAGGGCGCTGCATTTATTTAATCGAGTTCAGAGCGGTGTGGGTCAGGTCAGAGGTTCTCGGGGGATCACGCCCCTGGCCTGCACAAGCTCAGGGCCAAACTCGTGGCCTTTACCAGGCCCAGAGGCTTTTCCCCTGCCCTGAAAAAGGGGTAAAATGCAGGGCTGTTCCACAAACCCTTGAGATTCCCCTCCCAGTGACAGTTCAGGGCCACCTGTGCAGCCATAGGACATCCTGTCCAGCACTAGCAGCCAGAAACCCTCAGCAAGTCATTGACATACATACAACAGCTATAACCCACAACAGTTCTTCACAGCTAGAACAAAATACAGTGAACTACTNGGCAGCGCGCTGGTCGTGCCGCTGCAGACAGCACTCCCTGAAGTAGCAGTAGAGCCGTGGGTACGAGATGAAGCCGGTAAGGGCCGAGGCGGCGGCGCCTGCGATCGCCAGCCCCAAGCTAATTGGCTCTACGGCGCTGGCCGGCCCCAGCAGCACCAGCAGCGCCAGGGCCGCTCGCAGCACCTTCATGGCCCGCCCGGCCCGGCCCCGGCNTTGACATACATACAACAGCTATAACCCACAACAGTTCTTCACAGCTAGAACAAAATACAGTGAACTACTACAGTCTATAAAAAGAAGAAACCAACACAGTCTATGAGACAAAATCCCAGGTGATGGGTATCTGCTGGCTGGTAGACTCAGCCAGACAGCCTCAGGCAGTCAACACTCTGCTTTCTCCACCACAGGCTGAGGAGCAGCCTTGAACTCATAGCTGCTGCATCTGTGTGAGCTGATACAGGCAGGATGCAGGAACAACCACAAAACCACAGATGAAACACAAAGAGCAAGTTTATTCCTATTACCTCGCAAATAGGGGATGTCCAGAGCAGCACCTGGACAGGGATGCTGCCACCAAGGAGCTCAGTCCTTGCTAAAGTACAAAAAAGCTTTCAGATCTGCTGCTTTCTTCTGTAGCAGGGGGTTTTGTATTGTTTTCCACCGTTGTTTTGAGCTTTCCCACAGTGGGGCAGGAATCTCCATTGGGTACAACTAAGGTGCCTCTGAGCTTATCACACACCTCTGTATTTCAACAAAGATGTTGTACTTGTGAAAAACACAAGGAAAGACGACAATTAGAGTGAAAGGAGTGGGTTTCAACACCCCAGCTGGATATCACTCAAATGTTTTTACAATCCTCCTCAGCAATCTTCTGTTACTTTCCCACTGCATCTTGGCCTTACACACTGCACAGCAAAGCTCCTTGGGGACAGAGAAGTCACTTACAAAGAGGCATCCAAGCAAACCAGGTTCAAATCTTCCCCATATTTACAAGGCAAACAGCACTGATGCTCTTAAAGGATCTCTTTTTTCCCCCAATAGTTTTTTAAAAGGGGGAAAGAATCTGTAAAAACAAGTTTATTTTCTCACTAAAAAATGCCAAACAGGGAAGCTCCTGTTCTTGTAAAAGATTTGTAACTAAAAATATATTATATACAAGATTTTACAGACCGAAGAGTTCACAAGCACTCACAAACTGATTCACTACAAGATCACAAGAAAAGCTTTGTAGGTAACACCAGCACGTGAAGGCAGTGACTCTCCCAACTCCATTCTAGGTCACTGACTGCAAATCCTTTATTCCTTTATAAGAACAACTGTAAAGATTTCACTCCATGGCCATCAGTATCGTCTGTTCATTTTCTTGAATTTTTCATAGTGATAATCATCCGTTGCTTTTTCGTTGAGTGGACGCTTGCGATTTGGAGGAGACCCTTCAAATGACAGAGAAGGAAACCCTATTAAAATATGTTTCCTTAACTCCAGCACTTCCCTTACTCAGTCTCTTGCTATATGAAGGGTTATTACTGCTTTAGCTGTCAAGGCCCCCTAACCTTGCCCTCCCTGTTATTTTACCTTTCATCTAACCCTTGTCAGCTTGCTCTGGCAACACATTTCAAGTGTTACCTCTGCTGTTCCATCTCTGAAGACATTGTGCATCCAGAGTGCTTCATACATGACCTACCAGGATGCAGCAGCCTCTCATGGACTCAGGTTGCTCCATTTCCCCACTATCTCAGCACACCCACAGAAGAGCAGGTAAGAGCTAGATCATTTCTCATGCAAGACCCCTTAAGAGTTTCAGGGTCTTTCCTCAGGATACTGCTGATTAAGAACTTACGCTCAGGTTCTGGCCTCTCTGTATCCCCCACTCTCAGTGGACGGGGCTTTGGCTCTTCTTTGTTCCTTCGCACTGGTGCATTTAGCTCCTCATGATAAACTGAAAGCAGGAAAACATCAGATAAGGAATATTAGCTGAGCAGTGTTATTCAGAAGGCATATTCCTGTGGCAACTGATCTTCAGCAGAAACCACAGACACTCAGAACACAAATCCTTGTAACTGGTTTCTACAGACAATCGGTACTTGCAAGATGGGAGTAGCACTCAGTAGCACTACTTCATCAGAAGTAGACAAAAGACGCCTCATTTCCTTCAGAACATGCAAACCTGACTCCCAATCCCTGCTGCAAGCAAGGTTAGATGCAGCAGAAGACTGCCTTTTCTCCAGATGGCTGCAGTATGAGAAGCTCTCCTGGAAATTAATCTAGGAAGATCCATAGTTGTTGCTTTGGCAGCCTATGAAATGGATCCTCTAAATCATAAGCCACCACTTAGACTGGCAGGCAAGACAGGCATTTCCAGCACACGCACAGGACACAGCAGAAAGTAGTTCTGAAATGTGAGGCACTGTCAGCTGGGAACTGAAAAGCAGAAAATTCAGCCATAAGGAACAGGTCCCTCTCCTTGCTGATGGATGGAAGAAAAAGCCCAAGCCAGATGGGGTCTGCACAAGCACCCAGACAGCTGCTTGTGCCAGTACATGAGCTGATTTCTTCTGCACCAGACTCTGCCCTAGCAGACTGCTTTTCTTCAGCAGAGGACAGGGTCACACCTAGGTCAGCAGGTACTTACACCTGTTGTGCTGGACATAATTAACAGCCATGTTTGTGGGAACAAAGGAAGTTTCACTGTCTTTCTTTTTGTTCTGCTGCTCTGCCAACAGCTTGGCCTTGGCTTCTTCAGTTGAGATGATGTTTTTTATTTTTGCACTGTAAGAAAAACAAAGAATCAATATTTATAGGCACAAAAGTGCTCAGCAGATGGATCGGGGGGACAGTAATAGCAGTGCCATGGTACTGATGTGGTTTTTGAGAGGAGGCAGTGTTACAGAAACAGGCAACGGGAAGCTCAGACCGTCACGCTGCATCCTCTTTCAGTGCAGTGTATAAGCCATTCCTCCAGAAAGCTGCTACATCCAACAATTAAAAGCCTTTTTGCACAAGTCATGCGATGGAGCTGCACTGGAGCCCTATCCCTGTGTAGAACACGCTGTGCTAGACACCACACCAGTCCAGAACAACACTCAGTCCCATCACAGAACCAAGCTGGGGCTGTCAAATCCAGTCAGACCACTACTCTGCCATCAACAGCTGCTAACCCTGGCACTTCAGCCCATGCCCAACAGAGGTGTGATCACATACTCTATTCCTAGGTCCACTTCAGGAATGCCGCTCAGCATCTGGTTGGACAGCATCTCCTCAGTCTTCTTGGCAGAAGAGACACGGATGTTTTCTGGCAGCTCATACAGAGAATCCTCAGCATTCTTAAGCTTCACCTTCTGCTCCTCATTCTCCACAATCCCCTTCCTCTTCTTCAGCTCAGTCTCAATGTACTTCATCCTAAACGGCGGCAAACGAGCAACACAGAGTGTTTAACTCTGTCACAGTACTGCTGGGCACTGCTGCATCATTGTCCCAAGGAGACAGGAAGGAATCATCTCTCCAAACCAACTCAGCTAACATCAGTTGCAAGAAACAATTGTCCAAGAACTGATCAGATCCCCCAGCAGATCACAACCAGCAGCAAAGGCTCCCACAGGTACCTAACACCAACACGTGGACTGGGTGATTAGCATCTCTCGTCTTTTGCCACTGAAAGCCTTCTCAAGCCTGGCAGCCAGGAGGTGAAAGAGCAAGTAAAAGTTTCAGGAAGAACTGGGAAGATATTCTGGGGCAACTCAGCATCCAAACAGAAAAAAATGAATGGTCAGGGGACACCCGACCCTAAATCCAAGCTCTCACACACAAGGCAGCACCACTTACATGTCTGCATCTTCATCCCGCCTGTTGGTTTCAGCTGAGAAGGAAGTTCCCAAATTTAGATCTTCCTCTTCATTAATCCTAAATGGAAACCAAAGTCTTCACAAGTTTCTGGGAGGGTTTTCAGGGGGGAGGGTTTGGTTGTTTTTATGTGTTTGTTAGGGTCACAGTCACTGGCCAAACTACACAATGCTAAGCTCTTTGAAGCCACACAACACCTGGTTATTCATTATAGCTGGGATCTTCAGAGCTCATACACACTCACCTGTCCTTGCCTCTTTCTTTCAGCTTCTTCATGTCCACCATTCCCCCAGATTTTATCTTAAATGGGTCATCCTGTAAAATAAGCCAGAATTTGAAACCTCAAGGCTTCCCTTTAGCTGCATGATAGTCTTCAAAATCTGGATACAAACCCAGAGAACGTTTACTTATTGGGCTGTGACACCAGCCTTGCCCCAGGCCAGGCTCACACGGTGGTCAGCTGGTCAGCTGGACCCCACTTCTATTTCCACATGATGAAATGTTATGGTTGAAGTCAAAGCCTCACTTACCACAAGCGTCGCTTCTTCTTGCAGCTTCTCCCCCACAAGCAGAGCTACAGCACTGATTAAAGGGAGAAAGAAAATTAAATTCAGCAGAAGGAAACACATCACCAGCAAAACTGCAATTCTTTATCGCCCTCTAAATGGTCTCACACACTGCATCCACACTACATTGTTCATCTTCCCAGGCCCTCCACATGGACACAGGAACTGTTAGTGTTTCAGAGTGATGAGAAGGCAGGTATCAGTGCCTCACAGCAGGTCACCAGAACAAGATCAACCATGGTTCATTGCTGGTACACGTTTCAACAGGCTCATCAGCAGCACTGGATGAGGGGGATTAGGACAGAGGAAGTGTGAACATCCCCAGTTTAAACCACATGTCCAGTGCAGCACTAATATGGTGAAAATATGTTTCCTGGGAAATCCAAATCTTAATGGGTTTTTTTGTGGCTGGGATACAGAACAGTTTGCTCTTGGTAAACTGACATCAGTAGCCTCCCTTTCCATCCTCAGTGCAGAACCTCCTCTATCAAGACCAGGATTAGGGTACTGACTGATACTGTTTTTGCTGAAAGATGGCACAAGACAAGAGCAAAGTTCACTGGGACGTTACAGCATCAGACAAAACACTGCTTCCGAGTCTCTTGTGCTGCATCCCTTACCTCACCCCATTGGGTCGTTTTCTGAGGCTCTGAACTTCTTTGGCTTCCTCAACTTTTAACCTGAAAAGAAGACACTTATTGGATTTAGTACTGGATACTTAGGTTTGAATGAACAGATTTTCTACAGATAACGCAGCATCTTCTAGGCAGACTTTGCCCTAAACCTCGGCACATTGGTGTCCACTTCCCTGATTACAAACTAAACACTTTCTGCTTTAATTTTGTAAGCAACTGGAATAGAACTCGCATGGCGCCTGCTGGATATGGCCCTTTAAGGTGCCTTCCTTCAGCTGAGGAAAGCAGCGCCCAAACACTGAAAAGCTTTAATGACAGCCAGTATGGGAAGAACAAGCCTAAGGGTCACTGGTTTGAGCCTATTAGGATCTTCAGCCAGCATCATCCATGAAAGGCCTCGAAGTGCCATCAGTTACTGCAGGAAGGCATCTCCCTTCAACAGTAAAAAAAAATACAACCGCTTCTCAGGAGAAGGGGGAGCTAACAAGCCCCTCGATTTCCAGCAGAACCGGCCGGAGCTCTCAGGTGAAAATAAGGGACCCGCGGGGCTGCGGAGCCACCTCCGTACCCCCGTGATCTAAGTTTATGGGAAATCCAAGCACTTGGGAGAAGCGGCCGGGCCGGGTCGGGGGCTCCGCGGGCTGTCCCGTGCCTTATCCCGGATACAAACGCACCCGTCCCCCCACCGGGAAGCGGAGGGGGCGGGCAAGGGGG
>VZRI01001465.1:219549-390286 GCA_013397515.1 Upupa epops
ATGGCTGCGATGGCGGAGGTGGGGGGTGCGTAGCGGCCTGGCCGCACCGGGGATGATGCAGCAGGAGCAGCAGTGGCCGGGGGGCTCCGGGCCGGCTGCCCCCAGGGTCCGCGGGGCCACAGGGCCTCTGTCAACCGCACTCTGCTTGTTCTGGCCGAACGCAGCAGTTAGAAGCCAGCGAACCGAGAGCTGTCAGTGCTGAACTTCATTCACATTTAGCAGCTGCAGCGGCTTTTCAGAGGGGATTTGCGTTCTAGAGGTCCGCTGCGCTCGAGGAGCGATGTAGTAGGCTGAAAGAAAGAGTCCAAAACGTGCTATTTCCTTAAAAGCTAAATTTGTGCGCACCTTCACATTGTGATCTCCGGTTATAAATGTGCGTTCAGAGCTGCTCTCCTTTGCCTGTTCTACATAAAGCTCCTGCCTTTCCAGTGTATGGTGCGGTGCTCATGCCGAGCAGATAGTCAGAAGCACCTGGGTTTGGTTTTCCCTTGTCAGCAGGGCAGTCCAGTAAACATTTCCTCAGGATCTCAAGTATAAAATGTCGCTAAGAACTGCAGATCCTCTTTATCTTGGTGGGTTATGCAAGATGAGTGAGCAGCCCTAGTAGCTGTTTGGCCGATGAGCAGTGCTGGTGTTTCTTTTATTCGTACAAACAGTCACTCCATTGATATATGTGTATCAGAAATTCTTGACAGCAGCCTCTAGGCTTTGGTACAAAACCACACAGTTGTTTTAAGGAAAAACACCCCCAAAACTCCAAGAAATGTGTTACTGTAGAAGGCAGAGACACCGGCTTTGGCAGCAATTGAAGCAGCTGAAAGTAGGTTGCAGTTGCTGTGGAATTGTTCTGACGTGTTCATGTCCTGCTCTTCCACAGTGGTGCTTGAGAAAGACAGGCTGAAGGACTTGTTGGAAGGTAACTTCTTTTCCCATCATACCCAGTGCGTTTTGACAAGCAGAGTTCAGCTGTCTGGCAGGGCTTTGATTAAATCCCATTTCCTGAGCAGCCTTTGAGAGCTGTGTGCACCAGCTAAAGCTTTTAGGGCAGAGCCATGGGCAGGTGGGGATTGGATGCTTCCTTCTGAATCTTTTCCAATGCTTTCAGTCAGGGCTTAGAGACAAAAGGAAGCCCTAGGATTTAAGATCAGCATCCCTGAGCCAGAAAGGTGAAAGGCCTGGGTTTGATTTTGTGTAGAGGGTGGTTCCATGCAGTGTGCTAAATCCATCCACATCCACGAGACTGTACTTAACAAAAGCAGTTGGTAGCTGGTGAAGGATATGGAATTAATTTTAAAGCAATATTTTGTTCCTTAGGATTTGGAAATTGTCTGGAGAGGGGATAAGAAATCTGGGAAGGGGAACTAGCAAACCTTTTGTTTATTTTAAACTGAAGCAGCTAATGCATTTGGAAAAAGGGGTTGGTTTTGATGAAGGAGCTGAAAGTGTCCCAGTTTTATGTGTCAGCCGAGGATTCTGCGCTCCTGTCGCTTTGCTTCTAAATCAACATGTTTTACACGATACTGTTGTACTTCTCCGTGAAGCTGCACGACACTCCTGGTTGGTTGTTAAGCACCTTGGAGGTTACTGAGGTGCTAGTTACAATCACTGGAGTGTTTCCTAGTATGCAAATAGGATCCCTTCCTCCTCCAGTTGTGCTTTGCTCCTCCAGTTAAGGTCATTCTGTTCCAAAGAGTGCTGGAAAAATATTGTTATAAGGTTATCCTTGAGGTTAGTGTTCTGCCACAGGAAAGTGCTAGGCAGGCTTTTCAGGTCAGGGTTTAGGTGTCGCTGATTTGGCTTCTTATCCTTTATTTTCCCCACTGTCAGTGATTGGAGGCCGGATAACACTGGGAATTCTTTCAAATGTCCTCAAAATGTGAAACCAACAGAGGAGCAACTGTGCTGCTGGAGTCATGAAGATCATCAGAATTTTCCACTTCTTTTTAATAATGATGTGGGCTTCTCAGATCTGCTTCATTTCCAGCCAACAGTAATATTTTGGATCCTGATCTGTGTTGTTAGTATCAGTTGTAGTTTTTAATGTAGCACGGTTATTTCAGCTATGCGTAAGAAACACAAACTCTTCCCATCTCTTTTTATAGCTGCGTCTTACTGAGACTTTGAAGGGCTTTTCCTTAGCCATGGACCACCCTGGCAGTGATTATTGTGTGGCTGTACTTGCAGTGCTGGTAGCTGTTGTACCCTTGCTGAGAGTTGCGTGGATCATGCTGTTAACAATCCTCCTATCCAACAGTGAATTCCTCAGAGGCTGAGGTCCACTTATTTGTGGTACAGATCACTACAGTCTAATTCCCTCTTGCCCAGCTTCATTTACAACTCCAATAATATTTTCAAGGTTTGATAGAGTAGAACAATAACTACACGTTGGTAGCGTGAGGCCCCAAGACACTAGAGACAAAGCACTCATGTCCTGGGCTGCAGTGGCCTTTCACTTTTAATCTAAGTTCCATGCAAACGAGCTAATTAGATTTGTATCTCTTGGTGCTGTGGGTGTGTGTTTGGCAAGAGGGATGCAGTACAGATCGCTGCCTTTGTTTTCTCACCCTATTGCTGAGCCAGCACACAACACCCAGGTTCTAGGGGGAAAGAGCAGCTTAGCAATATGGTCAGGTGTGGGGAGTGTTGGTGGTGGAAGGATCAGTTGTGTATGTAAAGCACGTAGCAGTTAAAAGGAGAAGGTTTTATTGCCACAGGCCTGCACATTCAGAGATGCTACATCATCCTGACAGTCTGGGGTCTAAGGTGGAGGAGTGGGTGGTCAGTTGGTCACTGTGCTGCTGTTTTCATTTTGAGGCTTCAGCAAATCCGTCCCTGTACCCAACAGTTGTGCTTCTGAAGCTGTGCCTGTGTGCTGAGCACCTCCTGGCAGTTCTGAACACCCATTCCTCCTTGTACAGGTTATGAGCTTTATTCAGGTTTTCCTCTCTTCCCCACTGCCTGGCTCACTTGTCTGCGATAGCACAATGCAGCCACTCAGCGACGGTCAGAGCTGTGTTAGCTGATATCACTGCCTCCAGATTTAGATTTGATCTCTGAGCCTGAAAGATGGATATCACAGTCTCTAACGCACAGAACTTGCTCGTTTATCTTCTTACAGTCTGTGAGAGTCAGTCTGACAAGTAGCTGAAGGAACTCTCTTCTCTTGTCTGAGGAAAACGGTCCCCAACAGTGAGCACTGGTGAAAATGGGGGATACAAGTGACATCTGTCCTCACCTGGATTCCATAGGCGAGGTGACCAGGGATGACCTGCTGCTCAAGTCCAAGGTACAGGGTGTTCTGCCTGTCAGTCTTTTCCCTTTTAGCCTGCTTTCTAGAGAAGTTTCCCACTTCTGAAGGACTAGGTTTCATACAAACGAAACAAGCCAGCAAAGCTGCTTTTCTCTCTGATATGCAGGGAACTTGCCAATCTTGTGGAGCTGTGGGACCAAACCTCTGGGCTTGTCTGCAGGTAACAATCACTTGCTGTTTGTGTGTGTGGAATGGTGGGGCTTCTAGTATTGAGTCTTTAAAAAAAGAAACTACTGAAAGTGAAAACAAGAGTGGGAAACAAAGAAGGGCTTCACAGTGCAGCTATCCACTGGTGTTTGATAGATTCAAAGGAAGAACCTCCCTAGCTTAAAGGCCAAAACTGCCAGCCAAGACGCTCACTCCTCATCAGTGATTGCCCCTTGTAGTGCCAGCTGGAATGAGTAAAATGCCCAGCACTGACTTGGCTGGGTCCTGCTTCTGCTGGCAGCTGTGAAGGGAGGCTGCATGGGTGAGACCTCAGAAGAGGTTGCTCAGGGCAGTGAGGCAGAAAGGAGTGGCAAGGGGCAGGCAGGCAGGGCAGATTATTTTTACACTGGAATGCCCAGGCATTTTGAGAATGCTCAGATGAGCTGCTCCATGGAGCAGCTGCCTTGGAACGTGGGTGCAAACCTGGTTCCAAGCTTTCTTCCTCAAATCAGGCAATTCCAGTTATCCATCTTACTCTGGACCCCAAATTAAAAGCAGAGAACTGGCAAGATCAGTTCTGAGTTGCAGACTGTTTTGTGAAGGGTCTGATGTGTGCTTCTGCTCTCTTTTCTCACTAGATCGGTTGTCCTTATGTTGGTTGTGGGGAGTCCTTTGCTGACCACAGCACACTTCATGCACAGGTGACCTTCCCAATAATCTGATCCTCTACCCTTCCCTGCTAGTCCAGTGCTCCAAGCTGAGCTGGCTGTCCAGTGCGACTCATTATTTCGTTCTCATTTTTAGGCCAAAAAGCACAACCTGACGGTGAACCTGACCACTTTCCGCATCTGGTGTTATGCTTGTGAGAAGGAGGTGTTCCTGGAGCAGCGGCTGGCAGTGCACACACAGTCACTGCCAACAAAGTTCCCTGAACCGGTGGGTCTGGGTCTGCATGGCAGTGCTCAGCGCTCGGCAGGGCTTTTGCTTACCTGTTGCAGAATTAGCCACCACTGCCCAGGTTTTTGTTGTGATAGGAACTCTTTCACTGGAAGTGGCTACCTGTCAGGGTCTCTCAGCAGGAAGGTTTCCAGCTGACCTGAGTATTCAATTTTGACTTCTTTTTTTAATGTTTCTGCTTCCACGGGGTGGGGGCATCTGTTTCTCAGAGGAACCACAACAGCTGTCAGATCTTCACTGTCAGCGCACAGCCCCTGGAAGTTTTAGCTGTCAGACAAGAAACAGATTCTGGTGATGCTGCTGCCTATTCCTGAATCTTCTCTTGTCATGTGTCATGCAAGCTGTAGTGGTACCACTTCCACTGCCTCCTTGCATTAGTGAGAAAAGTAAACAGTGCAGCTGGCCCTTCTCTCTCCAGAGAGGTTTTTAAAGGTTGGCCTGATTTACCTGTAAGATAATGTCTCTCACAACTCATCTTTCAAAGCAGGTCTCTCACTGATGCTTATTTCTGTCTTTAGGAGTCTCCATTGCCTGCTCACCCTCTGAAAGCTGTTCCGATTGCAGTGGCTGATGAAGGTGAATCTGAATCAGAGGATGATGATTTGAAACCAAGAGGTAACTCTGCCTTGAGCTGATGAAAGAGCTGTGAGGGTAACTCTTATGATCTGTGGGACCTGCACTGAGAGGTTCCTAGGAGCAGAGTGTGGAGACTGCCTACAAAAGGGCTGAATTCCCTCTGCTTTGGGAGGGATGCAGAAAGCAGCAGGTCTGGAAAGTGTTTCGTGCCTCTCTTATTTGTGCTTTAGGCCTTACTGGAATGAAAAATCTTGGGAACTCCTGCTACATGAATGCAGCACTTCAGGCTCTCTCTAACTGGTAGGCATCAGAGCCCTTCCGTAGAGTCTTGATTAAGCTTCACTAAACATCACAAGTGCCACCTCTGCTCTGACACCTTCATGAGTCTTGCAAAGAAAATTCAGCTGGGCTAGGTGCAGGAAAAATGAGTGTTTAGGACAACAGACATTCTACAGTGGGAGACTGAGTGAACAGCAACTCATGGCTACAGACATGACTTGTGTAGATGTGTAAGCGAGGGAGGAGTACGTCATTTCTATTGTACTTAGCGCCTGGGAAGGCAGGTCACATCCTTTGTTCTCCTCAGTGATGCCATTTTAACAGCCCACATCCTAAAATGCTCTCTCTCCATTCTGCTGAGAACTAGTTCCAGAATCTCTGTACTGGAAACAGATTCAGACCAGCCTTTTTCAGTTGTTTCCAGTTAGAAGATGAGGCTGATCGTGGAATCACTTCTCTCAGTTTAGAAAACAGTACCTGAAGCAAGGTTTCACTTGAGTTTGCTAAAGCTGCTTTGCAGGCCCTAGAGATATTTCTTTGCACTGAATTCTCTCTTTTTCTTGTAGCCCACCTCTCACACAGTTCTTTCTGGAATGTGGTGGACTTGTCCGTACGGATAAGAAACCAGCACTGTGCAAAAGTTACCAGAAGTTGGTGTCTGAGGTTTGGCATAAAAACCGGTGAGTGCCCCCCCGGATGGGTTTTGTAGTCCATTGGTTCTGAAGTCTGGCAACAGCAAAGAGGGAATTTGATCTTCAGGCATTCAGATCAAGCCCTGTGTCCATGGGTGTGCGAGGATTCCCCCCGGTCTAGGGGATCCCATGTCCTGGTGCTGGGCCATGTTACTGACAGAACAAGACAGAGATACTGAATGTTGTCATGTGAAAAAGGAAGAGGGATTTTGTTAATGAAGCTTCTCTGCTGGCATCAAAGAAACAGTGATAAAGGAATGCTCTTGGCCATTGAGTATTTTGCATGGAGTGACCTGCACTTAATTGCCTTTAGTTGCAGAGGGATTGATAATTTGGATGGGAAAATTGATACAGAGGTTTTTATTAAAGATTGTGGAAAGCACAGGGGACGTTTTGGGAAATGCTGGTTCAAGCTCTAGACCAGGCCAAAGGGCAGTGCCAAATAATGCAGCTGCTTGCATCTGCACCTGTACGCTCTGCAATTGGCTGAATCAAACTAGGAGCTGAAATGGCATTGCACACGTGTCTGATGGCAGCTGGTAACAAGGGATAAGGACGATACAGAGCAAAGGGAACTGTGTCCTTCTGGAAGAGAAGGTGGGAGACTCTGAAGGAGTATAATGCCCTTTTCCCATGGGGTTTGATTTATCTCATTTACTGGGTGGTCAGCCAGATTTTGAGACACACTTGGTGCTGCAGAATGAAACCAAATCAGGTTCCAGACCTTGCTC
This sequence comes from Upupa epops, assembly GCA_013397515.1. Taxonomy (NCBI): domain Eukaryota; kingdom Metazoa; phylum Chordata; class Aves; order Bucerotiformes; family Upupidae; genus Upupa; species Upupa epops. Next base: position 226,242 of record VZRI01001465.1, read on the forward strand.
TGGAAAGAGTCACTGAGGTAATTCAAAGGGTGGACAGAGCTTTAGGTTACGTGTGCTGTAGGGAAGAGTCTGTGTGGAAGGACAGGCTGAAGTGATTGTGAGATGGCTTTGTTTCTTTATTTCCGTGTCATGCAGCTAGTACCAAAATACTTGCCCGGGCTTTGCAGGTGCATAGTTATCTGTTGTCCCGTTTAAGGCCTCACCACACCCTGTTCTGTAGTTCATTAGACAAACTGGCTCCAGGCCTTGTGAGCAAACTAACTTCTCTTTTTTTCTCCCTATCTAAACAGCCCGAGTTATGTTGTTCCAAGCAGTCTATCGCATGGAATTAAACTCGTCAACCCCATGTTCCGAGGCTACGCACAGCAGGTGGGGCCTCAATCAGAACACGCTGTTGTTCCAAAGGTGGTGGGATTTTAGAGCTGGAGCTCAGGGCTCGCGTTGATTTTCTTCAGTGTTGGGGACCTGACAGAGCTCTCGGGTGGGATTTAGGAGACCCAGGCTCTGCCTCTGGCCTGCTGGTACTAAATCAGTGTTTTCCTGTGTCTGCTTTCTCACCTCTGACATGATAATAGTCACCTCCTTCCTAAAGGGCTTTGAGAGCTGTAGATTCCTGCTATCCGAGAGGTGGTATTTATTCATGGCAGAGCCGTTGAGAAACCTGGATCAATCTGTCCTGAAAAAGTGAAAGCTCTGAATGTTCTGTATCTCCTTCTGGGGAATTAAGCAAACAGAATCTTATTTAGAGATAGTATCTTTTCTTTGAAGCCTCTATCAGTGTTATCTCCTGCGCTTGGTCATTAGAATGAAATGTAAACATCAAACTGAGATTAGAAAACACGTGAGAGAAGTGACAGTGCATCTACACTGATCTTGACAGCAAACCCAAACAGAGCATAGAAATAATGGGTAATGAAAGAACTTGTGTATTTATCTTTGATGTGAAGTACGTTGGATTGGAAAACTCTCAGCTCTAAAGAGATCAAGTTGAAAGGAAGTCAGGGCAGGCTGAAAGCCAGACTTCATAAAATTACAGAGACATCATCATTAACTTTCTGGCGCTGTCACAATATCGAGTCACCGAGAGCAGATCCTTTGAAGCCAACGCAGCAGCTCTTTCACCATCTATTATGGATGTAAGAGCTTGCACATAGTCTGCAGAGGCTTCAGTTTCCAGTCCCATTTATTAAAGATTTTAATCTGCCCGCTCTAAGAGAGGGATTGCCATGAGCAGAAGATGGTGTTCCTGAAATGTGTTTTGTGGGTAGGAGTCTGTTCTGCTGCCGTCATTAGGCTTCTCCTTGTCTCTCATCTCCTATCAGCAGCAAACCCCTGATAAATAAGCTCACGGTTTGCATGCTGCCGCTGTTCTCTGCCTTCTCACTGTCTTCCAGCTCAACATAAAAATTGGGTCTTTTATCATTGAGGTGTTAAAACATTCATGCAGCAGACAGGCTTCTTGGTACATAAATTGGGAGGTGTCCCTGCCCATGCAGGGGGCTTGGAACTCAGCGATCTTTAAGGTCCTTTCCAACTCTAACCTTTCCATGATTCTATGATTTCTACATGGCCGCGGCACTCTGCTAACCAGAGGTGACTGACCTTTGTGAGCAGCATCCAGAGAGGGTGCGAATGGAGCCATCTCCTCTCTTGCCCCTCTCATTTCCCCCGTTTTGAGCAGGTGCTAACATGGAATTACTCCTGGCTTTCAGGACACTCAAGAGTTCCTGCGGTGCCTGATGGATCAGCTTCATGAAGAACTGAAGGAGCCAATTGTGTCAGAGACAAGGGATTTGGATATCAGTGACCAGGATGACAAGCGAGAGGGAGACAGAAGTCCTTCAGAGGATGAGTTCCTCTCCTGTGACTCAAGCAGTGACAGGGGTGAAGGTGATGGTCAGAGCCGGACCACAGGGAGTGTGGGCAGCAGCTCCCTGGCAGAGACAGAGTTATTGATCCAGGATGAAGCAGGGAGAGGGATCTCTGAGAAGGAGAGGATGAAGGACAGAAAGTTCTCCTGTAGCCATCGGCGCAGCAACTCGGAGCAGGTGGACGAGGATGCAGATGTTGATACTACTATGATGCCAGTTGATGGCAGGGCCTCACCCGAGATGCTGTCAGCTCCCCGTCCTGCCAGCCCATGTAGGACACCAGGTACTCCACTCTCCCAGTCATGTTATTTGTGAGAAGACGTTAGCATCCTCCACAGGGGCAGTGCTGTAGTGCAGTGGCTAATAACACATAATGTGACTGTTCTTTCTATAGGTTTGAAGAGGTTTTGCATCCAGGGTTTTTCTCAGTGTCTCTGGCAGTAGCTCTGCCTTTGGGCACAGTTGCTTCTCGAGGAAGATGTGATATGTGAGCCGGAGAAGTGTTTAGCTGGGCTGCAGGGCTGTGGAACTCAGTAAAGATTCTGTCCCGAGGGCACTGATAGCTGCCTCTGCCAACTCTGCAGACACTCTGTTCTGCCTTTTCCTAATTAAAACCAAAAAACTAAGAAAAACGGGTTTGTGTGTGCATGTAGCTTTGTCTGCTGGGCTGGCCTGGGGAAATATTAGCTGGGGAGAGGCATCTGTTAATGCAGAGCTGAGGGCTCTGTGGAGAGAAAAGGGAAAAGCACAGTTTGTGCATTTCTGTGTCTGAGGAAAAAGAGCAGCAGTGAAAACGTAGGTGTGGAGTCACCCCAAACTGGAGACAGCCGATCTTTCAACACTTCTTTATGTAAGACCTTGGGTCTGCCAGCTGGCACTGAAGACAGCAATGCTGTGGATGTGGATTAGGGATACAGCAGCAAACTGTAAAACCTAATTAGTCATAAGTGTGAAAAGATGGTGGCTGGTGGGGTTTTTATGTGCAATTATTAGCTGTCGAGTATAGCTCTGTGTGCACTCTGTGCCATGAATGGAGGCCTGAGCGAGCAGGACAGTGAAGAGATGCTGAACTGTGCATGCTGGGGAAGATTCTGTGCTGGACTGCAGAGCTGGGCTCACACCGACTGCTTCAGAGTTGTCTTTCGTAACTGGGCTTTTCACCAGCTCTTCTCCCTCCCCATTTTCCCCAAACAGAACCTGACAACGATGCCTACATGCGCTGCTCCTCACGTCCCTGCAGTCCAGTCCATCATGAAATGCACTCCAGGCTCTCTAGCAGCCCTCCTCGCTCCAGTCCTGCCAGGCTTGGACCTTCCTATGTCCTTAAGAAAGGTAGTGCCAAGAGCATGTGCTGGGAGGGAAGGGGGAGCATAGGGAGGAGGAGAGGTTTGTTTACAGAAATGAGCAGGAATCGGTCATGATTCTCAGTTAACAGTTGTAGCAAGTGCTGATTCCCCTGATACCAGTGCTTTCTGAAATAGTAGTAGGCAAAGACTACAGTTAACTTGCAGCTAAAGCCAAGCTCTGGGCACAGCAGGAGTTCTGCTGTGCCCTTATCTCAGAGCCTGAAATGATTTCATGTCTGCATCCACATACTGGGCTTGTTAGTAAGAAAATGGCTATGAAGCCCCATAACAGGTTCTGTCCTTTTAGGGGAGTGTGGAGATACGTGAGCATTTGTCTGCCAGACTTGAATGTCACAGCACACGGGCCAAGGGACTGTAACGTGGTGTTCACTGCGAGAGTGCTCCCTGCCTCTTGGACACCTTAGACTCACAGTAATAGAACTGAGGCTGCAGATGCCCGTCCAGTGCTGGGAGCATTGTGAGGCCTCAGAACGGAGCCTGGCTTCTGTTGTTATCAAACTGGTCTCTTTATCCCAAGCACATTGCAAATTGAAATCCCTCAGCACTCAGCAAACACAATGGCGTGGGCTTATGCCACCTTCCTCCAGCTGCTCAGTAATGGCAGTACTGTGTCCCAGTGCCTTGGCTGAGGTCAGCACAGGCACAGATGTTCTGGCCGGATGAACAGCACTCTGTCTCCAGCACGTGTGTGGGGAAGAGGGTTTGTTATTCAACAGAACTGTGTGTTTGGCCAGTCCCTGCTGTGGAGAGCCCTCTGCAGCACCAGACACCTGGGGAGCACGTGGTGAATGTCAGAGGGGAAAAAGCAGAACAAGAGTTCCACAGAGAGGTGAAGGGGGAGAACTGAAGTGTAAAGCTTTGAGCTAAATGTTTTGAGAACTCATAAAAGCAGGAAACCTCCTCTGTCTGTGGCAGGGCCAGGCTTCTAAACACATAGGATGGAAACAGGATTTCCAGTAAGGCAGTTTCTGCCTGCTGAGTGCTGGCATGTTTGTGCTGGTTCCGTTTGTGACCTGCCCCTTGCCACCACCTGAAACAGCAGAGTTCTCCCTGTCAGGTCACCTGGGTTCCGCTGTCTCATTGGCACGTGAGTGGTGTCTGTGTTTGTCCTGTGTGAATCTACTCTACTTAGACAGGAGACAGGGAAGGAGTTGCTACATGCTAGGTCTCCCTTGTCTGTCTTTCAGCCCAGATGCAGGCTTCTGGGAAAAAGAAGAAAGAGCTTCGTTACCGCAGTGTCATTTCTGACATCTTTGATGGCTCCATTCTCAGCCTGGTGCAGTGCCTCACCTGTGACAGGGTGAGTCTTCTCGTGGCTCTCAGTCAGTCAAAGAGGACCGTGTTCTAGCTCCTTAGGAAACGGTGCTTTTGTTTCCAAACCCTGTGGGATGCGGTAGGGTCTGGCCTGCTGAAATGTTGGTAGGTGGATGGTGGGATGGCTGTGAGAAAACTGCCGTGCCCCCTCTGTAGGAGTCTGATTGCTTGTCTGTGTTACTTGAGTTTGCCTGGCAGTGTCACAGTCACACTACACAACTGATTCCTGTGCCACAAAAACCGTGGTGGAAGTCATCCTGCTGTCAGCAGTGCAGTGTAATTAGCCAGAACGCATCGCTCCTTCTGCCAGCTCAGCTTTCTAGCGTCGTGAGAACCTAAGCAGTGATAAAAGGTGATGAAGGTCAGGTCCCAGCTCTATTACACACACAGGAAACCCAGAACTCTTCCTCTTGGATATTTCCAGGTTTCTACAACAGTGGAGACATTCCAGGACCTGTCACTCCCAATCCCAGGGAAGGAGGACTTGGCCAAGCTGCATTCTGCCATCTACCAAAACGTGCCAGCTAAGACAGGGGCATGTGGGGACAACTACGCCTCGCAGGGCTGGATTGCTTTCATCATGGAGTACATCCGGAGGTGCGTGCCTCTGCTGAACCTCTTTGTTCTGGGCTTTGCTCTGCAGCGTGGGAAGGCAGCTGTCCCAAACCAGTGGTGTGTACTGCAGAGCGTCCGTTGTCATGCTCCTTGGAGGACAGTGTATGGTACCTCACAGGTCTGTGAGACCAGTACAACCAGTTGTTACTGCTCCTCCAGTTCTTGTCACACACCTTGAGATCTCTTGTGCCTCTGATAATCCTGCACTTTGTCTGGAGCTTGGTCTTGCCCTCCAGAGCAAATGAATTGCTGGTGTGGATTTCCAAATCATTTCCCATTTGAGCAATCATGGTAGAAGTATCAACTAAGAGAAATAATCCTTCCGCAGCTGCTCTGGCCTGTGTGCTGAGCTGAGCACACACATCTGGGAGGAAATCCATCGTCACTTGGGGGTTTGTGTGCCAGAGCATCCAGCTGTTTGATGTGCAACTCTCAATCCCCTCTCTTCTCCAGATTTGTGGTGTCCTGTATCCCTAGCTGGTTTTGGGGTCCTGTTGTGACACTGGAGGACTGTCTTGCTGCCTTTTTTGCAGCCGATGAGTTGAAGGGTGAGTTTGCTTCAGTGGGGTCTGTCAGTGCAGGACAAGGGAGTGCACGCAGAGGAGTATTCCCCTTGTGTTTTGGAGGCGGGTTAGTTCTCCTGGGCTGCTGCTTCAGTATTTCACTTAGATGCTGGTGGTGCCAGACCCCGGCAGCTGGGCAGCTCTGAGCACAAAGGAGTTTTCCCACCTTCCCAGCGGTGCTGCTTTTTGATTTCTGAGTGTAGGTGACAGTGTCGTCAGCAAGGGGCAGATGTGGCTGTTAATTGGCTGTGAGAGCTGTGGCTCCTTTGCCTTCTTGGTTCCTTTGCGTTCTCCATCCATTCCAAAAGCTCTAGAGGACTTAAACACTGAGGGAAGGGCTGGGTTTGATCTCCTCTCACCTTGGGTTCCCCAAGAAGTTTAGCTTGGTTTCTGTGGCCCTGTCAGCGTTGTGTGCTGCCTAACAGCTTTCTTCCCTTCACCCACAGGGGACAACATGTACAGCTGTGAACGGTGTAAAAAGTAAGTCTGTATTACCCGTATCACCTTGTCTCTGGAATTTATCTCTTTGTGCTGCTGGCACAAGTTCTGCTCTGCCATCTGCCTGGACGTTTCCTCTTCTGAGTGGTGTGTAAAGCCTGCCTCTGCTTATTGCTGGAGTTCTGATCTCAAGGGGTCACTGAGCGGAGATGGGAAAAGTGCTGGCTACGGAGGGGGAAGGAAAGGAAGGACATGGAGAGGGATGTGGCTTGGCAGTAACGGAGCTGTTGTGCTAGAAAGGAGAGGCAGGACAAACTGCTCATGCCAAGCTTTGTTTGGGAAGGATGCTGCAAAGGGCCTGAATGTGTTCCTGCTGGAACAGGAGTTGTCTTGGATTTCAAAGTGAGCAAGACCCAGCCTTGCCTTTTGGCATCCCTTTGCCCTAGAGATTCCTCACAGCTGGACTTTTTTTTCCCTTCAGACTGCGGAATGGAGTAAAGTACTGCAAAGTCCTCCGGCTGCCAGAGGTGAGTAAAGGCATCCTGTTTCTCGTTTTCCTTGAGCAGCTGCTGAGGAGCTAAGGAGGCTACAGGTAGAACAGAAGCAGATGTTTGTTTTGTATCTAGAGCAGAGACTTCCCTGCTCTAAGCTGATGAGCCAGCAGCATTCACAACTAAGAGGCAAAGAACTCTTGCAAAGATCAGACACATGGAGATGTGATGCTTTATCACAAAACTCACAGCAAAACTGCCCTGTGGCGCTCTCTGTCCTTCATCTTTTAGATTCTTTGCATCCACTTGAAACGGTTCCGGCACGAGGTGATGTATTCTTTCAAGATCAACAGTCATGTCTCCTTCCCCTTGGAAGGGCTGGATCTGCGACCTTTCTTAGCCAAGGAGTGCGTCTCACAGATCACCACCTATGATCTCCTGTCGGTCATCTGTCACCAGGGCACGGCAGGCAGTAAGTCCTTCCCTGAGTACAGGCAGAGGTGAACAGGAATGGGATGAGCATGAGCAAAGCAGAGGTTACAGTGTTCCAGGACCAGCCAGCACCTTCTGGGATGAAGTGCAGTGAGAGGCCTGACCACTGCACTCCCAGCTCTGCCCTTTGAAAAATGAACCAAGCAGCTTCCGAGAGATCCCTGTAGCTGTTTCAGGCTGGCCCCTGGGCTGGCTCCAACCCTTTCCTGATGTTCAGCCTCACTGAGAGGCCCTTTCCAAGGAAGGCAAATCTGGGTGGTGGTGCCAGGCTCCCCTGCTCCTGCCAGGCTTGCCTGAGCAGGAAATACCCCATAGTCTGGGGGGCTTTTGCTCTCTCCGCTCTCTGCCAGCAGCTGTTCCTGTGTGTGGTGCTGACACGGCCCCAGCCCTGGCTCCTCACCTTGTGAGTGCCTGCAGTGCCACGTTTTCTCTGTAACAGGTGGGCACTACATAGCCTACTGCCAGAACGTGATCAACGGCCAGTGGTACGAGTTTGACGACCAGTATGTCACCGAAGTCCACGAGACCGTGGTACAGAACGCAGAAGCCTACGTCCTGTTCTACAGGTGAGCTCTGCCCTAGCTGCGCTGGCTGCTGCCTGCCTAGAAATGCATTTCACAACCTGAAACCACAGATTTTCAGGAATTGCTTCACTGTCTTTTCCCTACTTCAGGAAAAGCAGTGAAGAAGCTGTGCGAGAGCGTCAGAAAGTCGTGTCCCTGGCCAGCATGAAGGAGCACAGTTTACTGCAGTTCTACATCTCTCGAGAGTGGCTCAATAAATTCAACACCTTCGCTGAGCCTGGCCCCATCACTAATCACACCTTTCTGTGCTCTCACGGAGGTGAGGCAGTGCCGGCAGCCTGCAGCTGCAACTCTCAGCTCTACCTTTGTGCTGCAGCAAAAGAGCTCCGGCTGTTGCCCTGATAGAGCTGCACTGCAGCAGGTTCTCTTCTTCGGCAGGAGTCCCAGCCTGCTTAGGGAGAGATGAGACAAGTACCCAGTCTGGGGATGTCATTCTCCCCCTGTACTGGGCACTAGTGAGGTCTCACCTCAAGTACTGGGGGCAGTTCAGGGCCACTCACTTCAAGAAAAAGACTGAGCAGGTCCAGAGAAACAATGAGGCTGGGGAAGGGACTGGAGGGAAAGGCTGATGAGAAGGGGCTGAGGGAGCTGGGGGTGTTTAGCCTGGGGAATAGGAGACTCAGGGAGAGACCTTATCACTCTCTACAGCTCCCTGAAGGGAGGTTGTGTTCAGGTGGAGGTCAGGCTCTTATCCCAGGAAACCATTTCCAGGATGAGAGGGCAGGACCTGAAGCTGCCAGGGGAGGGTTAGGTTGGATGTTAGGAAGCCCTTCCTCACAGAACGGGGGATCAGAGCCTGGAATGGACTGCCTGGAGCAGCGGTGGAGTCCCCATCCCTGGAGGTGTTTAAGGACAGACTGGACGTGGCACTTAGTGCCCTGGCCTAGGCCGTGGTGATGTCAGGTCATGGGCTGGGCTGAGCTGGATGATCTTGGACGTCTTTTCCAGTCTCAAGAACAGTAATGATTCTGTCCTCTGGATCAGAGGCCTCGTGGGCTGTGTAGTGCTGGGAAATAACAGCTTTCAGTTCTCTGATTTTAAAAACAAACCTGTGGACAGCAGAAAAGGCAGCACTTAGCCGTGCTGGTGTGGTTCGTCTTCAGTGTTTATTTGGAGAACGCAGCGCCTGCTGCCCATGACAGATGATAGTTTTACTGTTCTGCTTCACCTGGGGAACCCTTGGGTTATAAATGTGATTGCAGATGAAGCACCTGTTCAGAAATGGAGAAAGCTCTGCAGTTCCTGAACTCTAGACTGTCTTCTGTTAGCAGAGGAAGCAACTTCTGCAATCAGAGTTTTCAGCGAGGGAGGTCTGACTTGTTTAGTGCCTTTACCCAGCTAGAGTGAGTTCCCTGGTTAACTCTCCCTCTTGCCTTTCCTCGCAGGGATTCCTCCCAACAAATACCACTACATCGATGACCTGGTTGTGATCCTGCCCCAGAACGTGTGGGAATATCTCTACAACAGGTGAATATGGTCATTTCATTCTTCCTTGCAGTGAATTAGGGGCTTTTGTCTCGCACCACGGGCAGGGCCCAAGACTCAACCCCTTCCCCAGGCACCTTAAAGCCAGATGGTGGGTGGTGTGGCCTGGCACAGGCTGGTGTTTGGGAGCCTCCTAATCCAAACCAGTGTGAGCTGTGTCGGAGCATTATCCCAGAGCATTACTGTGACCCTTGCTGTGTTCAGGCTGCAGATCCACCTCTTTCCCCAGTGCCTGGAGCAGTGTGAAAATCCACCTGTGGAGGATGCGGGGCTGGGAGGTGTTTTCATGCTTCCGCTGTTCTCCACTCCTGACCCTCTCTGCCTGTGCCCAGGTTCGGGGGCGGCCCCGCTGTGAACCATCTGTATGTGTGCTCCATTTGCCAAGTGGAGATTGAAGCACTGGCCAAACGCAGGAGAATTGAGATCGATACCTTCATCAAGGTTTGTATGGGAAGCAGCAGTGAAGGGCAGAGGTGGGAAAGGCGGACCTGTCGCAGGCAGTTAGTGGAAAACTCCTGCCCTTGTTTTCTGAACATGAGCAGAAGATTGATCTCGGGGTTCCCTGTGCCAGCAGCACGGGGAGGGGCAGCTGGACATGATACTGCCACCACTTCTGAAATTAGATGGCGTTCTGAAGGAGGGCAAGGCTGTCTTACAGTTAACAGAAGAGGCTCCCCTAGACCTCAGGGGTGACTGAATCCTTCCTGTGTGTCTCTGTTCTCTGCTCTCCCAGCTGAACAAGGCTTTCCAGGCAGAGGAGTCTCCAAGCGTCATCTACTGCATCAGCATGCAGTGGTTCCGTGAGTGGGAGGCCTTTGTCAAGGGGAAGGACAACGGTAAGAAGGCAGAGAGGATGAGGGTGAGAGGTGGAATGGAAACAGTCTTTGCTGGGTCCTGAGTGAGCAGTGCAGAGGCGGGTATGGCTTGAGGCTCAGACAGCAGCCAGTCAAGACTGCCAGCAGGGCCCCAAGGCAGGGTGGATCTAACAGGGAAATAACCCGAGTCTGGTGGCAGTGCTGGGAGCAGAATGGTTTCTGATGGATTTCTTCTCCTCTTACAGAGCCTCCTGGACCAATTGACAACAGCAAGATTGCACTCACAAAAGCAGGTGGCCATGTGCAAGTCAAGCAGGGTGAGGCTTGTGTTTGCCTGGAAGGTGAAGGAGAATGTTCTGCTGGACCTGGCTGTCCATAACAGAGCGGTCACGCAGCACAACGGCCTTGCAGAGGATGCAGATTTCTCTGCGTGTCCCTGCGTGAATGCCCTGCTTGAGCCGTCGCCGTGCTCCGCTGGCAGCTCTGTGGCAAAGTTCTCTGCTTCCCTTGCTTTGTGCTTTGACCACCTTAAGTTGCCCCTCCTAGGACAGCCTGTAGTGGGGTTCATCTCTCTGGGACTGCTGGCTGGGGGTGTGGGTTTTAAGCCACTTGGGCTCTCAGAGCTCATTCACTGCTGAGTGTGAGAGGGTCAGGCAGTCCCTGGTATCAAGGGCTGTTGCTGCTCTGTTTCTGTCAGGTAAAGGCAGAAGTGACCCCACAACAGTGGGGGACACTGACGGGTACCCCTGGTGGCTCCAGCAGAGGCCTGGGGGGAGCTTTGGTGGGTCACTGATGCTGTTCTTTTCCTGGGGGTGAGGTGGTTAGGGAGGCCATCGCTGCGTTGTGATGCACCAGCCTTGCGCTGCAAGAGCTGCCCATCAGGCTGTGCTGTTGCTCCCTGCAGGTGCCGACTACGGGCAGATTTCCGAGGAGACCTGGGTTTATTTAAGCACTCTGTATGGAGGGGGCCCCGAGATCGCCATCAGGCAGAACGTGGCCCAGGTCCAGGAACTGGAGAACCTACACGGGGAGCAGAAGATTGAAGCTGAGACGCGGGCAGTGTGATCTGTGCAGATGGGGCAGGGAAGGTACAGAACAGACACGTCCGTATGGAGATGGAAGGCTGGGGAACCCCGAGGACCCAAACCTCTTCTGCTGTGCGGTACTGGGAGGTGTGTGCTGCTCCCCACCATGCCTGGGGAAGGCAGGTTTCCTCCGCTGGGCTTTGACTGGGGCAGTGCTGGGAAAGACTTGGAGAAAAGCAGCTTCTCTGTCATTCACCTCTGGATTATGCTGCGGTATGAGACTGCAGCCCAACTTCTCTAGGAGATGTTTTGACGCGAGCACTCCCCCTTTTGTTTGCTTACAAGGAACCAGCATCCCCAGCTTGCCCTAGTGCAGTGGATCACTCTGTTCCTCTGCAGGTTTTGCTTTTGGCACTTTTTAACCCAATGCAGGGTCGCAGGGCTGCGACTGGAGAAACTGTGATTTGGAGCTGACTGTGACTCTGTGATCTAGGACCTAACCTACTAGGTCTCGCGGTAGTTTAGTGCTGGTGATGCACGGCCATCACGGCTTTCTAGTTTTGCTCTTTAATTCTTGCAAATTCAGTTGCAATGAACTAAGAAACTGAACGAGGCTGTCTCTTTCTCCCCTGGTCCCTACAGCCTTCCTGGTCCAGCAGATTCCTTGCTCCTGTTTGTATCTGATTTCACATGTTCAGCACCTTTTCAGAGAACAGAGCTGGAAGTCGAGTCCTTCCCAGTGGCTTTCTGCTGCACTCTTGCCACTGAAGCCCCTGGCATCTTTGTAGGCTCCCAGGTGGGTAACTCAGGAGTGGGTACAGGAGCAGCCTAATCTTGGAGCTGCTAATGGACAGGATCTGTTGGAGCAGGCGCAGGACAGCTCTGATGCAGAATTTAGGACTCCTGGTTCTTAACTCCACTCTTGGACTGACCTTGCTGTGAGCCTGGAGCTGTGCCCACCTCTGCCACAAAAAGCAAAGCAGGGACCAGGGATGAGGAGGAACCCCTTGTGCACACAGAGCCCTTGGACAGGGCCACAGTTCCATGCTGGGGAAGGGCCTGGCTGTGCAGGCCCCATGCGGCTGAAGCAGCTTGTTAGGAATGAGCTGTTTTCTGCAAAGCCCGACCCACGTGCCAAGGTCAGCCCAGCTTCTCCACACCCATGTCATTTCTGCGCACAGTAGCTCATTTAATGAACAGAAATTGTTTGCTCCCCAAGCTGCTGCCACCAGTGCAGCCCAGGAGCATCTGACAGTCAGTGGAGAGAGGCATGGAGTGAAGACACGGTGAAACACAGCTGCTCTCGGCAGGGCTGTGCTTCAGTTCTTCATTCATCTCATGAGCCAGACAGGCACCAGTAAAATCCTTGCAAGCGCTTGAGTGCAGTTTAATGGAAGCAGAGCTGGCCTCATGGGCTGAAGAACCAAACTGCGTTCATGGCGCTGGAATCTGAAGGAAGCCCCAGCATCAAGGCTGAGCCTGGGGCTGGGACCTCCCAAGCTCCTCATGTAAACCAGGGAGGGGAGAGGGGGGTAGGGCAGGAGAACTTGAAAAGCAAAATGTGGCCTTCAGACTTTTCTTTTTAGACCAAACGGTTGCTGCAAAGAGCAGATTCTTGAGGAAGAGTGTCTGTGAACGGCTCAGCGGGTGAGGTTTATTATCCTGTTTACTCAGACATACCCAGCCAGGCCCGAGGGGAGGTCAGCAAATGAGCTGCCGGTGGGACTTCTCATTGTTCCAAGCTGTCTTAGCTGCTGCAGCGCCTGTAGGGCTGCCTGTCCGTGTTGTCTGTGCTGTTCCCGGGATCCTGTACAGACTGTAACCACACTCCTGTGCTTAACGTTATACTTCGTGCTGAAAATGCGTGACAATAAATACATACACGTGCATTCAACGGGCGGCTGCCTGGCGCCTGGTGTGGGGAGAGGGGCTGACAGAACCCAGGGAGCTTTTGGTGTTAATGATGGGAGAAATCTAAACAAAAGCAGATGTAAAAAGTTCAGTAAGTGAAACAGGAACACTTCCCCATGTCCTGCTGCCACGAGGCCTTGCAGTAGGTAGGGATCCTGAGCGGCAGTGAGCCGTGGAAGCCCTGGCTGCTAAGCCATACTGTGCTCGTTCAGAGGAGGGCGCCTGCTCCTCTCAGGTCTCTGCTTAAGACTTCAGGTTTCCTTCAGATGGTTGCAGCAGCTGGCTCAGAGGGGCCCTGTTCTGGAAGCACCGGCTGGCCAGGAGAACTGCTGCCCTGAAGGTAACTTGCAGGGGAGTTGCTGAAGTGGCACTGAAGTGTTTTAAATTTCCAGAGGAGTTTCCTGGAAATCTCTGTTGTGGCTAAACCACCCGTTACTGACACGGTACCCGGGGAGACACTGCCCTCGCTGCCAGCCTCTTCCCTTCTTCTGCCACGGAACCAGGCAGGTGACAGGAGCACTGCTCCAAGGGCTGGAACCTGAACGGATCCCTGCCGGAGCAGCAAGTGACACCACTGAGGCCCAAAATATCTGAAGAAGTCGAGCTGGGGTTGGGTTAATAGGATGCAGCTTGTTCTTCAGCAACTTGCATCTCGTAAACAATCCCCATCACCTCAGCAACTGCAGAACAGCTCAAAATGTTCCAGGACACGTTAATCAACACCCTCCCCTAGGGAGGGGATTATTCAGTGTCTAGACAAACTTTAGCTCCAGTGCTGCTCTGGCAAAGCCATGGCTCTGCTTTTTGCTACCCTCTGTCAGTTAAAACGCTCAAAGCTCAGTTCTGCATCTCTCTGCCATCTGAAATCCATCCACAGCATCGCTTTTCACTGACCCCACAGCAGGCAGCTGCAGCATTTCTGAGCACACACTCAGGGCAGCTTTGGGACCTGCTGCCAACCTCACCACGTTCCATGGCTCGGCTCTTAATGCAGCTGCTTGAAATCACTTGTTTTCCCGTTAGCTACCGAGTTTCTTGCCAGTGATGAGAAAGGGGAGATGAATGGATGTTGGGGCACTGGACCAGCTGAGCCAGCCTCAGGACTTAGATTCTCTCTCCTTCCTCCCAGTATTCTAGGAGCAGACAGTTCAGTTTACACAGGCAGCTCCAACTCAACTCCTCTGGTGCTAGGACTGTGGCCTCATGAACAGATCACCTGGGCACAGCTGACAGACAAGTGACTGTGTCCCACCTCTCACCTCAGGATGCGTGTGTCTCACGGCTCAGCCTTTGAAAAGGGGAACTGGCTCTTCCTCTGGCAATGCACCCCCCCACCCCACAGCTTAGCCTGTGCTTGCAGTGCCTTGTGCTGCAGCCCCCTGGGGCCAGCGGCACATCTCCACCCCCAGTACTCGACGTGTTCAACGACAGCCACGCGTGTAAAGCACGTTTTATTTTCTTCCCAGTTACTGCTCAGCTTGGCTTCAGTTTCCATCCCTCAATCCCTCATGCGGTTGCACCCTTTCTATTTACAGTTTGTGGGGCTAATCCTGTGTGAGATAAATCGCAGTTAGAGGCAGACTGACACCCCCCTCCTATTCAGCACTGCCCACAAATGCAAAGACTAGCGGCCTGTTCGTACACAGTGCTGATCTGTCCTCAGCTGACAGGGATTTTTAATGAGTACTGGCAAACAACAACGGAAATGCTGTTAAAGAAACCCCAAAACAGTAATCTGACCTGAGGGGGGAAAAATCCCTTTCTAGCTGCTTCAAATGAAATGATCAGCCAGGTGTCACCTCCTATCAGCTGCAACTGCAAATCCTCATGGATGTGCGCCGAGGCTGTTGCCCATAAACTTGACTAACAGGTGATGGAGAAGCTGTCCGGGGGCTTTGTCTCCGCTCGAGAGTATTCACCAACCCTGCGCATTAGAAATGAATCGTAAATATCCTCAGCCGGACTCACAGAGACCCATCCCAGTTTCAGGTTAGTCGGTGAAGGGCAGCGTCACCGCTATTTCATCCAACCACACTCAAACGGGCAGTCTGCTGGGCTTGCAGCAGGTTGGGTTTTAACAAACAATCGGTGTCAAAACCACCTGTCACAGCATCAGGATGACCCACGGATTCACAGCGGGCACTGCAGGGCACTGCTCTGGCCAAGGAAACACATTCCCCAAGATCTCAGTTCTGGTGACCCTCTGAAGAGGGAAGATCCACAGGGCTTTCCCATGTTCACAAGCAACTCCAGCCAGAACAGTATCTCCTCCTCAGATGACCAAGTAAACATTCCCAACCACTTCAGTTTCTCTCCAGTGTCAGCTGGAAAGCTACAATCCTGATAAAACTGTGCCTCACAGTCACCTGATGGGATTTAAACAGTGTGGGACAGCCAGTTCTTCAACACCTCCAGGGATGAGGACTCCACCACTGCCCCAGGCAGTCTCTGATCCCCCCCCTTTCTGGATCTCCTCTCCTCCATGCTAAACACCAGCTCTCTCAGCCTCTGCTCCTCAAGTCTTTCCCTCCAGTCCCTTCCCCAGCCTCATTGCTCCTCTGGACCCGCTCCAGCCCCTCCCTCTCTTTCTTGAAGAACTGGCCCCAGGACTCAAGCAGAGGCCTGACCTGTGCCCAGTGAAGGAGGAGAATGACATCCCTCATCCTGCTGGCCACACTACTGCTAACTCAAACCAGGATGCCATTGGCCCTTTGTCCCACCTAGGCACCCTGCTGGCTCCTGTTCAGCTGGTTGTCACCTAGTGCTGCCAGGTCCCTCCCTACCAGGAAAATAAGGAGTAAGAGAGCAGCTATGGGGAGTTCAGGACTGTAACATTTTCTCTGGCTGGAACACCAAGTCCCAGCTAAATTCACACTGGTGGAAGGCAGAAAGGCCAGGGCTCAAACCCCTCAGCAACCAGAGACCCAGCAGAGCAGCACACAGCTGTTTTCCTGAGAGAGGGAAGTGACAAAACACTTTTTCTTCTTCTCTGGGCGAGGGAAAGGGTTTGGTGAAACTGCATTTCTGTGATTTTTCTGGAATGAGATGTTTACTGGATGACACGGATGCCTGTCAGTGCCACGGGGTCAGTATCGCTTTCAAATGGAAGCACTTTATTTGGTTGAATTCTGTCTCCAGAAATGAATGGGCAACACCAGAACCTTTTACATTGGCAATGAAATCACAACACGGAGATGCCACCGAGATCTCGAGATCAGTGCTCAAACACACATACACACACATATACAAATAAAAAAGGTGCTCGACATCATCCTGTTAAAATAGATTTTGGCTTCTTTTAGGTCTTTTGACACTTCAGGCAGGAACAAAAAAAAACAACCCAAAAGGAAAACCCCAAACAACAGGCATCAAACTAAAGGAACTTCTGAAAACCACTCAGCATTGAACACACCGTCCAGCACCGGGAAATACGCTTCCTCGCTATGTACAGGTGTTAAGAAAGGGCATTAGAGACTTTTGCTGGGGATAATGGGATCGTGCGGGGCGATCAGTCCACACGACCGGGCAAGATTAGTAAATCCAAGCAGAGTTTTTATAAACCAGTCACGCGTTTAGTCCTTCTGGCTTCGCCTAAAGGTGAATTCTACAACAATTCCTCATCAGTCACCCTGCGTGAAGGCAGCGCAATGAACACGTGTGGGTCGGAACGAACACGTGTGGGTCAGGGTAAACGACTGGCACTGGGTTTTTGTTTCTCTGCTGTTTTGAAGATTTGGGCTTTTGGGAACTAGAGGCCGAGTTTATAAAAACTTGGTACGTGGTCTTCAAATAAAACTGCTGAGGAAAGTGAATCAGCTAAAGCTAATGCTCCTTCTAAAGCAACACAGACATTGCAATGGTTCAATGTTCCACCGAGGCTGACAATAATATACTGTCCACCTAGATTAAATATATAAAAGCAAACCTTTATCTACTTTTTTACATAGATGGCACAACAATAGGTGAAAAGAAAGTCTTCCAGCTGCTGATTCAACAGTGCATCGGACACGAGAATAAAAATACTGCAGCTAAAAAAGAGTTGAGAGAGGTTTTTGCACCCCTGTTAACTGCTGAACTGCTTAGATCCCCTGATAGGCGGATGCAACGAAGCCTTTGCACAAATCCTTGCACAAAGCCATGGGGATGGATCACATTCTGCTATCGGAGGCTCGTGGATCTAAACAGCGAAGTGACCACAGTAGCAGCAACGACAAGGATGGTGATTTAATTGATTACGGCCCTTCTGACACCGCTAGCACTGTAGCTGAACGGCCTCGGCGATGGCATCGCCTGCGTGACAACGGAGGCAGCGCAGGCTCCTGAGCCACTGGAGTCGGATTAAAAGCCATCGCCTTGTGCTGGTTGATGTTTGCGGGTGTTAAGCACCGTCAGACAGCAGCTACAGCACTAACTGTAGGACTGAGGGGCTTCGTGCTCTTAAAAACAAAAGTTGGTATCTTGCCCAGGGAGCAAGGGACAGAGCTATGAACACAACATGGAACCCAGCTCAACAATTTGTCCTGAGCAGGGACAGCCCGGGCCAGAGCAGCGGGGAGGGTACACGGCTCCTGAACACGCTGCTCTATGCTGACCCTGCTCAATGGCACAGCAAAACATCACACACGCCTTTGTCTGCAAACTAAACCTGAGAGGTTTCATCTTGGGGTCGCTGCCCGTAGTGGCTTCCGTATCGATTTTCTCAAACTCGGGAGATTTTACAAAAGATGCTGAAGTTGGCTAAACGCAGGTGATTTCCCCAGGTGATGTGGTGATCTATGAGTAAAGGAGTCCTCGGGAGCTATTAAGTAGCAACAGACTCTCTTATGGAGCTCAAACACGTACAAGATGACAGTAAAATCCCAGCCATGGTGAAGGTTCAGGGGATCAAGTTATCAGAAAGAAGTTTAGAAGGTAATTGACCCTTTCTCCAGCAGTTGAGGTTCAGATCACATGAGGTTTGGAGATACTGCAGCTCCCTCTCCACTGCACGACTCGGAAAAGTGCAGCATCACTTGTCACGTTACTTCTGCTTCAGATAAGAGAACAGGATGGTCACGGCTCCTGTCTGGCTTCTGGGTCAAGGTCCCGTCCATGGCACGGTGGGAGAACCAAACCGAGTGTGGGTTTCGTTCTCCTTCCTTATTTTTCTAGAAAAAGCTCTGTCACTCAAACATGAACGGATGAGGACGCACAGAGGGCATGCAAGAGAGAGACGGCAGGGCTGAAACGCTCAAATCAACCACCCAACAGAAGAAAACCGCAGAGACTTAAACAATACCGAGCCACAAATAACGTGACCCTTGGGAAGGTGGGCGCAGGCAAGGCAACAGGGCGAGCATGCAGACTGAAACGAGAGCAAAACGGAATCTCTGTGATGAGCAAAATGGGGTTCAAACCAAAACGGGTCTGTTTGTGTGTGTCTGTGTGTGTGTGCGTGTTAGGAAGAGGGGGGAGAGAGGAGAGGCAGCGAGAACAAGCAAGAGGACAAGCGTACGTACAGAGGTGAGATCAAAGGCTCTGAGGAAACAGGAAGGTCACGGGGAACTAATACTTGGAATGAGCAGCAGCCTAGATTTACAAAGAAATAAAGGCCAACAAGTATTAGTGACCTTGTGGGGGAAGCAGAATAGCGGCTAAAGCACGTGGATCACATTGAAAATCCACAGATCCAGAGCCAGTCCAGCTGCTGTCGCACTGCCCCAGGGAGGATCTCCACAGGTGAGCTCCTTCCTGCCCAGCTCTTCGATGAGACTGCCTGCAGGATTAGCACTAAAGGCACTGTGTGAGAAGCTGATGGACTAGTGCGTACGTTCAGATGGACGGAGGGACAAGGCAGGACAGAAGACAGACCATGCTTGGGACTGCTACGGAGGGGCTGTGCCAAGCTGGCAGAAGAGTGGGAAAGGCTGGGAAGTTAATCTGAGCCACAAGTAACATGCCATGAACAAGAGCGAGCATCTGCATGATACTGGGATGGAATTTAGGTCTGAATTTTTCAAGTGGGAACTCCAGACAAGACTGGGAGAGTCTGGCGTTCCATGGGAGTGTTTTAACTGCCTGCAGGGTAACAGACCATTTTGTTTCTCCTTCTGTGACAAGCTCGCCCCGAGGTTCTTGCACCAGCACAAACACCTTTAGGAATCTAAAACATAAGAAAGACAAAAAGAAAAGAGACTGGATTAGAAAGAGGCTGGGGAAAATGGGGAAAACGGGATCCCTGAAGAGCAGCACTGTCTGCAGAGGTTAAAGGACACACAGTGTTCAAGCATCTACCAGGTACAAGGGTTAAGGAAGGTTCTGGAACTTGGGCATACAGTGCCAGGATGCCAACAGTAATCATCCACCCCCCAGCCTGTCCTTCCAGTCTGTGGATGAGCATCACTGGGAGAAGGATGCAAAACACAGGAGCAGGGCCCTGCCAGCACTTTCAGTGCAACTGAGGAAACAATCAGCTATTTAATTTCCAGTCTGCAAAGGATTGCTGTATCTGTTCAAGTGACAGCTCCAGGCAGCAGGGATGACGCTGAAAAATACCATCAGGATGCTAAAACAGAGGATGCTGCAGATGAATCCAGCCTAGATCTCCTTTCCACAACAGGCTGCAAAGATCTTCAATTCCTAAGGCCAGAAGCGAAAGCAGTGACAGCCTCTAAACCCATCCTTCATCACCCTCCTGTACCCAGATACTCTTGCTTTCCCTTAGTAAAGTTAAATGAATTGAAAAAAAACCCCTCACAGGAATGAGAAAATAGAATGTTTATTAGCAGAAGACACCACAGTACATGAAGCTAGAGAGAGTCCTGACAGATGACGATTCTTTCAAAAATAACAACAGAAACAGAACCACCACACGGGCTAGAGTTAGCAAACACAAGTTTCTACGCAAGTCCACCTTGATGCTGGTGGCAGAGTAACCAAACACTTATCAGCGCGAGAGGGACTGAGTAGTGACCAAAACAACAGCTACATGAGGCAGAGCCACCACCTGTAAAGCCGTTGATATTGACGCACACACAACAGGATAAAAACAATTCAAGTCATTTTAGTTTTTAAGTTAGGTTATATACAATTCTTTGATACTGGGAGAGCTAAGGGCAGTCCAGTTTGTAATTACCATCTCCTAAGTCATTTGGCAAGCATTAAATTATCAGCTCTATCCTAGATAAAAAGTGCATCAGCATGGTTAACTTTTACCTATCTCTTTATCGGGGTGGCAAGGCTCTGCATCACGGTTACAGCAAACAAAGAGCAGAGCTGCAACACCCACAATCACAGAGTGTCTCTTAAGGGTTGGTTTGTTTAACTGGAGCTGAGGAGGAACAGACCCACCATGGCAAAGAGGCCCAACTGCTCATCAGCCCACAGCTCCAGAATGTAACAGGAAGTTTAACTTCACGGAACAGCCTCTAGCACTCGCACATCACCCGTAACAGCCAGTCTTTTCTGGAGGAAGTGAATGTGATGTTCCTGCTGGGTGCAATGGGGAGTTTAGTTCATGCAAGTTCAGTTGTGGATCACAGATTTGCAACATCCCCCAACAAGAGCCACCTTTGCTGCTGAGCAGATCCTGAGGTACCAGATTCAGTAAAACAGTACAGCCAGTCGTGAGCAGAACAGCCCAGCTAGCTCCTGTGTTGGACACTTGTCAGCACTAGGTGCTCAACAGGCACAGAAAAGCTCTGCAAGCAGTTACACCCGTGTGTGCACACATGAGTTTCTTCCTCAATCGCCCATCAGTCAGAGATTGGCGTGAGCCCCAAAACGTGAGTTTAGATTCAATTCTTAGCCTGCAGAGTTTTTAGCAATTAAAGTGATTTCCTGCATGCAGCACAAAGAATGAACCGTGTCACCTCTTGTTTGTATTAGGAAGGCCAGTAACACTGTTTACAACTAATGTCACACAGTACTTTCATGGGCAGTGATGCACATTTCAGTGTCACATGCATCAGCTGGGTGACCGGTACCTAAGAGTCTTTCTTTGCTGAAGACAGGACATGTGCATTCATCTCTCGTAAAGAAAACCTTCTGAAATAGGGCTCTGAAAACAACCGTAGCAGCAAGCCCGGAGAATAAAAGGTGAACAGGCCTACGCAAACCTACTCAGAGATTTTCTGAAGTGATTTGTACACATCTGGAAAAAAACAAAAGGCAGAACAAGATAGATATTACTGTTCTTTTTGTGGCAGGGTTTGCTAACAGCCTCTGACTGGAGGCACCGCTGTAACCTCACAAGTGACTAGCTGGCTGCTATCAGTAGGAGCACTCATGATCAGGAGCAAACTGGACACACAACTTACCTGTCCTACTCATCCTACTCATTCAGCAGAGCCCCGACAACACAGGCTCAGCTGGCTGAACCTGCCCAAGCATTTAGCAGTTGCATTTGTCAGGCAGCAACACCTCTAGCACAACCCGATCAGACAGGTATGGCCCAGCCAGGAGTCACAGAGGCCCTCAGAGCTCTTGTGAGTGCTCACACCCTTTGTGCAACCAACCTTTAGAGGTAGCAGCTGCTCAAGCTTCTTTCCAGGAAGAGGAAAGAACTACTCAAGTATTTACAGTATCACTGTCAGGAGTGTCACAACTTCTGTTGCAAGGACTGAATAAATTTCTGCTAAAATACTACAGTCAAATTAGAAACTGCCGCTAGCACAAAGTCTGTCTTTTAAACACGCCAGCATTTCCCCCAAACCCTCATCCTGCTGCTGGGACATCTTACACAAAGCTCTCTTAGCTTTTCTTTTTAACTGGAGAAATAAAAGAGCTCCTTTACATTAGATACTAATGTGTACAGTTGATTTTGTTTTTAAGTCCAGCAAAACTAATGAAAAGCTTAAAGGAACTGAAACCTTCCACTGCTGCTACAGAAGTGTCTGCAAATGCTTCACCCTTCAGTCCCCACCCAGACTGTATTTTTATGAGAGTTCAGCATCATCCTCTAATTTTCATAATACCAGTAATGTACTAGTACAATATCCTGGGTGCTATTGCAACACTCCTGCAGGAGATTACATTAAAGACGACCTTTCACTAATCTAGTTATCAGGACTGTGTCAGTCCCACCCCAAGACATGCTTTGCTTCACTTCCCATCCAAGCTGCTGCTCTGCCTGTGAGCAGGCGATCTGTTGTGATGTTGTGCTGATGTGAACCAGGGGCAGGCAACCCATGCTTGTTACTCCAGACAGATTTAGATGCCATACTAGCTTAGCTGTTTCAAGCAGCCCACATTGCTGAACAACAAGTTTTCCAGCAGAATAATCATGTTGCTTTCCACTACCACCACACACAAAGCAGCTCATCTCGAGAAGAATGCAGGGTAAGAGATGGAATCTCCCATCCTGAGCTTTCTGCCGCCTTCTCCATATGGAGAAAGAAGATTCTTTTAAGGGTTAAAGCTGACAGCGGGGCTGAGCTTTGTGCACTCATTTGCAACTCAACTCACCCTGTGTTTGCCAACAAAGCCCTACTGACTTATGGCAAAACAGAACAAGACCCCCAGACCGCCATCTGCAGCAGACAAGGCACTGCACTGTCCACTGCTGAACCTGAAACAGGGAACTGACCGAGTTACAGTGTTTGCTTAGGAACAGCCCTACTCCTCTCTCCCTACTGTCCATAAATCCCAATGAGAATGGTTCAGTTTGCTTGTGAATTGGATGAAATAGCTTATTTTATGCCAACTCTAAAGAGTAGGAAACAACAACAATCTGAAGGATTAGGTGTCTGAAAAAAATCACAAATTATTTAACAGTGGACTTCAGACAGATCCTGATTTGAAACAGCACCAGCATCTCTTGATTGTCCAGGTGATGCCAGTGTCAGTGCAGACTCTAGCACCACAGGCTTATACAACACACCTAATGTGTGAGGAGTTAAAAGCAACAATGAAACAGCAGTTTGTGAAGTCTGAACTCTGTCTCCATTGACTGTGAGAAAGCAGAAGATGAAACCATTCGCTATGGGTATCTGAAATAACTACATTTCCTCTGACCCCGCAAACACACCCAAAAGCCCATGTCTCTGAAGTGTATCACGGTGGGAAAGACTAGAGGATCTTCCTGAATGTGTTTTATCAATTTACCAAGGACCACAGTGCTGTGTAAACAGGTTTTAGTGAGATCTCGCCTTCCCCTTCAGAACACACTAACCAGGTTTCATTCCAGAAGGACCACACAACACAGGCTCTGAAAAGCTGTCACACAGACACGAAACAGCAATCTGAGTATTTCCTGTGGAGCACTCCACTGAACCAGTCTGCCAGCTGACTTGGGAAAGCGTCTGAGATGCCACCTGGGTATCTCAGGAGAGCCCACGTTCTCCCATATGGCTTTGTGCTGCCTGTACTAAGCCAGACAGGCCATGGTAGCGACCACTGAGCAAGCTCTGTCTCAAAAAGGCTGTGCTTCCCCCCTGGTTTTACGCTGTCCTTCTCTGATCAACAAAGAGCACGCTTTGCAGTACAGCAAGCCATGTTAGTCCATGTAGGGAATAATGCACCTTGTGGCATTGTGCAGACTTTAAAAGGCTCTATCTGCAACACAGAGCTGTTTCAGGGTCGGATATTTCTGTGAAAGCAAGTAAAGTAAAAACAATAGTATTAAATATAAGTCATAGCACCTTTGGCATTTTTGTCCAAATAGACTTCAACATACGACGTGGGGACATAGCCCTCCTCATCTTCATTCCTTCGGATTCGTGTCCAGCCATCACCTTTGTCTTCTTCTATTACATAGAGCATCTCTCCTTCTGCTACAGAAATCGTTCCTTCATTCTGACCTGAAAGACACAGTGACAGAGTTTAGGCCGCCTTGCACAATGGGAACCACAGAGGCAGCACAGGGTACTCAGGGCACACTGACGACATGCTGATGCAAACCTCATTGCATCACTAACAAGAAGAACAAGAGCACGTTATTCTGGAGACAACAGTGTGTACACAAAGAACCAGATGAATATGATCCTGACATCAGAGTCTTGGCTGTTTTTCTTGCACAGTCCCTGCTTAACAACAGACAAAGCACCGTCTCAGTGCATATACAGAACAGAATCATGCTAGAGCCTCACTGACCCTTTATCTGTTTAATCACTGCAGGGGTTAAATGAAGGTTTCCCACTTGTCTTTGGCATGTGGATGAAATGAAATAGTAACTAAAAAGAGTTTGAGCGATACCTTCAAATGTATAGAGCGCTTTACATGTTCCTATGGTGGGTAGTGGTTCTTCATCATCAAATTCATCGTCAAAATCCGTTGCAGGTACTTTCATCTCAGTCTCCTGACTTTGCTCTTCTGTGTAACTGCCATCTGGGCTGCTCAAGAGAGGAAAATACACAGCAACTATAGCAACCAGTTTCTGGAGCAATGAAAATGACTCTGTGACCAGACACCAAAGGCCAGGAGAGCAACACGAGCGGCTCAGCAATTCCAACGCGTGCTCAGAACTGGCCCTGCAGATGTCTGTGGTAGCTGAGACAGCCATTTTCCCACCAAAAGCTGTAAACTCAGCACCCACCTCACTCACCTTCACCGCAGTGAGAGTTAGGGCTATCGCACCTTTCAGCACATTCAGGAAAGTGGCTCTTAAAGCTGGGATCTTGCATTTGCTCAATCAGTGAGCAAAACACTTTACGAGTAGCCTACCTTTAGTCTGGGTACACAATGTGCTCCTGATAGCTGCAGGGCCACAGTTTTCCCAGTTAACACGGTAAGGGAAGGGAAGTGGGTCCAATTAACAGCCTGGACTGGGCAGCTCTGTACAGATACTGTACCTCTCCCGGTCCTGCGCACAGCTATTCATTGCTGATGTGTTCTGAGCTTCATAGAGCCCGCTCTGCCGCCGGGCCTGCTCAGTCCGCGCGGGTAACCGACCCTCCACCTCAGCCAGCCAGCCCTGCAAGGGGAAAACAGTGTCACGCTTTGGCTTCCTAGGGTGTACATGCTCCTCTTCCTTTCCTGCTGTCATGTCTGACATCCAGACTATGGAACTAAAGTCACTTGTAAGGATATTTAAATTTCCCTGCTCCTCTAGCCACACAAAAGTAAAAAGACATGTGGGAGCTTGTAGTCTCAGTAACACCAGAAACCCAGCAACTCAGTGACTGCTAAACGCAACAGGACTAAAGCTGGGGAGAAAGAAAGATCCAGTGATTTTCAGACAGTTAAGAACGCTGTGGACAGTAAAGCCAACAGCTGCAAGAAAAAGCTGTTGGTGCTCACAGCGTAACTTACATCCCAAACACTGCTTATGCTGCTGTGTTTCTTAGAGATGTTTTGTCTCTAAGAAGCTGATGGCAAACTGCTCTGTAGAGTATCTGATAGCTTCTGTCTTGTTATTAGACTATAAACGGTGCTTTGCGTTTATGTTCCTCTGATTTTGCACAGACATCTCTAACACAGTGCTTCAAATGACTTATTTAATTAAGTATTTGAACCCCTCTGGGCAGTCCAGAGAGCACTAATCTTATCCTCCCCTGAGCACAATTTTCCATGGCTGTTGGCTGACAGTCACAAATGATGGGGCCTATTTCTGTACATGAGCAGGCCCAAAGACATCAACTAATGCAAATGCTTAAGTAGCCCTTACCCAGATCCAGCAACACATCTGGGAAAGCAATGAAGCACCTGCTTAGACCTGAGCATGTTTGGTACTGAATGCACTTTCACTGAAGGGTCTGCTCTCCCATACCTCGAACTTCTGCACTTCTACCCGTAGCTTTTCAATGTTCTGTGCAAGCTCTGATAATCTCTGGTCCACACTTGCTGCATCGCCCATCTGTGGGTTCTTGATGTACACGTCTTTCATTTTCGTTAAGGCATCTCTGAGAGAGGAAAAAAGACCAAAATGTGTTAGTATGGCTTGGGTTGGAAATCCCCCTCTACATGAGGGCAAGCGAAAGAAGAGTAAACTGCCTCTTCTTTACTTTGTCTTCAAGTCTCATCTGTTACAAAGGCAAACGAGCACTTCCAGAGAGACTTCTGCAATTAAAAAAACAGCAAAATAATCCTGGTTGGGAAGGATCTCCTAGACCACTGAGTCCAACCATACTCCAGTGAAAAACCTGAATACCTGAGAGATGGAAAAACACAAACTAAACCACTCCACGCTGCCACTATAGCAGGGTGTGAAACACCATGACTACAGGGTTCTTCTACACCTCCAGGGATGGGGACTCCACCACCTCCCTGGGAAGGCCCTTCCAGTGCCCAACCACTCTTCCTGTACATAATGTCTTCCTCAGATCCAACCTAAACCTCCTCTGTCTCAACTTCAGACCATTGCTCCTGGTTCTGTCAGTAGTCACCAAGGAGAAGAGACCAACACCCACCTCTTTACAACCTCCCTTCAGGAAGTTATAGAGGGCAAGGAGGTCCCCCCTCAGCCTCCTCTTCTCCAAACTAACCCTGCCCAGCTCCCTCAGCCTCTCCTCATATAACTGGTTCTCTCAGCCCCTCCCGAGCTTGGTAGCTCTGCTCTGGACCCATTCCAGCATCTCCATGCCTCTCCTATAATGAGGGGCCCACAACTGAAAACAGGACTCGAGGCCTCACAAGGGTCAAATACAAGGGCACCATAACTTCCCTTGTCCTGATGACCACACTATTCCTGATTCAAATCACTTGCCACCATTGCAATGAATGACAGTTTCAACTCTCTAGATGAGTATTATCCCTGGGTTTGGGGCACAGACCAACAGTTGCATCATTATTTTCCGCCATGGGCTGAAATCCAGTTGAGAAACTGGGACAAAGAGCTGGATGTGGACATGCTACTAATAAAAAGGGAGTACTAACCAGAAATTCTCACCCTGTCTCTTGCAGCTTGTCTTTTGCAACACAAGTAATTTGTAAAGTATTTATTTCACACTGCTTAAAGTGAAGCTCAATCCAGATGGTTTGTGTTTGTCACAGTGCAGCAACAGATGGACCTCAGGCCACAGAACATGACCCTCCATCCTGTGGATTTACACAGCGCTTTTCCTAGACTCTTTCTGGGGGCTGTTTCCTATCAACCCAGATGCCAAGCGCTCAGAGACGTTAATTCAAAGACCTGCAACGGTGAAGGTGGTACCCTAAGAGCAAGATGAGCGTGGCACATGCCTTCGTGAGCTGCCCTACGCAAGCCTGTGGAGCTTTTGTAGGCAGCAACAGTGCCTTTGACCCCAGACAAGCTGATGCTGAACTGCATGGTGACTGCAGAGCTCAGACAAGGGTGGACGTACAAGCTGATTTCCTGTCTTACTGTGACACAGCTATTCAGCTTTTCTCTAGGCACTAGCTGAGGGGAAAAAGGTTAACGTGGGTCCCACGACTCAAGTTCACACTCTTTATGTTTTGGAGTTTCCCACCAAACTCCTGACAATTGCAATCCTGTGCCTGTTTTTGCTTTGTGCGTATACAAAATGGGAAAAAGTGTGGGTGGTAAGGAAGTGGGACTGCTCTGTGGATGAAGCCCTAAGGGACAATATTGCAAACATATGAGACAATTATTACTGGGCTTTTTACTGTTGTTTAACTGTTGGTGCTACTTCCTCAATCATTTAAAATTACTTCATCCTGCTCTGATCTCACATCCCATTTTAATGTCAGGTTACCTCAGAATACAGAGCAGCAAGGAAAGACTGTTCAGAGATAAATGTAGCATACCGCAGAGACAAAACCCAAAGCAATCAGAAATCACAGAGCCATGTACTGTTTTCCTTAGTTACTCATGATATAACACACTACGAAGAAAGTCTGGGTTGCTAGATGAAATAATAATCAGGTTCTTCAAAGCAAGGCAGCAGAAAACAGGGGCATGGCTGTACAAACAAAGCAGTACCTAGGGATTTACTAGCACCACACAGACTAAGTCTTTAAATCGTTCAGGAGAGAAAAGTTCTACCTCTTGAAATGTAACTCACTGAATCTTTAATGCAACTGCACAATGTGAACAAACTAATCAACAAATACAGGCTGTGAGGATCAATACAAAGTGTATAACTACAACAGCCTTATTCCCAATCAGATGAGAAATGCAGCCTTGTAGAAAAAGCATTCCTCAAAGCTCAGGAATCATTATCTCCCTGCTTCCAGGAAATTTAAGCTATGGTTCAGAGAGTCTTAAGATACACACACTAATCAATCAGCCTTTTGACCATGTTATCATGTCCGTAACAGCCTCTCCTGCGGGGATCTACCTGTGCCCATCACACACTAGCAGGCATTCTGCTTAGTGGTTTGTACCACTGACAGTGATTGTACCATCAAGTGAGGCTGTATTTACACTCTGTTCTTCCCTAAAAATCACCCTCAGAACAAGACACAGTGTACTGACAGGGGCATCTGGATTAAACTGCTGCTCCCCTCAGGTGTTTTTAGCCACGTGTAAACACTTTTCTTGGAAGAGCATGTTAAATAAACCTAGAACCTCAGTCTTTCATGCTCACTTACACAGAACAAAACAACTACAGTCTAAGATTATTGATTTCACTGTTTGTTGCAGAGGGGTGTGACATACCTTTGATCCATCTCCTTCTGAATGTCTCTGTTCAGTTCATCGACTTTTTGCTGAAGTTTCTTTCTTCTTTGCTCAGGTGGGAGATTACTGAAGTCTTCGGGCCCTGCTCCCTGCACAAAATGCAATGAAGGGGAAGGGGATGGAAATAAGGAAAACAAGAATTAGACCCTGAAAGAATCCTTCGGGATTGTACGCTGATAACAGCTCATAACAATCTGTGCAAATAGCAGTGGGCTGAAGCATTGTTTGTGCTTGTACTGAGTTATCAGTCCCTGAATGCTCAGGAGCCTGGAGGCCTTAGAAACAATCCCAGGGCCACATCCCACATCCATAGTAAATGGGAAATCACCTACTGAAGGATGTCAGCATTCAACTGCAAAGCTGAGAAACTACTTGTATTTAGAGTTATCATCAGATTTTATTGAACACAGTTCCATTCTCATGGAAAGCTGATCATTCCTGCCTTCCTGTGCTACAGACACATCCCAATAACATCAGTTCCCTGTTTCTACTCTTGCACTTCCCACACACCAATTATTGCTGGCCTACTCCGCACAGTCTGCGTGTTGGTCCAACAGTATTACAATAACATCAGGGCTCTCCTGAACACACTAAGTAGCAGAAAGGCTTCCTGCAGGTTTTGCAATTTCAGACAGGCTGCCTGCTTTCCAGGATCCACATGCCATGGCAAAGCCTCTCAATATTTCCTCTTTCACTTGTACGGAGCTATACCAAAGGTACAAATTCAAATCAGTTTGAAATCATAACCAAAGAAAACATTTGAAGACCACGGCGGTTACCTTCGTATGACTCTGCTTGAAATCCCCTTTTCTGCCTTCAAACTGCTCTGCCTCTTCTCCATTGCCTCAGTTTGACACAGCAGATAGATGACACACAAAATACATCCAGTACTATTGTCTTCACAGGACCATCTACTCTGGTCTTGCAAGAAGGTAAGGGGGGCAGTATGGGCAGGCTATGCTGAACACACATGGACACTAATTAGTGTAACAAGGCCCTTGTACATAATCTTGTATTTGCACAGGTTTTTCTCGGTTTGGGTCTCTGCTCACTCCACATCCCATTGAACACCGGAGCACAGGAGAAAGGAGAGTGAAAACACAAAGCTAAGCAACCCAGTTCAGTGGTCCATCAGCGTATCGACAGCTTGTGAGCAGAGTTACGGGATTTAGGCTTACTGCAATGGCAAATCTTTCTCCCAGACGTTAGATTAAGTGGACACTTTACCACAAAAGTTGCCTGTTAGCCCCTTCCCCCTCAGCACTGCACCGAACGTGCTCCAAGACAGCGTGTGCTTTCCTTCGCAACTGCAGAACAAGCTGTTCAGAAAGAAAGTGCGTGGGTGTCAGAGTGATGGAGGACAACTACAGACAGGTCACCTTCTCCTTGGGTTCGTCTGTTCCGAAAGAAACCTAATGAAATTGCTGCTGTATTGATTTTCAGTTAGAGACACTGTACGTGTCCAGTCAGGCCCTGATCATGGGTGTCGTAATACAACTAACATTCCACCTCATGGGACAACGAGAAAGCAAATTTAACACAAATGAAGGGAACTAAGGTAGTTACACTGATTCTGAAACTTTAACCACATGAAGTGCCAGCAGTGGCTACACAGCTGCTGTGTGGTACAGGAGAGATCCATTTTAATTCTTTAATGATAATATTCTGCTTGATAGAGACTCTCACACCACATCAGGCATGAGAGTGATTCACTATGTTTTACAGATCATCCACACACTAAAGCCCAGACAAACGGTTTTAGTGCAAACAATCAGTGACAGGAAAGACTACACTGAACATTCGCTTCTCAGTTCTAAGTAGCTAAGACAGAAATGCTTGAAAAAAATCCCAGGTGAATGGAACAGATGTAGTCAAATCTGGAAAAGCGTCTTCCTTTTCATTCTTCAGTTTCATTCAAAAGCTGTTGCTGGATTGAATGCGGTCCCTTTATTCACAGTGCTCCAGTCCAAAGTGTTGGTGTTGCACAGAAATGTGCGCTGGAGTCTGTGCAATCTCACTCAGACTTATCCCTTGCTCAATAATTTCTCATTGGTACCGAAGCTAAAGTTTCTCTTCCAAAAGGAAGGCTCAAGGAGCCATTTTTGCACATGCTGGGCACATTTCATGCTCTCAAGCAAAACCACACCTAGGCTGTCTCTCAAGTAGTGAGAGCACTGACTGCATTTTTAGAAATGCTCCAACAGTGAGGGAGAACCTGTGCTATTTTAGATGTCTTAACACAGGAGCAGCACAGCCAGAGCTCACCAGATTTCCTTGCACAAAAATAGTGGGACTTATGATGCGAATTGTCCCAAGATGAAAGACTGTGAAGAAAGGGCTTGTGTTAGGACTGATTTCCAGGCTGAAGCTACATGTGGGCAGAATACGAGGTTTATCAGCCCCAGTTTTGGCTCCTGTATAGTTGGGATCTAAGAGGAAACTGCAAACAAGCTGATTTCCTCCACCTGAGATGCACACAGCCTCAGCCCTCTCTGCACACCTGAATCAGATAACTCTTGGGGAAAGGCCAAGCTGGCCTTTGGGAGGGTTTACTGCTATCTACCAAAGCCTGTCTCAGCCACACAGTGCTCTAGCATGGTAAGCAGCAAAAATACAAACAGAAATCCTTGGAATTAAAGTGGCAGAGTACTGGGGCAGTGGCTTGGCAAGAACCGAAAGAACAAGGCTTGCAGGTAAGCTGGACGCTTCCGTCTTTCCTCAGACCATTCCTCAGCCCTATCACAGACCTGCAATACTGCTAACGGAGCAAAGGCAAGTCACTGCTTTGACAGAGCAGCTGTGGGACCCCAAATCTCCAGAGCTAAGGCATTTCCTACGGATTAGTTGCTATGAACAGAACAGGCCCGCAATGACCTGTCCAAGAACAACACATGCATTAAGGAAACAGCACCTATGGACCCTGACTTCTGAGGAATAAGAAAACGTTCAGGCCAAGGCAGTTAAAGTGCTGCTGCAAAACCTCTGAAGCTCTTTGGAACTGCAAGCAGAGCTCTTGCATGCTGGCATGAAGTGGGTGAGCAAACAGCTGCATTCTGCTTGTGACTGGACTCTCCAAGGGCAAAGGAATGCAGACAAGCTGTCGGGAACTTCAAGGTGTGGAGTGTTTCAAATAATGCAGTACCTGGGGTCTGAAGTTCAGCACATCATTTGTTTCCCATACGTTCACCCCTTCCCTTTCCAGCTCCATAACATATCTTACCGTGGGTCAAGAAACCTTCCCTGCTGCATCCAAGAGAGAATTTAAGGTACATGTGCAAGTATCTCTCTCCATTTGTGAATTTGAATCAGATTGAGTTAACCTTGTTGGTTAAGGTTTACAGAACTTTTAATTAATATCATTATTAGTTATTCTGAATGACTACATAGGGCTGTAAAATGTAGGCAATAATGAAGCAGATTTCCAGTAACAGCTGGAACTGGAAAGCCAACTTTGCTGCTATGTCACACAAGAACATGCATTTCTCTCGGGAAAAGGTCCAGCAGACGCAGAGACCTTTATTTTTACCTTTAAATATTTTAATGCACATTTGTAAAGTAGCAGGATTGCTACTGTTCTTCTACATTTTCATAGCCCTAGATTATAAAAGTGACAAACTAAACTATATATTAGAGTTAATTTTTTAGCTGCTTATTAGGAAGACTGAATTCTGATCACCTCTATTAGACTCCAGACCTGTGTATTCAGAGTTATCTGATAAATATAAAAACAAAAAAGCAAACACAGAGAAGAAACAAATTTCACAGTTAATCTCGGTGTCATTTCATACGCGGCACAGAGCACATTAAAACACACACACAGAAAATGGTGATTAAGACAGAGGACAGGCATGCTGTAAATGTGCTTACCAGCTTGAGAGAAAGCTTCATGTAAAAATTGGAGAGATACAGGGGTGGGGGGGAGAAAGAGAAAAAACAACAGTGCATCAGTAGAAGAGGAACGTTTTCAAACTGATGTTACAATACAATGACACGTCACCCCCTTGGCTGTTGGAAGGCAAAATGGGTAACACTAACAGATCTGTGCAAAAGTTCACAAGATGGACCAGCATTATCAGTCAGCTGCTGCTCCCTCATCACAAGCAGAGCAGTGAGGTGCTCCATGGGCTTTGGTGCTGCCGGGGAAAATCTGCCCTGGGTTGCATAATTTACGGTGTCTGCAACAACGGTGGTTGCTCTCACAACTGGCAAATAAATCCAGGGCTTTTTAGATCAAAAATGTGATGAAATGCAGCCGTGAGCATCAGCCACTTGATGCAAGGGCTTAAGAGAAGAGGGGATAGATAACATATGGCAAAACCCAGTGAGGGAAGGAGTGCATCTAGCCAAAACCCAGTGAGAAGTTATAGCGCTTGGCCGCCTGCAACAAAAAGCACAATAGGATGTCCAGTGGTTTCCTAGCTCCCAGGCCTATGTCCAATGGACAACACCCCTGAAATACCCCTGTCGATTGCATACAGCACTGTCTGAGCTGTCATGGAAAGTCACTGCGCTCTTGGACATTTCAAAAACAAATGCTCAGTCTCTTAACGTACTTTGGCCTCAGAGTCAGACAAGGGCAGGACCAAGGAGGCGAGAACAAAATCTTTACACCAAACTGATTGTATGACAGCAGGGTAAGACATTATTCAACCTTCTTAAGTGATATACATGATCTAATTCTTTGAGGTTACCACATTCTCTGGGCCAGAGCCAAAACATTATCTTTTCAGCTCTACTTTCCCAGAATAACTAAAAGCAGTGTGTGCTTCAGGAGTCCACACAGCAGCCTGGTTTGCCTCTGCCCTCCATCACTGGCACATCGAGCTCTCAGCAGTGCTGGACAGCCTCACAAACTGCCCGGTGAACACACATGTCACCAAAACTACCCATGCCTCTTGGTTTGTGTGTTGCAGGATGTTGTGACAGCTGTGGTTCAGGTGGTGTTCTGGCAGATATGGAAATGAACAGTGTTTTTCTGTTCTGTGCCTGGGAGCTGCAGCTTGACATATGAACCCGGATTTTAAAGGGACAATCAAACTTGCACCGTGCCTGTTCTACTGACTCTTTGGGACAGCTGTGAAACTGTAGAATGCAAGGAATCACAGAATTGTTGGGTGTGGAAAGGACATCATCTATTCCAACCCCCAAATGCTAGACTATGTAATAAACTTGTAAGTGCATAAATGCACATCCTTGGTGTTAAAGGCAGCTGAAGCATGCAGTATGAAAAAACCATCTCTACCCAAGACTTCTGAACCTCTTCCCATTCAAGAGCTCTCAGTTATTTACTACCGACAGCTCCCGGGGATGAGGCTCTCAAACAGTTGCTCTGTCTTGAGCACAGTTCTTCAGGTTTGGATTTGGTGGCTTCACCCCTGTGATGTTTTAAGCAGCCTGGTTTGAGACAGAAACCCTTTTTCAAAACAAATAATTATTGTTAGACACCAGAGCTTGCACAGCAATCTGTGCCAACTGCTCATGGAAAATATATGGGCTTGTAATAAATAAATACTGCCCTGGAACTGATGGGCTCGGTGACAAGGCAGCAGCGCAACTCCCCTCCGAGGTTCAGTCCATTAGGAAGTCACCACATGCTAATCATCACAGCGCAGTGAAATTAACTCTCTCGGCTAACAGGCCATTTAAAAAAGCAAACAAACCCAGTCCATTTGAGAGAATAATCATACAGGGAGGAGAAAGAATGAAGTAAAAGACACTGCTGGAGAAATTCAGCGTCGGCAGCTTTTGTTTGCGGAATTGCTTTAGCACTCCTGTGAACTTTAGCATAGACATGATCAGCACAAATCTGAGATCCTCGTACGTGTAATACAGACAAGACTCATGGCGCGGAATAAATATTTACCTATGAAGCACTCTAGAAAAGGCACAAATGTATATGCTACATGCGCTAGTTTCTAAACACTACTCACTCTAAAGGCACTACGCTACTGCGCGGACTCATCTGCATCAAGACTATTCTTTTGCTGTAAATTCAGCAAATTTGAAAGGGATTACAGACACTGTTTGCCGAATTCTTATGCTGTTAAGTACAACAAAAATAGAGAACTTATTAATAGCATTTCCAAATAGTACATCAGGGCTTGTTATAACCAGTACAAGTAACAAAGCAGATCACAGACTGGAAACAATGAAATGCTGAAATAAGTCATATTCAGTTTTCCATTTCTGAAATGTAGTCATAATTTTATATGAGAGCAATTCAGTTTCTATAAACAAGTATTAGCAGACTGGAAATAAATCTGCATTAAGCACTAAGTGACTCCTTTTGTCCATTCTATTGGGTTTTCAAAGCTAGAAACAACACTCACAGCTCCTGGGAGAACAGGAGCAATCACTGCCTCCCAAATGATCACAGAAATTAAGTTTCTTCAAAATGAGCAAATCTGTGTCAAGCTGTCAATTTCAAATAAGTCTAGCAGGGAACAAATGGAAGAGCCTAAGAGCCACAAGCTTCAATAACACATGAGAAAGCATGAAAGCCAGCAAAATCCATGTGTTATTGGACAGTCACGGCCACTAACCTCACTTACAGAAAACACGGTTGAAATAGAGCCCTGGACTTCACACAACCAGGAGGTAATTCTCTCTCTAAGTGCCCTGTAACAACCTCCCCATACTCTGTTTTATCTGGGTATCGGATTTAGAGGTGATGTGTCTGATCCCATGAACTGTCATCATTACAGAGAGTTCAGGGAAGCATCAGAAAGCTCCAAGACCAAGGCCCAGAAGATGTCAGTGCACAGGGTTGGCTCAAGACTGCATTCAGAAAATAATATACAATAAATGCACAGAACCTGTTTGTAAAACCTTCCTCGGAATTTCACAGGTCCTGCAGCTTTAATGGAGCCAATTTCAGCATTTCCAAGACTAGCAGACATCTCTCCTGCACATAACACAGTAAACTGCAACTCGCCTCCCACCAAATTTTCCTTCTCTGTTTCCCAAAGCGCATTTCCACGGCACACTCTGACGGTTGTAAGTGGGGTTAGCGACTGTGCAGCAACGGTATGGGCTGATCACACCATACACAGACTTACAACATACTCCCTAGCCTCAACGGCACACGTGGGTGTCCCTAAAGTCCTCTTCATGAGTTCTTTGTGAATATACAAAGACTGTGTCTGCTGGTGAGTCAGCAAGAGAAAACAAATCCGTTACAGTGGAGACGAGCACAGCACCTCGGGGTTTACTGCATCTACAGCAAAAGGCAGCCTGGCACTTGTTTAACTAGCCTTTACGTGCAAAGTGGAAGCTTCCTAGAAACTAGGTGAATATTAAGAGTTTAGTATTCTCACAAAAATCAGAAAACACTGTAATTTTAAAAGCTAGCTGAAACACACACAGACAGAAAACATCTCTATCTCAGTGGTAGAATAAATAATGGCTCTAGTGGCCCCACCCACCAAGAACTCCTGGTCTGGGCACAGCTTTATAAACTGATGTTCGAATAACAAGTATTCCCCAGGGCAAGGAACACAGTAGTTGGGGGGGTTGCTCTGTTTATTGTTTCTGCATGCTCACAGAATAACAAAGTACCATCACTCAGGCAGACCAAGAACCGAGCATCAAGGGAGAAGACTCCACAGTATGTCACAGGGGCAGGACGGATGGTGAGGAAAAACATTAACTGGTGCAATGGAAATAAAAATCACATTGTAATGAAGTCAACAACTTCCACTAGAGAGGAAACCACAAAAGTCCCTCCGTGTGCCTTACAGAACTATCTGGAGGGTGGACCTAGGGTAACAACAGTACTATCTGCATCCCAGCTCCCAGCCCCATCCTCTCTGCTTAGTCACAATCCAGTCTCCAAGGCAAGAGAAAAACACAGCAAGTCCACATAAGGCCACACAGTAATTCAAAGGTGTAAGTTCTGCCCCTGGATTCTGTTAGTGCAGAAGTATCGCTCTTTAAATAAAGGTGCTGATGTTACTGCTGCTATAGCAATAAAACAAAAGAAGGCAAAATTAATATCAACTAGCAGAGTACTAAGTTTTCTTTATCCTCAAAATGGAATTAGAAAAAGCAGAGCAAGCATAAATGAAATTATGGCTTATGTAAGCGGTTCCTCATTTTTCTGTGCTCCTCTGGCTTTAACTTCCCTACAGAAACAAAGTTGAAATCAAGTGTTACACCGCTTTTACACAGCCCTTTTGGAGAGTCATTAGGAACAGCACTCAAACTGTGTGAAAGGGGCTTTTTTCGCTCCGACCCGTGCTAAGTGCTGAACAGTTCAAGGAATTCTCTATAATGGGCATTTCTGCTGTTGGGATTAGAAGAGAGAAACTGAGGAAAACATTGTGTGATTAGAAAACCACAGACACCAACAGAAGTCAGCACCTAGTTTTGTGGGTGTTTTATAACAGACTAGGATTTCATACCGGCAGTGACCACTGACAGTGGTACTGGCACCTCTGCACTAACCTTGCATCTGTTTTAAATTGTTCAGGCATCTGCTTCCTTCCACGAAAACAAGATTCACTGGATTTTTGGTTTGAAACCAAAATTAAACCCAGTCTGGGCACAGGAAGTATCATTACTGATTATATAATTAATTTTAACAGTCACCAGTGATTTTTCCACTTCAGTTTCATGATTTCTCTCTCCGAATGCAACACAGGCTGCTAAACCAAACCTCTGTACAGACATGACTAAACTATTCCCTTACCCAGTCACATTCTGATAATGAAGATTTCATGGAGAAACTGTATGGGACTCCATTAATTCAGGTTTCAAGGACCAACTGCAAAGTGCAATGTTGCTGGTGGTACTGCTCTTAAGGTCTTAGTTCCTACTGGACTTGGAACTAAGTAGTTCCTCTCCATTAACTTCAGCCTTAAGCTGCTGCAAAAACACCATGGCACAGCTACCTCAAAAAGAAAACAATTGTTACCCAGACTTTCGTAGGAGCTAGCAGCTCAGTTCATCAACAAAGCCAGGAAGAACCTGCTTGACTATCTAGTTCAATATGCTAAGAAAACAGCTAAAATATCCCTTCTGTGGTCACCTTTACTAAAAGGTGTCTCCCTGGAGCACAACTNTATTAACTCAGGTTTCAAGGATCAACTGTAAAGTGCAATGCTGCTGGTGGTACTGCTCTTGTTAAGGTCTCAGTTCCTATTGGACTTACTGCAAGGTGTCTCCCTGGAGCACAACTCTGCCTCTGAACAAAACCAGCAAGTGCAGAGACAACAGCCAGAGCAAAGCCAGCTACTGAGAGCGCAAACCAATGCTCCTGCGCTGTCC
The DNA here is from genome assembly GCA_013397515.1 of Upupa epops. Taxonomy (NCBI): domain Eukaryota; kingdom Metazoa; phylum Chordata; class Aves; order Bucerotiformes; family Upupidae; genus Upupa; species Upupa epops. The sequence continues at coordinate 263,997 of VZRI01001465.1, forward strand.
TGCTGCCTCCCTGCAGCACCCTTCAAACGCCCTTTCCTTGAAGAACTTCTGTGCAGACTGTTATGTCCAAAGCAGAGTTTCCCTCCACCTCCTCCTAATTTATTAGGTACCATCCCAATCCTGTATTTGCAAGCATTACACTGCTCATGCTTCTGAGGAAAATCTTGACGGTTTTGGTGAAACAGATGCCAACTCCTGTTTTCACCTGATAAATTAACAGACTTTGGAGGTGGTTCTTATTTGTTGCTTGGCTACAATGAGGTTGGGTTTGCAGGTCGTACAGCACTTTCAACGATCTTTCAGTCTGAGTATTGGTGTAACACAAATCACCAGCGACCTGTGAAATACGAACTGGACAAGTTTTCAAATCAGAGAAGGCAGCTGCCAGAGCTCTGCAGCCTCTCCTATTCCCTATTTCTAGATGGCCTGAACTTGCCCTCCTGAGGCGCTGATGATCTGAACATTGGCCTCCGACTCCGCAGATGAATCAGGCAGGAAAAGTGTTTACACACAAACATCCTGGTAACTAACAAGGGAAGGAAATTGAAAGAGAACACAGTGAAAGGTTTAAATTAAGATTTAGCAATGGCCTTTCCTTGTACTTTTTCAATGACTGTATCAGCAGAAATTAGTGGGACTCCAGAGAAGACTGGAAATGTTATTATTTCACCTTTCACACAAACCATGTAACAACACGACAATACACAGATGTCCAACATTTCCCTTGGACTTCTCAGATAAGTTGATATAAAATAATGGCCTTTCCTCAGGAAATACTACAAATAGTCACAACTGTTTATTTGGCCAAATACTGGCTAAATAAGAATTAGTACATTTGAAAAGCAAATGTGAAGTGCCCAGGGCACTACAGACTGCTAGTTTTAAATCTAGTTAGAAATGTTCAGCTCTGATTTCAATAGTCTTCTCTGTGAGTGGCACTAAAGGAGCACTACACTGCAATGCAAACACACCCTCGCCTTCAGCAGTGCCTTAGTTTTCCTAAGTCCCTCAGTGCCATCCTGTACAAAGATACTGCTGGATCTCTGCCAACCACAGTGGTGGCACCACACCAGCCACCTCACAGCACATCTTCCTGCAGGTCTGCTGCTGCAGAAGAACAGAAAAGACTGTCTTCCTCCATAAAAAGCCAAACTGCAACCGAAGGAATGATGTATGTTTACAGAACCTGCCTTTGGACAACACAGAACCTTCCTACTTCCCCAGTGAAAACCACCAGAAAGGTGATTTTTTGGGGTTCCAAATGTCCCACTAGCAGGCAATTCCTTAGCAAGGAACTGAGAACTACTCTGTACAAACCATCTTTTTACAAGATGCTGCTTACAGCACTGTTCTCAGTTCTCTGGAACTAACCACCAAGTTCCCCATTGAAATAACCTCTACTTTCATACAGCTCCAGTCCCCAGCCCTAAATGTCAGTGCAGTACCTGGAGCAGAGTGTGGGCTTTTGTAAGTAGTCACTTCCTTGCAGTTACAGTCTGCTCTAAAAAATGTTTTAGAATACTGAACACTTGCGTCCTATCATTTTCATACAAGGAAGTAATTCTAAGGACCTTAGCCCAGAGGCCAAAGCCATGGTCAGCATAGCTATGCCAGCACTTTTTGAGCATGACTGCATCACATGCAAGCTTCTGAGAAGGCAAGTCGAGCTTTTGTTTGAAAAATAGAAAATTTCATCTCAGGGACCTGTTTTACTACTTACAAAGATCACAGAATAGAACAATTTAGGTTGGAAAAGATCTTTAAGATCATCAAGTCCAACCCCTTAACCCAACTGTCACAAAGCCACCACTAAACCCTGCCCTTGAGCTCCATCCACATCTACATGACTGTGACATACATACATCCCAAGGCTAGGACACAGAAACCTCTTAGGATCATAGCTACTCGAGGCCATCAGAGGTGCTATCCCTCTCAGGGGTGCTCCTCCAACCTACTGTGCCACAGACTTCCACTGGAGTCTTACTTAATGCTCAGCTCTTCCTTCCACAGTTTAGACAACGTCTCCTCCCCCCCAACACCTGAATGGGACATTTCCATCAACAACTCTACTTTTTGTGGTTTCACGGTGGGGTTTTTGACTACAAATGGCTGTACAGGTTGGGATTCCTTGAATTTGTCTGCATGTTATGATAAAACACAATGGAGTCATTCACAAAACAAAACAAGTTTTTACGTAACAGAACGTGCAATAAAGCGCAAGAAAGAAAGAAAGAAAGGAGAAAGAAAGAGAGAGAGGTATCCAGAGGAGAACTTACCCCGCGCTTTAGGCTCCTGAAGCAGTGGATTTTGGGTTTGGAGGTCATGAACTCGTTGAAGCGATGGGAGAGGGGTTCCTTTTGCTGCTTGGGAGACTGGGGGCCGTTGGGAACAGCAGAGGGTGAGGCAGAGGCAGGGGGAGGAGGAGGGGGCTGATGGGGGGATGTTAAAAGGGACATAAGCTACGTATAAGAGATGGAGAAGTGACAGAATAAAAACCAAAATAAAAAGATAAAACACAAAACGAAAATAAGCATCAAAACCAATATTTGAAATCCAGAGAAAAACCCAATTAAATAATTAAATATTAAAGGCCATGGTTCAAAAGAGAGGGGAAAGCAGTATTTCAGAGTTGTGTTAAATGAGAACGTGATAAATGGAAGTTTAATAAGTGATGCAACAGAGGAATAAACACAAAAGTGTTTTGAGAGAAAGCTCATGCAGACTCTTCCATGCATTGCTATCCCCATAAATCACCCTGTTCTGCTCTGTGGACAGCTCGGAATAATGCATATGGATAGAGCTTTTCAAATACCTGAATTTAAATGGATCAGATAAGGAAGGTACCTTAGTGCCCAGTAGCGTTTCTATTATCTGGAAGACAACAAACCACATTCCTTCCCGCTTTCAAATCATACCTCTGTCATGTGCATCACACTTCACTTTTACAAATTACTCTATGAATTTGCTCAGGAGTTAGTCCTGGATTTTGTTGCTGGCTACACTGATGTCAGCACCAGAGAGTTCTGTCTTACACCAGCACAACAGGAATGACCCGTTCTGGACAGGTCAGTGGTCTGACGAGAAGGGTCAGAGCAAGGGTGAGATCAAAACAATGAAGCTACTCTGAGCTTCCATCAGTGTTACTGAAAACTGATTCAGTCCAGTCACCCTGACACATCCTGGTAACCCCAGAGAAATGCTGCCATGCATTATGGTGTAAAATATGACAGTGGGATGAAAAAAAGTTTAATGGATACACAAGTTAATGTGGTCTTCTAAAAAGTCAACTGCTCAGCTATGCTCCGTTAATTGTGCTTGAGAATGAGTCGCAGCAATTCCTTGTTCCCAGCCACCCAGTGCACAGACTGAACACGCAAACGCAAAGCCAAGGAGAGTCTTAGAAGTGTCAAAACAGTGATGCCACATCAAAGCTTCCCCAGAGGAACAATGTTAGTTGGCACACATGGCACTAGGTAAGTAGTAGACAATTCCTTCTCTGAGTTAGGAACAGAAATGGACCATGGCACAGACGTGACAACTCAAGTTAAATTAATATAAAAACCGCAAGCCAATTCAAGAAATCATACAAGAAAACAAAAATATTTAAAGATATAAAGAATTTAAGTAAACAAAGACTACAACAAAACACTGTATTTAAGACAGCAGTTATTAACTTTCTGAATGTAAAATTCTCTTTAAAAACCTGTCTTTGCCAGGATTACTAGACGAGACAGACGTTACTGACTCGGCCCACACTAGCACCAAGCTCCAGTTTGCAAGTCAGTACCTTATTTTTCTTGATGAATGGCCATAACTTGCCCTTGGATTTGCCACCAAACTTCGGCTCAGATTTCCCTTCCCCTCTGGAGTTGGAAAGGCTGGATTCTGAGACAGTCCGCTTCATTGGCTGTGTGAAGTCCTCAAAGTCGACGTCTCCTGGAGGCTCAAATCCTGATTTAAAGGCTTCTATTACCATCTGCGAATCCTGGAATGGGACAGATACAGGACAAGTGTCAACAGCTCAGGTGATGGCTATCATTAAGTTGGTGACATGGAAACCCAGTACAAGGACAAGAAAGTTCAGTCTGTGTGGGAACGAACCCTTACAGTGACCAGGTCTCATTCCTGGGGAAAAAAAATCCCCACCTTGACAGAGTCCAGGATCTCTCTACCTTCTGCTCCATGATCAGGGTACCTCCCTTGGATAAATTTTCACTACAATTATGTGCTTTTAATAAAACCCCACAAAGCAACCCACGCAGGCAGGGCACAGTACTGGATTCTTTAAATAAGTACTTACGATCCTTAAATAACGGGTCTGTGGCAATAAAGCAGATCAGCGATCGTGTCAGAGAGTCTGTGTTTGCCATTACCAAACCCTAGCCCATTTTGCAGAGGTGTCGCTCAGACCAGTCCTAACTCTAATCACTAACAGACAAAAAGCAGAGGACTCTGATCTATTTAAGAAAATAAAAAACATCACTGTCACAAAAGGATTAAGTCATCGTGGTTAACTAAAGAAGATGCTTAGGAAGAACAAATCAGGTCTCCTCACTCCAAGCCTTGAGCCTGACCATGGCCAGCAATATCTTCATTGTGTTTCCTTCTGACAGAAATCACAAGAATTCTGATACAAATACCCTTTTTAAAGGCTTTTTCCTGTCGACTGATGAAAATGACCAGAGAGAGCTTCTTACTGCTAATTTTATTGACCACAAAGGCAAACAGCTAATTCAAGTGGCTATTATAAAGTTCATGGCATGGAATTGCTAGGCATGGAGCTGTAAATGACTTGGGGAAATTTCCAATGAAAACTCCCAATATGAAGAAGTTTGGGTGATGACTCTACCCCTAGTTGACAAGTGGGTGTCTGTGATCTCAGCTACACTAAATGGCAGGGGTTTCTCTCATGAGCTTACAAGGAGGAATGAGTGTCAGCTGGAACTAAGAAGATTCCACATAAATATGAGAAGCTTATTCCCAGTGAAAGTGATAGAGCGCTGGAAGGGGCTGCCCAGGGAGGTTGCAGAGTCTCCTTCTCTGTAGATGTTTAAAACCTGCCTGGACTGTTCCTGTGTGACTGGATCTAGGGGATCCTGCTGTGGTGTGGGGGATTGGACTGGATTATCTTTCAAGGTCCCTTCCAACCCCTAACATCCTGTGATTCTGTGAACTTTCCCTAACGAGTGAGCAGTCCAAGGTCACACAAGTAGCCTGAAACCTTGGTGCAGGCAGTGGCTATTGACAAGATACCAGTCACCCACACATTATCTGTTCGTTTATGTGCAGACCAAGCATATTTCAATCTAACAGGTACAGAAAAATTTTAATGTAACACATTTTTCATCTACTTTTTGGAAAGAGAATTCTGTCAATGTCTGTAGGTGAAACACTATTCATGAGAAATCTGGTGGGATACAACCACATCCAGAGAGCAGGCTTGACTGAGCCAAATGCAGCTGAAGGAAAAAATGCGATCATGGGATTGTGAGGTTTAAGCTCCTCAAACTCTAAAGGTGCATGATGAAATTCCTATGCATCTTCCAGGAAGGCAGAACACCATTTTCCATTACGCCATCCATCCTAGTTTGACATGAAAACTTCCTGAGATCTCAACAGTTGAGCAAAGTCTTAGAAAAAGTCACGAAAGCAAGATGAAGAGCCACCCAAGGTTACATTAATTACTCTGTTTGAGTTCTATCCTATGCACAGAGCATTCCATTTTTTCCCTCTTCATATTTTTGTGTCCCTTCCATTTAGTAAAAGCATGCTTCTACTACAATGGAGCTATAAATAACCAGCCCGCTCCATATATCACAGAGATAATGTCATAACAGGAACTCCAAAGTCCATCACAAATTAATTTTATCTGCTGTGGGCAAGTTCTGTGTGGAATCACCTAGCAGTCACCCCTGTAACGTGACCTCTGCATTGTCCAAATGGTGGGGAAAAGGAGATGAAAAAGCAGCACAGCTACACTTGCATTGGAAACACAAGGCTAACCAGTATTCCCAGCTAAATCCAGTTTCTACTCTGTTAGTGAGAATTTTATACACATCAGTGAGGGCATAAGGCAACCCTATTTATTCAGCTGAAATTCAGCAACCAAGCCTGAAAGACTGGCCATTCTGCAAGTGAGCCTGAGGCACTACTGTGACATTTGAGCTGCATAGAAGACAAGTATTACAACTGTCCCATGGGTCATCCTGGTTCTTAACACTGCTCAGTAAAGTAGAGACCCTGGAAGAAAAGTGATGTTCCAGAACCCTGCAGCATTGCCCAGGGAGGGAACACATTGCTGACTGTGGAAAGGAATCCTGTTAGCAGCCTGCACTTCCAGTTTCAAAGTCACTATGGAAATACATCCTATGTGAAAACCATGCTGGCTCACAGATACCAGAGGAACCACCTTCATTGCCCAGTACTTGTAATAAACCTACCCAAAGCTGAAAAGTACTGAAAGGTCTGAGAGCACTACATGAAGTGTGAAGTTCTGCTGCATTTCTGTCCTTTCTAAGCAGTAATATGTTCCCATCAGCTGGTAGTATCCTAATGACAGCAAAAAAAGCAGCAGAACTTGGAGATTCTTCAATCCTTCCAGCCAGAGCTGTCTGCTACAGAAGGTGAATAACTCCAACTGCTGCTTCCTCTATTTACATTTTTTGTATTGCGACCAATACATCTTCTATGTCAGTCATGGTTGTTCTGTTTAAACCTCTGGTTTCTGAACTGAAGTTACTGCACAAAGAGTAGAGCTTTCATTTAACCTCTTCGCGTCTTCAGTAACTGTGACAGCGGGGCAGAAAAAGTAAAAATAAAGCCAAAGGATACCAAGAGCTAAATACAAACTCCAAGCACGTCACTGCCTTCTGTCAGTGTCACAGTGCCTTACATTTCAAGTTCAGTGATGCTGTGTGCTTATTTATGATTACCAGATCCCAGAGAACTTATCCCAGCTGGGAAACACATGCCTGTGTGGGCTCAGAGTTCCACACAGAGCTTTTCCTGCCCAGCAGGCTCTCAGTTTTCTCCCCATCATACTGGTTATATTACCACCAGCTGTCCTTGTGTTCAACTTTCCTGGAATCTGACCTCCTTTTCAAAGTTGACTGCAGCCCAGAGCCAGTTGACTCCCCTATCCAAAGCTTTTCAGGCTTTACAAATAAGAGTAAAGGAGACTATCCCTCAGCTGAAATCTTTACAGGGGAAAAAAACCTCTCTCATGATGGCAACCTACGACAGCCAAGGCTTCTTAGAATATTAATATGTGAGATGGGAAAGGCCTGCTCTAACACTCTGCATTAGTGGAAAAACAGGATGTTATCCAGAGCTAGAGAAGACAGCGACTGTGGGCACCCATGGCCACCTTATAAAGAGGCAGGACTGGTACGCTACAGGAAGGCAGCAACAAGCAGAATGCTTGACAGAACTTAGAAACTGCTGTTCCAGAGATTTAAAAAAAACCCTTACAATTATGTTTAAGAAAAAAGAACTTTATGGGTATAACCATTCCCTAGACCTAACGGAACTGCTTACGTAGGGTTGTGTTAATGTGGTGTTCACGGGAGATCCCTTATTTACCAATGCTCACATCCACCATTTTGCTTTATCTGTGTGATAACCTGACTATAAAACTCACAGTGATTCAGACACCTCACTTGAACCTTAAGTGCGTTTTACTAAGACTTCATTTGAAGATTCAGGCTGAGTTTGGGCTTCACTATGAACCTCCCCAGCATGATCTCCCCATGCAGCACCAAAAGCTGCACCTAGAGATGGGTAATGTCGCTCTAATGTGGAAATCTGTGTCCCTTTCCCCCACCCTGAAGTGTAATGCTCAGATGCCTTGGTTTGCTATGTGGCTCTGTGAGAGTGATTGCTGAACAGAAAGTAGTAGATTCACTTCAGAACTTCAGCCCCAGGCTTATGCTGCCTGTTAATGGCAATCCCCAGGCTCTGGGCACAGAAAAGATTCCAGTGAAAAAGACGTTTGGAAAATTCAAGCAGCCAACAAGACACATGCTGTTTGTATTTAAGGCACTAATGTGATCCACAAGAAGGGTTGAAAGAGCAGAGACTTCATTTACAAAGGGAGCAGGTCGTTCTGAAAACAAAATAGAAAACACATTTGCCCTTGTGCTAACTGTACATCAGAAAGCTCGACTGAACTCCTTATCAGCACTTTTTATCCGGAAGGCTTCTTTTTCCTCCTACAATGATGTTCAGAAGTCAAGATTTGCAAGAGCTGGTCTACAAATTGCTACAAATCTGCAAAGAAAGGTTTCACAGTAAAGCAGGAAGTCTGCCAGAGTTGTTTGCAACACCTTCTGTGGCAAATACTTTCAATGCTTCTATCATTCTAAAATGAACTTGGATGAAGACACTTCTGCAACATTCTGACTAATGGACTGAACCACCTGAGTAAGAACTGGTACTGTTTGGGTATCTGCAATTATGTCCACTGTCTTCTTTATTCCATGCAGGAGCCTGGTTTTCAATTACAGTATTTTAAAAAACTAAAGATCCTGGTAAAATGAGAGTCTATTCCTGAAAGGAAGAGGAAGGGGTGGAGAGGAAGGAAAAAAATGTGGCAGTAGAGGCATTCCTGGGTGTTAAGTAGCTTTGGGATATAATCTGGGGACATCCTGCCTCAGACAAAGTAGCTTGGGACAAGAAGCTATTTTTTTTTTCAGTTCTATAACTATAAGGCTCTGTACTGCAGCCTGGACCCAGGATTAAGTCTCAACATCAAGTGATCAATAATAAAGACAACCACTCAAACAATGCAACACTTACACTCTTGTGATCAATTGATTCTGCAGCCTTCGTTATTTCATCCAGGCATTTCCCAATGATAGGGATCACTTGGCGGTCGACGTCTGCAAACGTTTTCATGGATTCACCTATCCTCACAATTCTTCTTTCCTCCATCTCTTGTATTTTCTAAAACAGACATTTTATTCACATCAAACATCAACAGTGGCAAAAAACCAGTTTTTCTCCCCAGCGTACATCACCTGCTTTAAAAATGATGGTTTAAACACAATTCTAAGAAGAAACTAGGACAGCTGTTCTCAAGAAGGCAGCAAGTGATAACTGCTCCCTCAAACATCAAAACCCCATAACACAGTAATCTCTGTTACTATTACTGGCAGTTTCTCAATGAACTTCAGTTAAAAAGTGCTGATTTCTCAGGCTCCAGCTTTAGACTTAGGTGAGGATGGCTCAAAGGTTTTTAAAGGGATTTCTACAATAATGAATTCTCCCATTTCCTGCATTCTCTGAACGCTCTCATTTGCACCTACTGCAGAATCCAAGCAAACAAAAGTCTTGATATCTCCTCTTGCCCTTTTCCCTAGAAGATGCTTCCCTAGAAGACAGCCCCATCCACCATGTGCTGTTCACACCAGGCCTTCAACATATGGCCCTTGCTGCTCAGTAGATTTACCACCACAATCTCCAGCAGCAGTTCAGGGCCTCTCATTTACAACAGCGGGAAACTGGATGTAGTGTAATGCTGTCAGAAGATACAGCAAGGCACGAACAGAAACAGCCTGCTGCACATCAGCCTGCAGATGGAGCATTGTCAATTTAAAAATCCCCATTGCTGTGAGCCATAAACAACATAAATTCTTCACAAAACTTATTTCACTCTCTAAAAGAAAACACTAGAGCTTACTGGGGCACTGCTAGTGAAAAGGGGCTATCTACATTAACTACCTGCAAATCAGAGAACTTGCAGACCTTGTTAAATACTAACATACAGCAAACATGCTTTATCTGGAGTAATTTATCTCAAGAGATGGGTTTGAAATATTGAAGCAAATGAAGGTTTCTGTTTAGCTAAGAAGTTCAGCTACGGGTAAGAAAATGCATGTTTGCTATGGAAATACCAGTGATTTCTCATCAGATGACAAGCATGTGACATTTGCTCCCTTAAAGAGGCTGTATTTCCCATTTCTGATGCTTGTGACCCATTACAATGGAACAGTCATTTACAACTTCTGTTCTACTGCATTAATCTCTCTTAGTTCAGTCAAGCACAAACTCAGGTCTTCAGTCAGAACAGATCCGATGGGTTTTTTGTTCTTTCTCTACAGTATTTCTTTAAAGACATGCTCAGCAAGCTCACTTAAACCCTTTGACATTCACCACTGCAGAATTATGGCGGTTTAAATTTAAACATCTGCAAAGTCTGATTTGAAGACAGGTTACAAAGGGCTGGGAAGCTTTACAGATGTCACAGAGCACAGCTGACTCCTACCCCAACAATGCAACAAATGCTCTCATCCCCCAGCTGCAGGGCCCCGAGAGTTTGACAGAGCAGGATTGTGAGGATTCCAAAGACTATCGCAATCTGTCACAACAATTCAATGTCACCTTCCTCATATATCATGGATCTCTTGGTATCTCCTCTCAGAGAAACGGACAATACATCCTACGAAACTCACCATCTCTTGGGTTTGCAGGCTGCATATAAAGTATGCTAAGAGCAACAACAATCACCCCTAAGTAGAAGACAGGGTCAGAGAGTGAGATGAAGTGCACTACATGCCTGCGCTCTTACTGTGAGATTACGAACTGCTCCAGACAGCCGGTGCCCCTTACCTGGAAGATGGTTGGTATGTGTGTGTAGTAATGATCATGCTGCTCACTGTTGAACTTCTGTAGAGTGGAAGAATATTCTGCTTTGCTGTCTTCTGCCATTTGATGTCGCAGCTGGGCTTGTTGCCTGGCCTAAAAAAATGCCAGAAGTATAATTTATACTACATGGAAATAAACTGCATTACGTTATCCCTCATCTTGCAATCTATATCAGTAGATCATACATGAGTGTAAGTGTACGGCTTTCTGATCACTTCAGCTTTGGGTTTACTCTCGTTTTGTAAAACAGTTCATCCATGTCAATGACAAGCCTGCCCATTGCTGCTGTTCTTCCTTTGGGTTACAACCACCCACTACTTCCATGAACTGTTTTGTAGTCCACAAACACCCCTCTGTTCACACTGCACATAAAACACTGCAGCAAGTTAGTCCCTCTCCCTGTCCACTTAACAGGTCATTTGTGGGCACCCCATTATCTGCCCTGTGGGATGGCTCCTGCTTTTCTCTGATGAACCTGCAGGCTAGCAGTACTCTTGGGAGAAAGCAAAGCAACAAAAAAAAACCCCCAAACCATCAGCATGGCTTTGTCTCATTTCACCAGCGTCAGCCAACAGAATCATAACAGAACATCTCAACTTGAGCTCCCACTGTGTTCTCTGCGGAGTCCTTCCTCTACACTTCCTTGAACAGCTCTGGCATGAAGTGCACAAGGAAAGGGGAGCCCAAGTAGCAACTGAGACAGGACTCCATTCCTATTTTTACCCGCAGATGATTTGCTTTGCTGCCCAGCATAGCAGAGCACTGGGCAGTTAATCTCACTCCTTTCCCTTGAACAATCTGTCCCCAAGTGACCCTTTCATATTTCCCGATTCTGCCCTTCACGGTTCTCCTTCCCAAGGCCTTCTGTTATCTGCTTCACTGCCCAATATTATTCCCTTACCCATCTGTTTATTTTCGTTGCTGTTTCCTTCCTTGCTGTTGGCCTTCATACAACAGCTCCTCCTTCTCTTCCCTTCCTAACTTGGAGGAGTCTGTTTCTTGGAGAGATCAAAATCCCACCTGGATGCAATCCTGTGCAATCTGCTCTAGCAGTCAAGCTGAGGTAGATGGTCTCCAGAAGCCCCTTTCAACTCCCACCACTCTGTGATTCTACCCAGCTCCCTACACTCACACATCATTGTTCCCTGTCCCATGCCCACTAGTTGAATCAGCTGAGTTGCACTCAGCATTTGTAGAATCACAGAATGGTCTGGGTTAGAAATGACATTATAGATTATGTAATCCCAACCCCCTGCCATGGGCAGGGATCACTCTCACCAGACCAGGATGCCCAAAGCCCCATCAGCCTGGCCTTGAATACCTCCAGGGATGAAGCAACCACAAACTCCCTTTTGTGCTGAGGCAACCTGTTCCAGTGTCTCAGCACCCTCACAGGGAGGAATTTATTCCTAAAGCCTGGCTAGAGTCCTGCTCCTCACTCTGCTTCCACGCAGCTCCTCTCTTCCTCCACCAGCAGAACCTGCCTGAGATTATAAACCAAATCCTTGACTCCAGTGAGAGCTTGGCCATTGGTCAGTGAGCCCAAGATGTGGCTTTGTAAATCTTAACTATCCTGATTTTGCACTCATACTTCAGCTGCTTTGCGCCTTCTCACCCTCTGATGCCTACCTGGCTCTGGAACAGCACTGTGAGGGTCCAGAAAATAGTGTGTTCTGATCACTCCCTCACAATTAACGTGAGGATATTCTGTGCTTTGAACTATTCCAAGCAGACAATAGTTTCCTGACAATAAATCCATGAAATACCAAATGATGGAACATGTTATTAATCATAACTGGAAGCGAACAAATTCTGCCAGAAGGTTTCAAATCTCAATTTGCAAAGAAATCTGCTTCCCTCCTTTTGCCCAGCTCGCACGTCTCACCTAATAATTTACTTCACTTCAATCCAGTTATTTCTTTTGCAAGTGCAGTCAATTGCAGGAATTTCCTAGATCCCCATCACATTCTTCCTACAAAAATAATTCAAGCACTATGAGAAATTGCTGGGCACTCAGTGTGTAATAGGAGATGCAACAGTAGCATCAAATGGGGAAGACTGGAACCATAAGCAAACAAATCCAACTGAGAAAAAAAAAGTGACAGACTTTCCACTCTGCTGGCTCTCTGGGAGTTTTAACTGTCGACTGACACCTGCAAATGAGGTACCTGTAACCACTGAAGATTCACCTGCTACACTGCAATTCCCATAAGCCAGATCCATCGCTCTTTATGCTCAAGTGCTGTATAGATTTATTAAACTATAATCCACCGCTACACTCAATACGAATGGGGAACAACAGAGCCTTGTGCTACAAACACAAACTTAGCGGCAAAACAAAGTCAGCCGTGGAGAGGCAACAATTGTAAGGTAACATCCACTGGTCTCCCAACCCAACCGCTTCCTCAAGTGCCAGCTGCTACACATCAGCATCCATTTGTGAGGCTCCCTTTCCTCCTGTACCTAAGAGCACCCCATTGTTTGGGCTGACTCCTACAGCAGCCCCAGTCCTACTCACACAGCTGGTTGGTTTGGTTGAATTTTACTTTTCTAGCACGCTACTCAGAAATGTGTCCCTTGACTCTACAAAGGTCCTTTCCAACCTAAACTACTCTATGATTCTATTGTTGAGGCAGAAAAACAAGAAATCCATTATTACACATTTCCAGGCAGATGCAGCAAGCATTAAGCCATCAGAGTTCATTTTCATGAGCAGCATCGTTGGCTAGAAATAAGCACAGTAACTCTGAGTTCAATGTATACAGGAATAGACAGTCAGTATCCAAAATGATCTGAACTGGCCCCAAACATGAGGAGACAGCAGATGAGTCAGTAAAACTGGGTACGTTCCAAACCCAAGGATTTTTGTATGAGAGCCCCAGTTATGTTGTGTTTCTCCTGGCCATTTAATGCCTTTGGCAAGCTTCAAACAGTTTGAATATTTTTCCAATGAGGTATTTGGATTTAAAATAAAAATATGTTTTTAAAAAAGGCTAGGTTTGGGGTATTTTTATTACTTCATGTGAGTATGTCCCTTACTCTAATGTCATCCCTTCTAGTATTAACAGAGTTTGATTTTATAGCTGGGTTCCTGCCCTCTGCTGAAGCAGTAAATGATAAAATTGAGTTGACGATGTTAAGTTTCAGATACAGAGTAATGGATGCAGCAGCCTGTAGCTGCACAGAGTCACAGGAGCTATTTCAGGAGTAATTTATAGTTGAGCTTTAAAGAAAAGAAATTTTTGCCTTCTTTATTGCTCACTTGTGCATACAATCCACTTCAGAGGAGGTTTCCTCAGGGCTTCTAACAGTTAATGTTCAAGTATTTGCTCTCAGCAGTATTTTCAGAAGAAAAGACTTTGGAAAACCAGCTATGACTTCAATAGAAGAGGATGATCTCTCAGTCAAAATACTCTCTGCTTTAACAAGGCAGGGATGACTGAGCAAGGGCTCACATTACCAGCAGCACATGTGAAACCACGACCCAGATCTCCTACTACAGACTGATGGACAGGGGGTTGGACTAGATGACCTTTGGAGGTCCCTTCCATCCCAGAGCGTTTTATGGTTCTATGGTTACTCAGTTGTAAGCAATGTCAAGGCCAAACATGCGTAATACAACAAAAAAAATCCCCTCTCCTCTTGAAAAGAGAATAAGGTCACCTTTCCACATCACGAAAAAGCAGAAAACAGTACATTGAGGGACGTGTGGGGAGAAGAAAATCCTTACCAAGCACGTACTCATGCACACATTTCCCAAAGATGCACAGATTTTGTATGGTAACATACTTCTGTGACAAATAAAGGCGCACAGTGTGTATCACACACTGCCGCCTCTCCAAAGTCTGGTTCTGTTAATGTAGTTCTTCTCTGAACTCATGTGGCAGCAGCAAAACCAAAAGGTCGCACGTGCCAACGTACATCTCTCCGAGAAAAGCTCTTCCATGTGACCGATGGCCCGGTACCTGCAGCACCATGGACCTTGCAATGAGCACAGAGGTGAACTTGAGGTTTGCACTGGCGTGACAATGAGATTTAAACCCAATCACACTAGAGGAGTCATTTCTGTAACTCTGAAAGAAACCTCTAGGTGAAGCAAGAGTTGCTCTGATATAATGAACTAGTTCAAAGCACACCAGCAGCAGGTACAGCTTCTTACGTATGACCTCTGCCCTCCCAGAGCCCACTGACTTTTAGTAGAATAACCCCCTTTTTCAACAACCTTCCTAGCTGGGGAGCATGCGGGGCAGCAGCTCACTGCAGGGCAGTCATAACTTTCAAAGTGCTGATTTAAAAATTGGTCAAACAGTGGCTGTCTTTAGCTCTTTTTAAAGAATTAAAAGCCTCAACAGCACTTGGCTTACATGGAAAACAGCACTGAACTACATAACCATGTGAACTGGCAACACGCTTCTCTCTCTTCTACAAGGTAGCAGGAAAACACAAACACAAGACTCTCAGTTATTTTAACCACATTTCTTTTGAGTTTTTTATTTAATCGCTGAGTTGCAAAAACCAGACTTTTAATCACCATCACAGGTTAGTTCCAGATGTTTAAATTACTCCACTGAGAATGCAGAGGCAACAGATCTGAGCTAAGGGAAATATGTCAGGGTGGGACATAGATGCTCTTCAATCAACCCTGCATCCCTTTTACTCTGAAGTAACCTGTGCTAGGGAAATGCATTTAGTGTGAACCTACTCATCACCTGCTTGAAAACTCCTCAGTTCACAGCATGATGCAACTCCAGTAATGACAGCGTACCACAAAGAGACAGAACTACAGACAGGGAAAACTTGTCAGTAGTCCTTGCAAGCATAAAGCACTAGTATAAAGCTTTATGTACTGATGTGAAATAGATTCTGGTACTTTATGTCCTTGACCAGCTGCCAGAAAAAGGAAGACGTAACACAGAAAGAGGAGTGGGCATCTTTATGATGGACACTAGGATCCTGAAGGTGGGAGAATGCATTACAAAACTCCTCTGCGTCACGTGCAGAACTCAAAAACCAGCTCCTTGTTCAGCGATTGTTGTATGCATCTTCTCCCCCAAATCCACTTTGACAGGAAAGGCAACCACCCGTTGATTAAGTGTGAGAAAAAAGAGTAGAAACCCAAGAAACCTTCTGCCATTTTGCTCTCCAGTGCAGAAAAGAATGAAGGAAATTTTGCTGAGAACAATTTTCTAAGACACATTCCAGAAACAGCAAGAGGGTCAATAGACACACTGTCTTCTGGGTTTACACAGACCAAAAATGCAGCTCCTCGAGGCTGTTGTGGTGGGAGTGATATGAATAACTGAAAAGGGCAGAAAAAAGCTTTGGCTGCCGTTCAGCTGATCCACACTAAGCGGAACAGTTCAACTTCTCAGCAATCGCTCTTGTCCAGAATGGCAGAGTTTCCAGTCAAAACTTTGGTGTCATTTTCTTTCTTCCTTCTTCCTATTTCCAGTGGCCCCCTTTTTTTAAACCCAGACAGCATGTGAGATGCATCGCTGCCAGGCCACTGCCTGCCAAGCTAGATCTGTATTTGGTAAATCCAAGATCAGTCTAAAATACAAAGACAAAAATCACCCCTGCCCCCACTCAGCCACCCAATCCCTTCGGAATAACTTAACGATAAAGGCAGACTCAGGAACACTTCACCCATGTCAGGAACGCTTTCAATCGCTCACAGATTTTCCAGCAGCAGGCTCTTGTCTTCCTTCCACAGCCCTCGCTATTACAAGTGGGCACCAGCACCACCAGCAGTGTGATGCCTCTTGGTAGAAGCAACACTGGCAGCACTTGCAGAATCATTAATAACAGTGGAAATTCTGCCATGGACTCCAAGCCAGGGCTGGGATTTCAGGCTTTGATTTACGTAGCCTCAAATCAGGCTCCATTGTTTACTCTTTTTCAATAACGAGTTTGGTCTCTCTGAACAAACACAAAAAGCTTTTGAAATTTGCTTTCCTAAAAACAGCAAGGTAGAATGGAGGGTGCAAAATAAGGGGGAGGGGGGAGAAGCTCCTTAGTTTTAACTATAAAAGAGGTGGGGGGAAAAGAAAATCCAAGTTGCTGTGGTTCCCTGAAATCCTTTGGCTGAGTGTAATAGAGAAATGAGCAAACCATGAAAAGAGGATGGAAAATTTTCATCACCACATCTCCGGAATTGTTATCTAGTGCAGCCTCACGCCACAGATTTCTGCCAGACTGTGGAAGGGCTCACCAACAGGGGATACACTCTGGCCACTAAACACCGCTGCCGCTCTAATGAGAAAGGTGGACAAAATAAATGGGGCTGGGGCTGTAAAACAGCAAGCACATGGCACAAGGCTCTAGCACAGCTCTTGAACTACTCTGCTCATGTCTGCACTGCTAAGAGGAAAAAAAACAACTCCAAAAATGTATCCCATTGTGATGAGGACTCACTTCACTGTGTCAGTCCTATACTCAAAGGACCAGTCCTGCTGCATGACTACAAGCATGGCTGCTTCCTGACTGATGGAGGCCAACAGCTAGAGGTTACTCAAAATTTTATGTAAGTGAATGAGCCCAAGACTCGGGTTGCTCAGTTCTCGCTTGCACAAATTTGAGAGGTGCATTTTCTGCACATCAAACACACACATCATTCTTTATGCCCAATCAACTGGCTCAATTTAGCGCCTGCAAAGTGTTCGGAGCAGTCCAAAGGTTGTGTAAGGACCGTTACATAAGAATTAGGAAGAACAGCACGTGTCACTGTATCACGTGCCAGAGAAGAGCCTCGCAGCACAGCACAGCTCCGAGGCCCCAGTGCAATAACCGTGCCTTGAATCCAACAGTTTGTCTCCTTGTGCTGCCATTCTCATGTCGTGAATACTAAATACCCAACCCCTCTGGGTGACCCAACTGCAAATCCCTGCTAACATCCGGCAGCGCCACACAGCTCGGAGAAACACAATTCCACAAGGACAGGATTTTATTACAAAGGGTGTTACGATGGGGTGTATGCGGGCTTGAGGGAAGTGGTAACAAGAAAAGATGCACTTGGAGCAGCAGCCAAACAACGTTTAAATCATTTTGGGAGATGTTTAGCTGTACTAACATAAGCAATTAAATTCTGTGGCATATAAAAGTATTCCATATAAATAATGGAAATTATTTCAGGACTGTGTAATAGATTGCTTAGCTCATACTTCAAATACTGGGCACAGTTCTAGTCATCTCTCTCCAGGAAAGAATTTACAAAACAGTCAAAGCAGAATGGATAGCAGGGCTGAAGAAAGGATGAAACTGCCAGCCTTAAAACCCTACGCTGGGTACAATACATTTATTAAACGAAACAACTTAGAAACAACAAACTGAATTCTGAAGTCTCCGCTTTATTTTCCCATAGTTCTTAAGCAGCTGAAGACACCTGTTCTAATGGTTTGACAGAACAGCTATAAACAAGCTTTCCAACTGCAAAGCATAAACCGATTGCTTTGAGTTAGCTGAGAACACTGGTTACATCACATTCCTGATTCAAACTACAGGTGATACTTCAGAAGTTGCTCTTAAGCCTCCCCTTCACACCCCATTTCTCTCCCTCGCTTGTTTACTGCTCCCACAGCAATCTATTCCCCAATTTCATGGTATCATTATGCAACTCAAACTGATCAAGAGCATTACTGCAGAGAAGTTCTGCTAAGAGGAAAAGTCCAGATGGATTTTTTCATCTTATGCTAAAGCCGACTAGTGCTCCTGTTCATTGATCTCTTAATACCAAACATGGTGCTTGGGATACACATGGATGTTTATTAAGTTTTGCAATTGCTCCTGTCACTGTCATTAACTCTCTATTAACTAGAAATCAAAACTCCTAAGTGAATCATGACTCCAAAAAGGGAAACAGCTGCTATATGCAAAGTTGCAGACAGCAGGTTGTAAACACAGCTTAGTCTTCCAGAAATGCAAATGACTGCCCTGAGGGACTTTGTCCACTCACACACTACATCATCCGTTAGGAAGGAAGCCATGCAGGATATAGAGAGGGTCTGCATAACCCTGAGGAATAACATTAGACTGAATCTCATGGCCTTAAATCCCATCACCAAGAAAAGAGTGCTCTGGAATCAATGGGAAATTTGACCCACGTCTCCATTTGTGGAGCAAAACAAAAGCAGCTGTCTAATCTAAGTACATAAAGCTCACCCATCAGGCAGAGCATAAGGAAATCTTACACCACATCCAACTCTCAAGTAAGGAATGCACCCTGTCTCCCAGTTTCAGATGGGATGTTGCTTCTGCACAGACAAGTATAGGAAAAGCAATGCCTCTGGAACTATTCACTACAATAAGTATTTGCACCCAGGGAAAATGGCACGAGAAAAGGAATCTTCAAGCCTGAAAAGTCAGTATTCCTCTGTAGTTATATTTACAGGCTAGAAAGTTCATGGCATGGTGGTTGTAGAAAATTTCATACTGGTCTTTAGATAGACAGGAACTGCAGAAATCTTGGGTATGACAGAAATAACCTGATATGAAAGCGCAGAACACTGGGAAAAGCTCCTAAAGATGTGAATACAACTGAAATTACTTAAGATTTTTCCTTCAGTTTTTCCACTTCAGAAACAAAACAACCTAACTGAACCAAAACCGGCCAGCATATCTAAAACACAGATGTAGCTGGAAAACAGAATCGTCAAACCAAACGAAAATATTGGGTTTAGATATGAGATTGGGCAAAAAGCTACAAAATGCTGTCACAATAATTTTGAGATAGTTTTGGGTTATTTTGATTTCAATCTCATGGCTGACTCGCTGATGGAGACCAAGCAGCTGAAAGCACATAAGCAAATGCAATAGCAAAGTCTCACAGCCCCAGAAAAGGTATCTGAATGTCACAGGATGCAACCAGAATCATGCAAACTTTTCTGGGTGCAGGTTAAGATGAGTTAGTCAAAAACACACAGCAAACACCCCCCCCCAACCCAGTGAAGCGTCTTATGAGTAATAAAGTCAAATTTCCACTTTGTCTTTTTAAACCTACTACTGCTAATAGTACTTTCTAAATCCCCATTTACACTGATCTTGAAACCACTAAAGGTGGAACCTTCCTAACAAACACCATCAAAAAAATCAGAACAAAGCAATGCACCCTGACCTCAGGGGAGCCATTCTGGGAACTCACACAGCTTGGGTTTTGCTGCTCAAAGCCAAAGTCGTTTTTTTTCCAAAATTATTACCTAGGACACCAGCATACCAACACCAGACACCTCAAACCACTGCCCTCCCCTCCACCTTCTGTGCAAAAGCCTTTAACCCCTTCCCTTGGCTGGCCTCAGCCACTTCCTCTTCAGAAAGTCAATTTTGAGATGTCTACTTTGAAAATAAACCATATGAAAAAACAGATGGGTTTTTATTATTTTATTTTATTGCAAGAAGTCTGCAAAGGCACCACTGGGTACCACATTATCCCATAAAAATGTCAGTGATTGCAGCTCTAAAGAGAAGGAACAAACAATAGAGTGTTTCCTTATATGTGCACGGGTTCTGCGCTGGTGACAGAGACCATTTCCCCAAATGGTCAAAAAACTGAAGCAGCTCCACTGTGGTTTTAGAAAGAGAAGTGCTTTAACTTGCACATCCCACTGCTATCCAAATGAAGTGAAAGCTCACAATGACATCTACAAGGCTTCCCGGTAGGAGCATCAGCATGTTGCACCACTTACTTTGTTTCAAAGGGTATTTTTATAGCTTTCTACAACACTGAGCTCCCACCCCAAGCTTTGCTAAACTGAACCCATAAAACCTCTGTGTCAAGCTGTACTCTAAGAGACAACACTTGAACATCTCAGCAAATGTTGGCTGCCAGTAGTTTAGTGGCTCAGCACACGGGCAGGAAGGGAGCTCACGGGCTCTAATCCCCTCTCCTTTGGTTCCTACGTAAAGGCTGTGATCACTACAGAGACTGAGAACAGCCTTTTGCTCTATGTTCCTACAACCAAAAAAGGAGAGAGCTAAGGAGGAAGAAAACTAAACACCCTGCACTCTCCAACATCAACTGCCAGACTGGTCGGCTGCGGGACAATCAAGTCCGTAGTAGCCTCCGAAGCAGCACATAAGATACATACCCTTTGCAGACGGAACCTGAGCTGATCCTACAGTCAGAGACTGGACCAAAGTGTGAGACACCCATGGCTGCACACCCAGTCTCCCCCCCGAGCACAAACCTGAGACCCTTTACAAAACAGCCCTGGAGATATAAGGAGGAAAGTAACTCTTAATTTGCTTTTCTGTCACTATTCTGGTGCCCTCACGCTCTAACCCTCATAAACTGTAACATCAAGACCTATCCCTTAGGCAAGCCATGTTAAGTGCTGGTAGCTGGCAGCTCTGTCACAGTTTCCTGCTGCAAGCTGTCAAAGGCCACAGTGACTGAAAGACATAGGAGTTTCAGGGCACTGTACAGTTTGGCATTAGCCAAACTGAGGAATTGCAGCTCCATGTCTTCTCGGCTGCATATGGCACTGTGATCATTGCAGAATTTTAATCCCATTACTCCCATCATGCATGACGCAAAAAATAGCTCCAGTGTCTGCACATATTTGCAGGTACGAGTTACAGTAGTCAAGGTGTCTGTCTCAAGCTGAAGAAACCAGGGCAACCAATTCCCTTGCTTGAAGAGCACACCTTGTTCTACCAAAGTGAATGGCACTGGCTCTGAACCCAGACAAACTGTCTGCTTGCCTGGTGTCTTGGGTTGGCCAGAGCGATTTCTGTGAGCTTTCATGAGCAGGAGTGCAGCAGCCAAGCTACAAGGAGCAAGAGAAGCCAGAACCATCACAATTGGAGGAGGAGGAAAGAGCCTTCATGCTTCTCCATTTCAAGCTGAGCAGTTTCTGCATCTCCCCAGAACAAGTTGGCCAGGGCTGCCCCCGACAGCAGCGCGTGGTTCAACAATATCCTATTCTGCACTCGGCAGTTATGTAAGAGCGGTCCCAGTCACACGGGCAGAGGGAAGCAAAGAAAGGGCATTATTCACAGGCTGACATGGATGAACGCAGTTTAACGCATGCACTTGGAAAACACTGTTCTCTCTGTTCAGTAATATTATTTCACATTCCACTCGTTTTGATAACCTTTTCTTTCTCCATCTACTCTGCTGACTGACTGGAAAGTTGACTAATGCCTTCTCCTCACATTAGCCATCACACAGAACTGCAAGAGATTACTTTTTCTCTTTGAAGATAACCTCTGAGCATCATTTTGCAATCAGTAATTTACAAATACATATAACAAAAAGCTAGAGAAATTTGGAAGGGAGTCGCTGTGCTTCAGCTTACAGGGAAAGAAAACAAAGATAGGGATTGATTCCAGAATTCTCCGAACACCATCAGACTGAGGTACCACTACGCAGCCTAGGCCAGCCTCCGAAAGGATGTAGGACATTCAGCCCTCTGTTTCACATAGAAAAGCCATGTGTCTGCATCCCTTTGACATGGCCTTTGAAAAAAAAAAATCTAGGGCAATTCCTAATTTTATCTATGAAAGAACCCCACATTCTAAAACCACTTTATAGAGATAAAGCAGAAATGATCCTCTTCTGTCAGAAAAACCCACATGTGCTGTGACATCTTTAACAATCCCGTACACGCAGTCATCTGTAAAGTGCCCTGGCAAATCCAGAAGGCAATGAAGGATCAAATCTGCATGGTGAATTTACAACTAAGAGCCAAGTGAATTACAAGACCGCAGAGGCTTTTTTTCCTTTGATATGCAATAACACTTGAGGGAAATTTTCCATCATTTCCATCATTTACTGGCCTCGTTTCCAAGGGCATCCTTGCTGTTTATCTGCTACACAACCACCATGATATACTAGAAACATAACGAGACACCACTGATGTAAGGAAAACCATGTATTTAGTAGCTTTCCAGGATGGAATTAACCTAAACCAGAATGAAGCTGACCTCTTGAGGAACAAAAGCTACATCTTACAAGGACAATCTTAGACTAGAAAAGATTCCTTACCTATAATTCAGTCACCTTTGCTGTTCCTGTAACAAGCTGTTTGTTTTATTTTTAAGCTTCCACTTCTTCCCCCCTCCTTGTTTTTTTTGTTGTCTTTATTTTATAAGGAAACGAAACCCTTTCAAGTGTTCTGGTTACTTTCTACCAATTTGAATCAAACTCAGGCAAGAAACCTGCCCTTACATGCTGTAAAATGGTGCTTCTAACCTACATTCTCTGCATCTTCTAAGCAGATGTGTAACACCAAAAAAAGCGATTTAAACATGCTTCCTCCCTCTCCACTGCTTCCTTAAGTTACAGGTGCATGACTGAATGTGGGCATTTAAACATCAGGCATCTTTCTGCAGGTTCAATTTTGAATCAAATTGAAGAGAGAAAATACTTCAAGACAGGCTTACTGAAATAGGAAAGTTTAAAATTAAGCATCAGTTCAAACGCTTTGCTGAATCGGGACCAAGAATGTAAAATCCACAAGTGACTCTGCAGCCAGGCAGCAACGGAGAAATGAAAATAAAAAGCCATGTGCCATCTGTGACAGGCAAGGACTCCTGGACTGTGCGTAAACCCAGGACCTCAAACAACAAGCCTGGTAACTTCATTGCAACCAACGATATTGGGACATCTTCCAAGTGCTGCTCAAAATGCAGGACCTACTTGAATCACAGAGCAACCAGCAGTGTGTGGTAACTGCAGACACCCTCAGGGAGATCTTACCAGCTTGGCTGTCACAGAATCTGGGGTGTTAAAATGCACTTTGCATAAGCTCATGTAGAGTCATGTCAGCTCTGCTGAACTCAAAAATCACCTTACTGAAGAAAACTGACTGCATCTGTTTAGAATTTTCATGCAAATATAGCTCTCTGCAGAGATCTCTCCTTTTTTTTAATTAACCTACGGACTGACTTAAGTGAGGTGTTAAGCCTCAAAGGGTTTATGCTACCAGTAGGATTGTGGAACTAAACCCCTCACATCCACGTTCACGAACAGCCTCTCCACTTCTGCTTTACCTTTTCAACATCTGCTTTTGTGACATTGATGTCAGCATCCATTTTCTCAAAATACTGCTGTGCTCGATCAGCTTCTTTGCAATCACGTTCAAACCGCCTTTTACTCTGCAAAGAAAAACAAGCAGCCTTCATTACAGGAAAGAAACTTAATATCAAAACACACCTAAAATCAATACCTGCCCCTAAACTGACCTGTTCTAACAGCTGGCAGATTTCAGGACTTGCCTTGCTTACCCTGGAATACATTTCACACAGGTTCACAGGTTGGAAGGGACCTCAGGGATCATCTAGTCCAACCCGATGTGGACTGTTAAGATTGTGTGATCAGAAAAACACAGTCCTCCTGTTTTGGCACGCCTTCTAACCTTCCCTGAAGAGTTACCAGGAGTCACCAGAAATACATTCCTTCTTAATTTTTTAAGCTGCCTGATTCTACCAACATCACTAGTATTTCAGTAATTTCCCTGTTAGCATCTTCTCTGCTTTTACAGGCCAGACCACTCCCAACACTTAACTCGCTCATTAATACACAGCACAGGATTTAACATTTCCACATGTTCAATGTTAGAGGGAAATTGCTTTATATTCGCTACATACAGTCTGTCTTTTCATCACGTGAATGACAGTTTCAATGTATTTACTTCTGAGAAACAGCATCTTCCTTGAGAGATGGTCTCATTGTGTTTATTCATGCAGTATGAAGCTATTCAGCTTACAGGGAAGTATCTGGGCAGGACCCTTAGGGACTGGACTCTGCATTTCCAGCAATGCTTAGCACACTTTTCAAGCCATATCCATGGAAATGCTACTCATGATAATAGACACAGATCCCACAGAAAGCCAAATGTAATACTGAAACAGACTGCTTTGCGTGTAGCAGTGTATTTAAGACAGAAGGGGTTTAAAATTCCCATTTCTACAGCTTTTATCCATACACCCTTCTTTTTCCAACTCTAACATTAAGAACCACCTCTACAAGAACACAACAAAAATGACTTCCATGTCCCATCTGAGAAAGTTTCCACTTACTGCTTCGAGTTGTTTCCAGCAAGTTTCAATATGTTGTTGTGCCTTTCTGCCATCATGGAAGTGCTGTTTAGAAAAAGAAAAGAAAAATCCCATTTTAAACAACAAAAGAACAAACAGTCATTTATGTTCAAGGAGTTCCAGAAAAAAACCAGGAATTATTCTGACAGCTGGGTTCTGCCAGGCTGGTAAATTGAGCAGGTGGGTGATGACTATCTAATGTCTCAGCAGGCTGCAGATGTATATTTGCATCAATTATAGTGGTTAGTTAGACTAAGGCTAATTAATCCCTTTAGCAATTCTACCTTGTATTGTTCACTGTATCTCGTAATTATTGGTTTCCCACACCACAAAATCTGAAGCACTTTTATCTGACAAGTATTTCTTTGGTTACTGACTGAACGCTAGCTCTAAATGAAAACTTCTCTCTGCATGGAATTTACCAAGATGCCCTTGATTGGCACATTCTAACTACTAATGTTTGTCCTGATCTTTATTCAGACTCAACAAAAAAACCCTCCTCTTCCTAGCTAGTGCCTGCGTGCACAGGGCCAGCTGCTCAGTTCTCTCAAACTACTCAAATCTTTAGGTACCTCCAAAACAGCTCTTCTCACAAACAGAGAGGGTGCGCACAGACTTAAGGTGTTACACGAGTTATAAACAACCGCTGCAAAGTACATGACAAGGAGCTTCACCCCATCGACCCTTTGGATCAAGGCTCTCAACTGCAGTTGGTTTAAATACACGTTCTTAGCACTTACACAATGGCTCCTCCTCAGATATGCTCGGCCCCCTCTACATGCTTCACCTTTCCTCAGGATAAACAATGACCTGGGACAAATGACCCAGCTCTGACTGGGAATATTGATGCAGCCCCCACTAGACCACTGGAACAAAACATTGAGCAAAATAAACGAAACAGCACCCTACAAAGCAATGTTTATTTCTCCTGTACTATTCACTGGCAGGTGGGACTCTACTCAAATGCCAGCTTGGTTTCACACAGTAAACTTGAAAAACAAAGGTCTAGCAATGCCAGATAATCCCACAGCAAGTAAGCAGAACTCGGGCAGTGTCAAGGCATGTACATAACCAGATGTTAGGTATATCTGAGGTAACACGATATCAAGATTCTGTCTTGAACAGTGTGCCTGTAGCACTTCATACTTGTCAGCTATTTGATTTCTTGCATCCACTGCTAAGACAACCGGTATTTTTCTCTGTCAGGGGCAGGTTTCTGGAGCAAACATGCTGGAGATCTCCCAGCTGCCTTTCTGGCTCCACCAGAGGCACCAGTACAAAGCCCCCAAACTGCAATTCTCTGTCATGCCACGTCCAATAGACTTGCATGGCCTCAAAAACCATGACAACCTTCCTCTCATGTGTGCAAACAGATCACCGTGCTATCCCAAGGGCTTGGCTGTCACCTGCAGTTGCAAACTGCTGGCTCACCCAGAGCTGCACATAGCCCTGTGTCTCTCCACACAATAGTTCTCAGAGAAGAGAGGCACAATGTCACTGCTGCTTTTAACCCCAGACAAGTGCTGGGCTCAACTCTGTCTCTGCTCCTGTCTACTGAGGAGGGAGTGTGGGGGGGTCCATCGAGAGAGCACAGCTCAGAGCCTGGCAACTTCCACCATAAAGCTGATGGTCCCCAGACAATTCATACCCGTGCTACCATGCCAGGCTTCTCCAAAACCTCAGTCACCACATGAGGACACTAAAACAACCCAGACATATCTATAAAAGGGCTGGAGCCGTGGGGAAAGGCTCCAAATCAATGCTGATTCTTTTTGTGAGTCCCCATTTCAGCTCTGTGTGTGCCAGACACTACATCTGCCTCACCAGGGGCCCTTGAAATGCTCCTCCCTGCAGGATTGTTTTTGTTTATGTAATTAGAGTTTAGGACAACAGTCCACAGAGCAACAAAAACAGTCCCAAGGAGTAGCTGTAATATAACACTACATTTTTTGACATTTTGCTAAGGAGCATGGAATTTATGAACGTCTGAGTGATGCTGTGCTCATCCTGCATTGCCTGCCTCCACGTGCCTTTACTTCTGTGCTCCCCCTGCACACACTTTGCTGGAGTATAGGAAGGGTCTCAATCTGAGGACAGCTGCCTACCTGAACCCCAGCACTGCCACAGACCCGGAACCCTGAAGAAAACACCCTTGGGTTAATGGAATAGAACATAACTGGCTGAAGGGTGAACTTGTAATCACAAGCCTATCATAACACCAGTGTCCTGAGCTCCCATTTGTAAAACCACTTTGTACTTAATCAATACTGATAATTTTACACAAGGCATCCCCTTTACTTTGAAATTTGCCTTCTCAGCAAAATTAACTCTACAAGCAACAGGAAGTGCACACAAGAGAAGCAGCAGTAAACCTGAGCAGTCTGGCTGCTGCTTGGTCAGATTTGCTATGTTTTACTGGTTTGTTGGAGAAGCACTGCGATGCAGATGGGCATTAATGAGGATTATTAAACAGTGACGCCAAAAACTCATGCTGAGTGACTGAGGAAACACTGGAGCATTTTGCAGATTCCAGTGCAAAGTTGCCCTTTCTCAGTTGAGCAATTTTCTAAAGCAACTTTACACCCCACAATCATTGTGTTTCCCCATATGCATTCTTGTTATGAGACACAACCTACACAAGAGCAGATGTGATACCTTCTGAGAGCGCTTCTGATTTCGTCAATCTTTTGCCTTCAAAGGATGGATTTCTGCCTTTCAAAAAATTCTTTCTATAAAAATGTCTCTCGACTGTCTGTTTCTACCCTACCCTCACTTTATGGGTAGGAAAATCAAGACGGTGTGGTGACCTGCGCAAAGTCATACAGGAAGTTTCCTCAAACCCTGCGCTATCTTCAACTTCCGCAAACTCATTTCCTTTCCTTTACAATCTTCTTCAGCAGCAAAAGTCTTTTAGCTTTTCCTTTTACCCCTGCCCAAAAATAACTCTAAGATGAACTCCTTCTTGAAAAGGTTTCAAGAGGCAAGTTTATTTCAAGGATAAAAAGATTAATCAATTGAAAGAGCTATCCTTCACCTGATGATTTAGCAAGTGGAGGTGTGACAAATGATCTGGCAAATCCATAGATTTATAGAATGATTCAGGTTGGGAGAGACCTGAAAATATCATCCAGTTCCAACCCCTGTGCCGTAAGTAGGGACCCCCTCCACTAGACCAGGTTGCTCAAGGCCCCATCCAATCTGGCCTTGAACACTTGCAGGGAGGGGGCAGCCACAACCTCCCTGGGCAACCTGTGTCTCAGCACCCTCATCATAGAGAACTTCCTCCTGAGTTTGAGTCTAAACCTCCTCTCTTCCAGCTTGAAACCATTCCCCCTGGTCCTACCACTCCAAGCCTTTGTAAATAGCCCCTTCCCAGCTTTCCTGTAGCTCCCTTCAGGTACTGGAAGGCTGCTATAAGACCTCCCAGGAGTCTCCTCCAAGCTGCACATCCCTCAACTCTCAGCATGTCCCCACAGGAGAGGTGCTCTAGCCCTCCAATTATTGTTGTGGCCTTCCCTCCTCTGGACACATCCTAATATGAGAAACTACTACTCTCAATTAGTCACACCAATGTCAGCAGCACACAGCGATAAATTTAGACCTAATGTAGGGGTTCTCACACACACACCCCACATGAAGACACACACCGTGTGCAGAATTTTCATTATTAAACAGTCATCGCAATGGATCTGCTCTCCTCATTACCGTGCTGACTGTGGCTGTAACAGCTGGGGAGAAGAAACCCTGGCTCCTGCACAGTCCAACACAAAACTCTCATTGACTTTTGTTAGGCTCCAATTTCACTCGTGTTAATCAAAAAACTGAGAGCAGCAAGCAAGCTACCTACAATAGTTGGTTTGTGACTGCCAACACTAGCACAATATGGAGCAGTGGGATATTTTTGCAGAACTTTCTTGGTATGCAAGAGGGTTTAGAGAGCTACAGAGCAGGCAATAAAAGCTTCTTTCTGACCTTTTGAGAGTGGTAGTAGAAAGTAAGATGTGTTTGACAGCATCTTATGAAAGATAATACAGTCCACTTGTTTTACTGAGGAATTCCTGGGCAGTTTTCAATGAAAAAAATATTGCCTGAAACATGTGGACAACCAGCACAACAGCAGGGCTGCTTACACCAGACTGAGACCTGACCACGTGAGGCTGGAACAAGGCAGCCTTGCTTTTCCTAAGGAAGTGAAGAGCAATTACATGATTAAACTTAAGATTTGCCTGTCTAGTGTGTTTATACTGGAAATAGCAAAGTAAACTTAGCTTTTACGCTGGGCATGGGGTTTGTTTGACAAAGTGGTATTTACGAATTTTCAAAGAAAGAGTTGCATGACAACACTGCTTCACCCTCTTCGTTTTCAAACTAGATAATACAACACATTGAAAAAGACCTTTCCATTTGCCTCCTGTAAGTGGCACTTGCAGCTCATATTGATCCTCAATAAGCCCAGTCTTAAGGCAGCCCTTCCTCTTCCAATTCAAACTCTATCTCTGCTTTTGTTACAAGTGATTCCTAAGCTAGCGGTCAGTGACTAAAAGCCTATCAGAGACTGAAGTTAGAGAACAGTATTTCCTCCTCAATTTTCAGAGCTTGATTTGCAAAAAGGCTTTAATCAAATGTTTTTCGTTTCCTGGCTGCAAGGACAGGAAGCAGTCTCCTCAGAAGAAATCTTTGTTTCCAAGAATAGCAACGTGCTCTTTTAGGTCTTATCACTCTCATTTGTAATAAAAAGAGCATAAGGCTATGCTATGAATGTTGACATGAAACACACAGCTGCCTTCACGCACATTCACTAGGGCTGCTTCTTAATATCATGGCATAGTCCTGTTCTCCCTTGCAACTTTCTACATGAACACTATTGTTTACGCATGCCCCACCTCCATCAGGTCCAACCTGAAATGGGGCATGTGAATTTCTGCTCAAGGTTGAAATGTCTCCTCCTCAAGAAGTGCATTCCAAAGAAATCCTAACTTCCGATCAATAAGGCCAAAGTTTCTCAGGCTTCAGGTGAAGACCAGATCAATCGCAGATCTTGCTGCTCATGCCTACTGGGAGATTTGTCAACAGAATGATGGCGATCACCACAAACCTAAAAGACACCATGGCAGTTGTATTTATGGGAACTTGCTAATCTGTCATTTGTAGCAGGGAACAAGTCCTTATACCAGGAATACTTGTAACTGAGAACTAAGAAGCTTCTGCTCTAGCACACAGACAAATGTGCCTAGCATTCTTCTCTCAGCAGAGAAGCACTGCTCATACAGCTCAGCAGGACAACTCCACTGGCCAAAGCTACAGGGATTCTCAAGAACACTGTAACATTGGCCAACTCTTCAAGCCATCCTGCTGAACCATCTGGCTTCACAGCAACAGGCCAGAAGGCCCTGGATTCATTGAGCACAAACACAGCAACATCTTGTGCATTTTGAGACTGGGTAGCTCCCCTCCTTGGGGATTAATCCTGTTTTTAAAAGCCCAGCTGTGCCCAAGTGCTCTGTAAGAGCAAACCCATAGGCTTTGCAAAGGAAGATCGCACATGACTACTAAGGTGCAAAGAAGAAGTGTTTGGCTTTAGATCCTTCAATGAGAACAAATGAGCACACTACTCACTTCCACCTTTTCTAGTTCCCAGTCTTGTCATAAATCTTCTCTTCTACTGATCCACCACCAAGGGATACCACATGAATGGAACAGCTCTCACCACAGAAATAGTCTGTGACAGTCCCACACAACTTGCAGTGATAAGAAAACTGGACAGGCAAAAAATCCTTATTTTTTTTAAACAGACACAACCTTTTATCTGTTCCCATATAGCCTTCACATAAGTGCACACCCACACATGAGTATTACGACTTATATCAGACAGAGGAAATACTGAATGCTAACTAAAATGCCGCTGAACATGCCCCACGTAGCACGTACCCCAGGCCTTGGATACAGAGCACTGGCACACAGTTAAGGTTTGCTCTGCTCGCTTGGCTTTATTTTATTGTTGCTCTTTCATTTTAGGGCCATGTCTGTGGCTGTCTGGATATTGCACAAAGGGAAAAATACATACACAGCCAATGCTCAACCACTCCTGCCCTCGGGTGATTCCCAGGCACGCACTGACTGGGAAATGTTACTGTGACAGAAGACATCTCTCATCTCAACCCTCTAACAGGCTGCTGCTCTGCAGTGCAATGTTCAGACTAGTTTTCAGAAAATGGAACTATTTTGTTTACCAGCCAGAATCCTTCCTGTAGTAAATAGCAGCCAATTTATTTAAACTCATTTCACAGTTCAATGTACCCAAATCAAAACTGGGAAGAGCAGGATACCAAGTGCAGTGGTCTCAACTTTAACCCAGCTAAACACAAAGTTCACATCATACCTTTCAGCTGGATGGGATATTATTGTTATCCGTTTCCCACACAAAAGCATTTTTGGAAACTCTTGTAATAAGCACTTGCTTTTTCCAGCTCAGAGCAGTTCTTCACTGCATGATGAGATGATAAATGCAAATACTTAACACAGTTCCATGACATTTGTGCCATAGCTTGGGGAAACCAACAAACACTCAGTAAGAACACACAGAGCTTCATTAGGATCTTCCCTAAATCATTTTCTGCATTGTTTAATTTCTTGTAGATACTACTTCAGACTCAGCTGCTACAACTTAACTTAATGAAATACAACTGAAACACCTTATGGAAAAAGAGGATGAATAGGCAGCCAGGTTGTTGTGCGGGTGTTTTTATTCAACGCAACAAAATCTCTTGTAAATGCTCAGCCTGCTTTCCTCTTCATAAATAGCACCTGCAAAGCTTCCACCTAGCAACCTAATTAATGGTTCGTTGGGACACCCTTAGATTAAAAACTTGAAGTCCATCCATGGGGCTTTAAGTCACAGAACAAGAGCTGGGAAATGCTCAGTTTGAAGTTCATCAACCTGACGTTTGGCAAAGCACTTCACTGCCTCTTTTCCTCTTCCTCCTACCAACTCTTGCCTACTGTTTTTTGTCATTTCTCGAGGGCAGTGATGTGTCGTCTATGGAGCTGCGCAGCATGAAGCCCAGCTGTGCTCCAAACATACGAAGACCTTGAAGCACATTCAAAAACACAACACGAGCAAGCCCATTGTGCGTTTGACAGGGTCACGTTCTGCCATCCTGGCTCATGCTTGCACGGTGCATTCTGCTGTGAGGAGCCTGCTGAAAGCCACAGGACTACCAGCAGAACAGGACACTATTCAGAATGAATGAACATGGCAGAATTCCTCCAAGTATTTGCATTTCAGCAGCACCAGTAGACTACCAGAAACAGCAGGTTCTCCAACACATGGAGCTCCCAGATGAACACACATAGGGAGAACAGACATGCTGCACCATAGAGAGCAAGACGATTTTTGCCTTCCATGTATCCAAAAGGAAGTAGACATTCATTCCCTGTTCTCCTTCTATCCTGACACAAAAATGGGATTCATTGACTTCAGGTAAATTCTCCCCAAACCACAGAATCCCAGTGTTGCACCAGTTCAATCTGCAGCAAAACTCTTGGCCTGTACTTGACTTTCTTCCTTGACTGTATGGAACCATCCTACCCCCAAAGGGAGGTGGAGGTAGAGGTGAAGGCAGCAGCAGTAATAAGAGAGAGTTCGTGACTCCCAAATACATTTTTAGCAAAGCTGACATAAGCAAAAGCTACACTGAGCAGCTGCTGCCAGGGGAGATCATGAGTCAGATCTAGGTTGAGACCACAGATCTAAATCACAATTGTCCCAGGAATTCATTCAAGTGCTATCCAGGCAAACTACAGCATTGAGGGACATCTTCAGCCATAGCTGGGAGAACACCTACACTAAGCTTTGTCCTGTGAAGCTTTACTCTTAGATCAAAAGAACACAGGAAGTTAAAGTGAGGAATCATTGCAGTTTCACTTCACCACACCACTGAGAACTGAAAGAGCACAAGATGTTCTCCTCTCATGCACACAAACACTGAAAGCAGTTAGGGCGCACCCCTAACTCCAGTGACTATGAGGGCACAACATCTGGTACAGTATAACATCAGTGAGGACTATGCTACAGAAAGAGAATATAAAATACAATTAAGTTTAACACTGACTGTTGCTGAAGACGTAAAAGTTTCACAAAACAGTTTTGCTACACACAACTCTCACTGCATATCCAAAGGACTTCCTTTGGAAACAGCAACTCTTCAGGCCAGTATGTTGGGTCTGTCTTTCACAGTTAGACTTACAACCCTCTCTGCATCATTTCCCTCTTCCAGGTGGAAACAGAGAAAACAAGGGTGCTTATTTATCTCAGTTATACTGAAACCACCGGATATTTGTAGTATTTTACAGGTATTTGGACACATGAAGGACATAGTCTGCATTGTATGGGACTGTGGACAAGAACGTGTTTCCTCAATTCCTATGCATGGCCTTAACCGGGTGGACTTTGCTGTGTCAAATTAACAGTCGGCCTGACAATCTGCAAGGTCTTTTCCAATCTAAGTAATTCCATGAACTTGTAACCTCAGAGCTGATGACATATCAAGCAGTGACCCTGAAAACTCTGCCAGCAACATTTCTGGAAATGCCAAGCCATCCATCACTTTGTATGATAAAAGGCTTTGTCAAAGCAGCAGCTCTCTGTGATATTTACACAACAACCACCTTCCCCTCCTGCAGATCCCAGCATGAGTGATGCATTTCTGGTTTACAGTAAGAAACAAGAGGCTACATATGAAAAATGCCTCAGGGCAGAAGCAGTTTCCTTTTCAACACTGTTTGCTCATAAATCTGAAATCTACAGGCATCAGACACAGGCTCATCATTCATGTAACACAAATGAGTGATAAGAACAAAACAACCGACTATGACTGACAACTATTTTCCGTTAAAGGCTGAAAATTATCAGCAACAGCAGGTAAATATGCTGTCAGCAGTTCTGCTGTTTCCACGCTGTTATCGCCTGGGCACTATTAAAATTATTCTCCTGTCATTCACCCGTTACTTATGGACCACAATTACTGCACAAGTCTACAAACAAAATAGAGAAATAGAGCTCCCACTCACATTCTTAACACGACAGCAAGACTGCTTTCATCAGTCTAACAGATATTCTAATCACGATATAAACCCATAAATAGCAATAATAGGTAAATTCATTAGAAGTGACAGCAAAATGCCATACTGGGATGCTGCTTTATTTCTGGTCTTTGCTTATCACTGAATTGAAGTGGAGGAGAAAACGTCACACTACTACCTGTAAAACATCCTCCCATGCTTCTGCCAGTTAAAGGTACGTTTATAACGGTATGTTTAAGTGTTTTACTCCTTTGTTGACAGACTTGCCATCCCAATACTACCCGTAGGAAAAGATGTGCATTTCCAGTACTTGGATCCTGCAGTGCACTTCACCATGCACTTAACACTTAGTGGGACTATTTATAAATGTGGGTGTTTTGCTGGACTCAGCATGAGTACTTTTGTGTTTCCATAATGGGACAGTTTGGAAATGAAATGCAGTGCCCCAATGCTCCCTTGCCTTGTTGCACTTCCTTTAGTCACTGAAACCCGAGTTATCGGGCTTTGTAACAATAGTGCTTGCAATCACTGTGTTAGGCCCACTCATCCCAGAGCTACAAGGGTTCAAGGCAAGGAAACTCGTGACATGTAAATTAATCAGCTTTGCACATTTACTGGAACATGCACGCAGGTTCCTAAACTACTAGCTAAAATATAGTAGTAGGATAAAGCTCCTAGTTCTACCCGTCCTGAAGGGTAACAGGTTGAAAAACAGATTCCCCACCATCACAAGACACCCCATATTTCTCATTAGAATATTTTTTAGAAAGTTCTGTTGATCAGATATGGCTGAGAAACAGGAAAATGCAAACAAAGATCCTACCAATTCTTCCAATCCATCTCAGTAATACAGTTTCTCCATTTATCTCAGGGTTTACCCAGTGCGGCTGGACTCTTCCCTAGGCAAGTTTTTGGCTAACAGAGCCTCCAGCACAGATGGATCCTCTGACCTTATTTAGCCGGGATTCTCCTGAAGGCACTGCTGTCTGATTTCATAACATTTGATTCAAATGGTTCAGTGACTCGGCCAGAGAGTGTAACCCACTTTTTGAACACTTGGTTCATTAGCAAAGCTCATGTATATTAACTACAGATAAATTCTGCTTAACAGTGAACTCCCTTACCACTGATCTACCACTGATTATCAGTCTTAAGTAGCAATTAACTGTGAATAAAGAAAAGGATCAGTTACCGATTTCCTCTCTTGTTTCAGCTCCTGCACATAGCGTGTTAACTCTCCAGTGATAAGAGAGGTCATGTTCTCTGAAATGACCTCATGCTGTCCGGCATAGTCATTCATTTCATTTAAAGTGGCTAGGAAGGCTCTAGTTGATGTGTACCTGCAGAGGACAAAAACGCAGTTTGCTATTAGTCCCTTTCTTTTCAGAAACACAAGCTGTAAAGGGAGGTTACATCCTTCTTAAGCATTTAGTACTGCTACATGAGGAAACATATGGATTAGCACAGATTCTCTGGAAGGAATCTCTCAAAAGGAAGCCACACACCGACAGTTGTCTGATAAATTTATCTTGATTTAGACAGTTTGACATTGGCTCTTCAAATATCGCAGTTTTAGATCGCCAAGTTTTTTAATCAGCACAGCTCTGGGACTTCGTTTTTCTAATCCCTATTCAGCAGGCATTTCTAGTTACTCTTTCAAGCCCTATGACTGATTCAGTGCACAGAGTACATTCTACCTGGCAAAACCCTGTCTAAGCAACCATCTCTTTGGCTAACTGAGTGCCAAAGAAAAAACTTTTAAATCAAGTTTAAGTCATTACATCAGCTCAACAGTTTATAAAGTTTTCAAAGCTGACTTCACTAACCAGTTGTTAACTGTCAATCCATATTTTTTCAGTACCTTCCATGCGAGGTAAAACCATCTCCTACACAACATTCCATGTATTATTATAAGGAAGAAACAAACATCTGTGCACACAATATCAAAACAGCAGATGATGTCACTAGTGTATTCAGCACAGAGCCGCATTTAAACACCCCAGCTGGCTGTGCTGGTCAGCTAGGAAACGGCAGCTCTGAAGCAGCACATTTGTACATTGGGATTAAATGGTAGTGGTGTGCACTGAGAACATCACCTAAAGGTGAAGGGCAAAGCAGCAAGGGGGGAAGAGATTTAGAGGGAATACAGGGAAGTGGTACAAGAAAGGATGGAAAAGCATCAGGGAAAAAAACTAAAAAACCAATCCAGTAAAAGCAGTTGCATTCACAGTCAAGTTGTGGTGCCTCGCAAGAAATCCCAGCAACAAAAGATGGGATCAAAGGCACAGAATGTGACACTAAGCCTGAAAACCAATCATTTTTAGAGAGGCTGTCTCAAAGCTGCATCTGAGGCACCCAAAGGTCACCTGACAGATCCTCAGACATTGTTTAGAGACATGAGGAAACCATACTGAGGTGAACAATACATGTAAAAGGGCAAAGGACACACAGGACCTCCTGTGCCATATCACATCAATCATTTAACTCCACTATCCTTTTACCATGTAGGGTATAGCTACCCAAGCAGATTTATTCCTAATCCTGGGTAAAAGCCACCACAGCTAATGTGCTGGTAACATAAAATCCCTTGTGTAAATATCAGTATCTTGAGGAAACAATGGCATAAATAACGGATTCCCAAGCAATGTTAATAAAAACACATTCAAAAGAAAATGAAAAGGCTGTTATCTCTGGTAACATGAGCCACTCGAGTAGCTGTATACAGCAGCTTGGGGGGGCTGACCCAAAAATCTAAATTAATGTGATCATACAGCTGCATCCGTATCCAAATCCATTTGAAATGTTTCAAATTTCAAGGTCAACGGTTTGAGTCCGCTGCTGGGCTCTCCAGAGGCAGAACAGCCTCCTGCAATACAAGGCTACAGGGTCAGGCTCCACAATGTCTTAGTTCAAAGCTGATGCATTACAACACACTGACATTGAGAAACTTCAGAGCATTCCAAGAAGAAAGGTTCTACGGCTTCCAGCCCTTCTATTGGAAACCTTCTCCTCTACAAAGATCTGATTAAAGAATATTTTCAATCATAGAGAAGGAATGTTTGTCAAACTTGTGGGCCATCACAACAGGTGTCCATGTCCACAATGTCATTCAGTGAAGGAGCTGTGCTCTGACCTGCTGTTGCCATCCACCACTGCATTAACCCCTGGCTCCCAAGGAGACACAAGAATACTTGAGCTGACAGCAGACAGCTGTGGCCATGCAATGTCCTTCAACAGCAGTAGGTCGTGTTCGAACCATCCCAGGATCCTGGGATTACAAACTACATCATTCACCTTACTCTTTAGGAGCCACTGGTTTCTCTATGCTGTTATAAAATTATCCCTTTCACTACGTTACTAATCTGTGTTGTCAGCCCATTTGAGTAATTTAATACTGGTGCAGAATGATTAAGTTTCATGCTAAAATTAACAACAGCTTCTGTTCCTACTAGAGTATTTAAGGGCTTGGTCACTCACTTCAAAGAGCCAGGATGATACCGTTTTTTAAGGTGTGTGGAGAAAAGTAACCAAACCCAAACCAACAAAAACCCACAACAAAACCCCAAAGCAGGCATGTAGAACCAATGACACATAAAAAGGAATTGAGTATCTGCAGACCAAGTATAAGTTTTATAAAACCTTCTTAGTATTCATCATATAAACCTGTTTCTGCGCCTATTATTTATATTCTCTTAGCATACTTAACTTTGAAATCTTTGGCTTACAAGCTAAAATCCAGTTTGTATTCCAGACTTTTTCCCTTCCTCCATCAACACATGCTCACCCAACAGTGGATCATGAACATACCTGTACTCTTCCTCTTCTTTGGAGTTCTTTTTGGGTTGGTACTTTTTTGAAAGATT
This sequence comes from Upupa epops, assembly GCA_013397515.1. Classification (NCBI taxonomy): domain Eukaryota; kingdom Metazoa; phylum Chordata; class Aves; order Bucerotiformes; family Upupidae; genus Upupa; species Upupa epops. Next base: position 301,619 of record VZRI01001465.1, read on the forward strand.
CCTAAAATTAAAAACATATATAAAATTAAATTTGAAATACCCTTTACACTAACTGAATAATCTTTGCATGCACACACATTCTGATAGGCTTTGATGGGCTTCCAGTTTTTTCTACAATGACTAGACACCTTTTCCAAAGTACAATTGTGATTAGAGTTTGACTGTGTTGCAGCAGCACTCAAGAAATGGGCTGCACAGAGTTTCAGTCTCTGTAATAAAACAGCAGATCCTGAACCCAGTAGCTCATAAATGAAAGTCAAGAATTTTATACGCCCCATTTTTGGTTCTGTCTACGCACAGTTCTCAGTCTAATCTAAAGGAAGACCCTTTCACAATGAAAGCACTGGTGCTTTACAAACTCCACCCAGCAGAAGGTGCTGCTCTGCTCGTCAAGGTCAGCCAGCCGGTTGCAGGGTGATTTGCTGCAGCAGATGACTCGTGACCAGGCAAACCTTCCTGCCCTTAGCAGAACATTTGCAAGGAAAAATCTTCAGAAAGCTGTGGGAAGCTGCACCAGATGACAAAAGGGGGATATGACTATCAACTGATGCTGGGAGAAATGTGAAATTTGATCCAAATTAGCATAGATGATTGCATCTCTCATTAGTCCACATCCAACTATTGCTCTAATTTTAAGGTATCAGTATGCTCTTCAAGTGGTCTTATCACAAATAAGAAATTCGAACATATTAGAACACTTAACAGTTGTTAGAGCTTTCCCTGTCCTGGAAGCACTGACTTCAAGCCCCTCACCAGCAGCATATTTATCGGTTAGGGTTTAATGAACATGTGCTGCCCATCCCACACTCAATGCACCTGGCTGATCCTTCATGCTCAGCACTGTGATGTATATTGCACTGCAGCCAAAACAGAGAGCTGACAAATAGTGCTGCAGTACCGGGATCTCCTCTATTCTCAACTTAGCCCTATCACTCACTAGGTGCCTTCCTGTAGCCTCGGTTATTCTACTGTAACATGGAAGTCATCTTGGTTTTGCTTTATGGGGTTGACTCAGCAATTAACATTCAAGTGCTATTGATGGAACCATTGTCCAGAAGAACTACCAAGTTTCCTTGATCTATCTGGGACGTGATCCGAGAGGTTTCTTCCAAGCTTAATGATGCTATGACCTCTGTGGAGAGAGCATATCCCGTAGGAAAACTGCTTTCTCAGGTGTAACCAACCGCCTTTTGCATACTGGTTTTACTGATAACTGGGAGGCGGCAGGGCCTCTTGTCTCACATTTCTTATTCCTTTTGTTCTCCTTAAGGAATTAAGGAGCATCTGCCCAAACAGAGTAGCTGCCAGAAACCTGGCAGATTTGCACAGACAAACATGTGTTCCTCAAAATTTAAGTATCCCTGCTGGAAGGGATCCAAATGAGCATCTCCTTTCCAGTCTCTGCCTTCTCTGAAAAGAGCATGCTTTGAAACAATGAACTTCTATCTAGTTCTGCATTCAGCAGTTTGAAGCAACGAATACCAGCCAGCATGGGAAGAATCCTGCTAACTGCTCTGCTTGAGTACAGTAAGTTCTGCGGCACCCTGTGTGCCATGGGAATGCCTCTCTGCACACTGGCTCCAAGAGGAAAAGAAAAACCACAAGCAAACATGCAGAGAAAACAACTAATAAGGCATTTTCACACACGCTCCAAGCACACATCTCCCTGCACTGTCACACTGCCCAATTAATTCTGACATACACAGCTACCAGTTTCCTGTGAATCTCTAAAGGTGCTAGAATGGTACAGATCTGGGACAAAAACGTCCAGATCACTTTATGCTTCTAATATTCTATCTGTATCTGCAAAATTCTAAAGTGGAAGGAAACAGAAGCCAATTAAACTTCAACAAATGACCAGACCACAGACAGAGAGGAAGCAGCTAGCTAGGAAGCCCAGAGATGAAGCAGAAAGCACCCCGTTTGACCAAAATAACAATTCAGCAGTGTTACTTATACTGTGAATTAAACTTTGGGTTAAATCCAGTCTTGTGTTAACTTGTTTCTGTTTAGTAGGATGTCTGCAGGTTATGACTTGCAGTGATACACTGCCGTGGATGGGATATCAAGGAGGTTTGCATTAGCCTTGAGAAGTTTATTAAAAACAGATGTATGATTTATTTATTTTTTAATGTCCAGCACTGTTTTCTCTCAACATTTGACAAGTCTACATTTGTGGGTTTTTCTACCTCTAAATTCTTAGATTACTGCAAACAGCACTGTGTTTAAGAGCTCCTCCAAGATTAATGTATTTCTCCTTGAATCATACCTGTGGATGGGAGACAAACACAGTTCTGAGTGGCGAGTTCAAGTACAGAGGGAAGAAACAAAAACTGACCAGGTTTGTTTTGGAAGTCCAGGACAGGAGAACTAAAACTCAGGAGTTCAGAGCTGCTGGACAGTTACAGGTAAAACTCTCCCCAACTTCTATTTAAACATTTGGTTTGTTGTTTATTTTCATAATTATTTTCTTTACACATGAAATTTGTCATTCTCAAGACACTCAACAGTCTGATTCCTCATATGACAGACCTGCTCACACAAGATACTCTGCTGGGGTTTCCCAGTCCAGTCATACTCTCTTCCAGCTCATTTTGCCTCTGTAATCCAACATCTTATCTCCACAGAACGTGAGCAATTTGTTCCTGCACAAATCATCTTCTATTTCCTGCTCGTCTATAGCAGAAACCCTGGGGAATCCTTGTGGCATTCCCCCAAAAAAGTACAGAACCATAAAGGCAGGGTTTTACCAACCACCAGCTCGTCTGAAATAACCAGCCCTGGTGCATCTCAAATCCATTCTAACATGAGTGCCAGCGATTTTGGATTTAAGACATTGTGCTTTATATACATGCTGACCCCGTGGAACCTCATATCTCCATCTCTGTAAGCACTAAGATGGAGGTTCTAATATGTATTACAGTCATGCAAAAAAGATACTAGCTTTACACTGGAGATATTACGAAGTACCAGACCTGCACCCCCGTCCCCAGTTAGCACCACCACTTCTAGTTTATCACACTGGACACCACTGGCAACCAGCATTTCACTACAGCCAGTGAACTGCCTGTGTGCTCTACTCCTGTCAACCCCCACTCACTGGAAAAAGCAAAGTAAGAGCTACTTGCTGTGGGAGGGCTCTTGGCACTCCCTTCCCTTTTCCCTTTATGCTGGATCTGACTTCACAGAACATGGGTTTTCTCTGTGTCTGGTTCACATACATTCATGCCTTAGCCTACAACCTGATGGCCACACCAGCTAAGTATAAAGTCCCTAGTAGGAATTTCTACTAATTTAGCCACTAGAGATACAATCCTAGGATCTCAGCTCTGTTCAGGAGATGCATCACAAGAACAGTAGCAAGATTATAAAACTGTCAAATCTCAGGCTGCAGTCTCCTGGCTAACTACAGAGGTGAAACTTCCAAGGGCTGAGACTGACTTTCTGACCTGTATTTTCTTCCAACACATGTTCATAAAGAGCCTGTCTGACAAAAAGAAACCCTAAACATTGCCTTACAAGTGATCATTATTCTACTGAAATCTAAACCCTTTAGCATTTACAGAGAGCAATCCTAATTTTATGGAAAACTTTACAATGCTTTCCTCAAAGCCTGAGCCATTAATCACACACAAACTGTGCGTAAGCCCTAGTGTGCTATGCAGTCACCTAAATAACCCTTTGGCAAGGCATATGATTCTCAGCAGAGATAATAAAACAGCATCTTAAATCAGCTTTACCTTTCCATTCTGTAAATGAAAGCTATTCTCTAGAAGCTATTATTACCCAAACAAATTACCACCACTGAAACAGTACACTTCCAAAGCATTAGAGGATCTGAACAGATGCAATTCAAGAGTCCAGAACTTTAACAGATCCACTTACCTAAGCTGCTTTGCATAGCTGAGTTCAATCTCTGTTCTTTCTTTTACAAACTTGATGTACTTCTCCAGAACATCAATACCCCATTGCGTATGTTTTTCTAAGTTGTCAAACTGGTCCTGCAACAAATCAAAAATATTTCATTGAACACAGAGAATGTTACAAATAATTTCTGAAGTGCACATCACCATGGAGTGTTATTCATATTTTCCATTACCGCAGCTAAGCAGTTTCATAGTGACACAGGTTTCTAATCAACAGAAACATGTCTTTTAACATGAGAACAGATCAGTAATCCTCTTCACTCCTCATTTCTGAATTCCTAGCAGTTCTACTAAAAGGAATCATCTACTGTAAAGACAGATGAGGGATAAGAAATACTCTTGCCAGTATTTTATTGTACTCCGAACAGTTAATACAACTTCGACAAATTTGAGGTCTGCTCACTAATCTGATCGTCTGAAAAACTCAAAGCCTGAGTGTTACTAATTTGAAGCATCATTTGAACAGGTAACACTTTTTACAGAACATAATTTACTTCCCTGTTTTGTTCTGAAACAGAATCCCATGCTAATGAACAACACAACCAGAAACTTACATTATAGCCAAGTTTATAGTAAGTTTTCTCATCTACCTCCATTTATACACAGATGCTGCTTTGTTCTTCAAATACTGCTGCTCTCAGAAAGCAGGCACACATGTTTTCAATAAAATATTTTTCAATCAGGAACATTCCACAAGTCAGTTTGGGATTTGCAAATGCCAAGAGAAATTAAGCAACTCCAAATACAAATTACCAAAATTAATTATCCAATCCAGCATATTACTAGCTGAGGATTTAACCTAAAATTACCTTATTTTAAAAAACACGGTTATTTCAACACCACTGGAATTCCACACTCCTGCATTCCACACAGCATTTCAGAAGTTAATGTTTCTACCAGACCTGAAAACAATATTTCTTAAAACTGTGATGCGCTGAACACTCATCCTGACAGGAACACGGTGTAAACAAGGGCTTTAATATCAGTCTGACTTATTTGGCATCAAGTTCCATTCTGGTTTACAGGGAAAACTGAATACATCCGCACATCTGCAGTACAAAGGTTAGATTTACAACACTGTCCAAAAACATTGCACTCAGCAACAGATTGGGGTCAGCTGCCCCACTTAAAGCCTCTGACAGAAGCAGTGCTGCCTCTTTCTACCTGATGAAGACTTGGCCTCGTGAGAGCTATCATGAACATTATCAAAGCAACATCAGCCACTTCCTTAGACACTGAAGTGGAAAAAACCATCAAGCCTCATTTATGAAGATGCTGCTTTTAGACAAATACAACTTTGTTTTGTAGCATATGTGGTTCTGACTTTAAATTGGATGGGTACCAGGAGAGATTCTCCCAGCACTGAGCAAGTTCTGTACACAGAAGCTGCTACTCGCCAACAAAACTGTTTTAATTGTATTTTGAAGGGAAGGAACCATGTTGGAGTTGCACAACCCTATCAGTAATGGATATGGATATAGGGCACAGGGGGTATGTGTATCTAGTTGATCTAGTCTAGCAGAAGGCACTGTATGAAACCAGTTCAGCCAAACCAGACTAGGCTTCAACTGAAATTATGTAAGTTTTACTAAATTTAAGCTCTGGAGGCAGAAACAGCAGAGAAACCATAGGAGAAAGTTACAGAAATAGTAAGGAAATTCTAAACCCTGTGGCTCCAGGAACTAAGAAAAAGCCATTCAGGGCAACTGAAAAAAAAAAATAAAAAGCCAAACTACACAGAATAAGAACCTGACTTCCAGCAATAGATATCCCCCTTAAACCAATGCAGTATCACTCACTTCAAAAGAAGATGTGTTTTGCAGAAAGGGAAGACATGGACTAAGCCAGTACATGTTTGCATACAGACAAATCCTTATTTCAGACAATTTTACAGCTGGGGAGAATACAAAGATAACATGGACAACATACAGTCCCCTCCTGCTGCCAGAGGGCTTTTTTCTCTCTGGAGTACGATGCCAGCACAACCAGGTACCTTCTGCTCTGCTTCAAACACACATCTCTCAAACTGTGCTGGCATCAAGTGCAAACATGGACTGTTTAAGGTTTTTGATGAAGAGGTCTTACAGCTATCCCACACCCTATTGCTCCACAATTTACATTATTTAACATAAACACATGTATGAGGTAAATCCCCCAGAAGGCAGTCCATTACTCACACGTTTACATGCATTCACACACACTCCCAACTTCAAGAAGGGAAATCTCAAGGAGGTAAATGCACTCCCTAATCCCAGTAAGCAAATTAAACCACCTTATCAGATATGTTATACCAGTAGCAAGAAACTAACCTAGCATCCTACTAAAATCCCATCCAAAGAGGAACAGGCAAGGTTTCCCATAGGAAAGCACACATTTCAAAATGATCCTGTCCTTCAAGATAGTTCAGTCTGCTGCCTGCATAGAAAGATTTAGCAGCTTCACCATTGAAAGGCCATCTTGGTGATGCCTTCTTGAAACCTCTTCCACCACCATCAGCACGACCCTGACACAATTCTCAGAGCAGTATTAGGATCAGAGCATGAAGAGTACCTGAAAATGGCTCCAAGTAGGTGCTTCAGTTTGGTCTGTCAACCTATGGCCAAATCTGCCAGATTGTTTCAGTGGCCTCATTAGGTCAAGCTTGGTGAAAGAAAACTCCACGATGTGCAGTTCAAGGGTAAATGCAACTCTGAACTCTGTGCATGTCAGAGACAGGGTGTGAAGATGCAAACGTTATAACTAGCATGTCAGGACACTTGCTCTGCGCAGAGCTGCAACCAGAATAACCTCAGCTACAAGCACTAACCTCTGCTATTAAGAAGCAAGGCAAGATGAAATGTAGCTTTCTGCAGACTTTGCTAAAGACAAGTTTCTGTCTCTTCCAGGCCTCGAACAAGTTAGGGCCCAAGTGTCATTTCACTAAGCGGCCAACGCCTCGCAACAGTGTCTTACACTGGGGTCAGGAATTCCATTATCTGTGTTCCTTAAGTCAAAAAAAGTCAGTAAAATTGGCAACACCATCACTTGCTGAGCATAAGATTCCAAAAGGGAGTGCAGCCACAGGGACCCAACACAGAGAATCCTCCTTGTCTCATGGATCTGCCTCAAGATTGGCAAAGGCTCCGTGTTAAAGCTAATGAATCATAGGGATGGCAGAGGACACACAACACTTTGATCATAAAGCATACCCTTGCATTCATGGAATCCCAAGGTGCAGGGATACAGCAACCCATGCAAAAGCACAACTTGTACAAAGGGGATCTTTTTCAGAGTCATTAAGAGCAATATCATGCCTTCACATAATCAGTATTGGCAAGTGTTTTTTTTAAATTTGCTTTGCATTTCCAAAGTTCATTACAAAAATGTAGTATCACATCAAATCTGAAGAGTTACAGAAATACCAACTTTTCTATAGCAAACTTGATCTGCTTTTAGCACCCTTAACAATGAGATTTTTTTATCCTTCTCTGGAACAGGCTGCATCCCACAGACTTCCCAGAACCAGACTGCTACAGACTCCAGTTCCTCAAGCGTTTCCAAAACTCCAGTACTGTGTCACTTCAGTTTTTGCTGAACTCCAGAATTATCTCACAGCTAAAAACAAAAACCAAAATCCCACCAGCCTTCTTCATAACCCAGCAAAAAGAGGTCTCATGAAGGAGGCAATGTCATTGGTAAATTAGCTGGCACTGGTTAACAAGCACTTCTAGCAATGAGCATACTCCTCAAGGCTTGAGAAGGACTTAGCAGTGTTGGTCAATGAAACACTAAACATGAGCCGGTAACATTTGCTCGTGGCCCAGAAAGCCAACTGCATGTTGGGCTGCATCAAGAGAAGCATGGGAGACGATCCTCCCGCTCTGTTCTGTTTCTTGTGAGACCACATCTGGGAGTACTACGTCCAGTTCTGGAGCCCCCCAACACAGGAAGGATATTGAACTGTTGGAATGTGTTCAGAGGAGGACCACAAGGATGACTAGAGGGCTGAAGCACCTCTCCTATGGGGACATGCTGAGAGAATTGGGGCTGTTCAGCCTGGAGGAGACTCCAGGGAGATCTTACAGCGGCCTTCCAGTACCTGAAGGGGGCTACAAGAAAGCTGGGAAGGGGCTGTTTCCAAGGGCTTGGAGTGCTCAGACCAAGGGGAATGGTTTCAAGCTGGAAGAGGGGAGGTTTAGACTGGAAGTCAGGAGGAAGTTCTTCCGATTGGCTGGAGCCTTTAGCACCCTGGTCTAGTGGGGGATGTCCCCCCTCATGGTTAGGATGGGGGGTGATGGAACTAGATGATCTTTAAAGTCCCTTCAAATCCGAACTATTCTATGAATCTATGAATAAGAAGAATCTTATACTCAAAGAGTAAAAACCAAGTAGTTTCAAACCGATATGAGTAAAGGTATCAGAGTCGCATAGAAGCCAGGAAGAGGCTGGTGGCCAGGGAAACATTTACCTTACAAAGAAAAGGAAGCATGCAGCTTGTGAGGGTGTTTAATCTGCCTCAGTTCCGAAGAAACTCGGTTCTACAAGCAGAAGCAGTCTAACAAGAGCAGCACGTGGTTTCAGCACAAAGTGCTCCATTCCTGCCAGAGATAGATATGGATTTAGCAGGTGAAATGTGCCACTACAGCAGTGCAGCTGGATGCACTGGGCTCTGGTACCCCCATAAACTGTTTCAGGTTTCAATCTCAATATACATATTCTCCTTTGTACAGGCTTTGCACCCTCAGTTTCAGACAACATTAGAAAACAGATTCCAAAAGACTTTGGCATTCTTCAAGAAAAGCAAGAAAACAAGGCAAGAAGCATTACAGTCTTCACCGAGAATGCTCCCACTAGACTACAGCGAGGGGGAAACAAAAGGTCACTTCGCATCTGTTTTCTCCGAAAAAGAAAACACCAAAACCTTTTCATGAAGCGCTCATTACTTTCTTTCCAGCCACAGACAGGTTTCCATTTAAGAACACTATCGTGTAAAGTACCGCACAAAGAACTAGTCCCGCACCACAGCAGGCACCCAACACAGCCATACTGTCTGTGCCCTTTGGCCTTCAAAATGGGACATCATGAGATCAGCAGGTCTGAAGTCTTTATATGCACTGTGGTATCAACAGCTTATTAAAAGCAGACTCTTGATTGACAGTTGAGATGTTGTGTCAATAAACTACTCATACAGCTGTAACTTATTCCTCTTTAGAGGACTCTACCAGCTTCCCAATGACACCACCATTCCAGTGTGAATACTTCACCATCTTCCCCAAGTAATGGAGGAGTCTGAATACACGAGGTGATCCAGGATAGCGGAGCCTCGGCCACAAGCTGCTTGAAACAACCAACATCTTCATAGTGGCTCAGGTGCACATAAAAGCACGAGCACAAAGAAGAACATTAGCTATGAAGTTGTTCAGGAACTGGACATCCAAGTACCCAGAATGCTTCAGAATTTTTATCCCTGCGGCAAAGTGTGTTTCTAACTTATCTGTTCCCATTAATTCTCTGATGGTATTTTTACCACTGCCCAAATAACCTCACATTCATGAGCGTTATTTCTGAGACTCTGGCTGCACAGCTGCTTACACTGACAACACTTAAAATGGAAATGTGCTGCTTTATTTGCTTTGAGTCATTTTAATGGTTACTTTCAAAGCTGTCAAACCCCCTCACTCCTCTGACTGGTCTCCTCAAATCACATTGTCAAGCTATGCAAAGTATTTTGGGAAGAAAGCCCTTTAAAAAAAGTAGTAAGAGATCTCTTCCCATTTCTAAGCCACATAACATGGAGTACAACCAACTATTGAGCAATCAAGAAAGTGTTATTCTGTGGTCTTCGAAGATAAGCTCACCAAGATATTCCTTCCTCTTTCAGCAGGTCTTCTATCTATTGTGAAATAGTTCAACACAAGGCTAGTTCAGATGCAATGACGGATGGGACCTTAATTTGCCACCAAGGAGTTTCAGCACTGAACATCTACTGAAACAAGGGGTTGTCCTCCCTCTTCTCTTGAGCAAGTGTCTCTTCTCTGTAGGCACACACATGCTCAGATCACTGTGCTGCCTGTATCTGGGAACTGCTCTTCATAAAGAAAAAGGCTGATGAAAAGGAGCCAAACTGAATCATAGTCCCAGGCCAGAAGTCCTGGGATGATCTGTTTGGAATCAAGTGTGAACAAAATATTAGATTCTGGGAGAGTTTACCATTAATTTCTGCAGCTTTAATCACTGTGTCAAACCTACTCAGGTTAAGACCCACATGGCAGCATTTACTGTCCCAGTAACCAAGCTGAACTGTCACTGCTGTTTGTACTGGAGTGCAAAATTAATCAGAAAGCTAATACAGACACAAGTAGTGAAGACTACGCTCTCAATTCTAATGCTAATGACAGAAACCAAAGCCTTTAGACTCAGTATATTTCTCCTGTAATTGTAATCCAGCAACATCATAAAAGCCCCATGATTCTTAAACATTAAGAATATCCGAAGATTTTTCCACTGCCTTGTTCTCCAGGGAGTTCAGTTCTGTTTCCTTCCAAAATTACTTGTTTATCCATTGTCTTAAAAACATTAGTGGGAAGACGGGAATCAAATGCTAATTTTCACCTCAGGTTCATACCTTCTCCCACATCCCTCTTTTTTTTAATATTCTCACTCATTTCCACCACCAAAAAGAAATTAAAGTGAAGATCACAAATACATTAGTGTTCAAATTCTAAATCACTTTTTTTTTTTTAGCTTCCATGGTTTAATGACTTCAAATTATAAAAATAATTAACAAGATGATGAGACCTTCACAGGCTCAGTTAAGTCCCATATGGCACCAGCACTAGCAGAATATAACCGAATGCAGATCACAGATCCTTGGAGACATACAATAAAGCTATATGCAAATGTTAACAGTCTTCAGGCAAATTAATAATGAAAGAAATAGCATGAGGAACAGGCTACCAGGGCGAGAGCCTCTTAGAAAACAGATGAGTAGAAAATACGAAAGCACTCCAGCATCTGTTGACTCAGCCACTACTGAGGAGAGACAACTTCCCACACAAAACTTGTCAGCTAGAGCCAGAGAAATCCCCAGATAATGACAACTAAACAAACATCCGTGTTTATACGTGTTAAGCATGAAATGGAGCACAGGGAACTGACCTTTTGCTTCTTGCAGCACAGACAAGGAGGACTAACAGCACCACGGAAGACATACTGATGGGACAGGGAGAACATCTCACTTTGGTTCACAGGCAGACAATGCTGTGGCTTTACCAGTGCAGTGAATCTACCCTTCCATCACTCTGTATTTCCGGGTCTTGTTCACACAACTACGATCACAGGTATTTGTCATGCATATCTCATCCATATGAATAATTCTGGTTTACGCTTTAGTATTAGATAAATTCATCTTGACCTACACAACTTAAAGTGGCATATTTCTACTTGAGCTGAATAATTAAGTAACCCAGAAAATAATCCATCACACTTTCTCGCCTCCATTTTCCCTTCAGCACAACCCCTTAAATTCGTTTGTCCATGAAGCCAAGAAAGGTTTTTAACTATTCTTTAATCTCTTCTGATTAATCTCATAACTTGGTCTGGCTAGGAGAACACAGAAGCATAAACAAGATTCTTTGCTGCATCATTAGTTAATTGAGACCAATTCAAACTGAAGGGGAGGAATCTCTGAAACAAAGAGTGGAAACAGACTGTTTTATGTTGAAATATCTCTTCTGTAGCTAGATAAACTCACCTCTAATTGTCCTACTTGTTTCAGTAAACATTATTAAGCAAGCAGTTTCTAGTTTGTATTTCAGCCACACTCTTCAGCATTGTGCTGAAGCTGTAAAGCAAAATAAGTTGTCATATTAATGCCATTTTTTATTTGGATTTAAAATAATGTTGCCCTGGTATAATAAATAGCAAGGCCCTTGGCACAGCGAAGGGAGGCAAGAGGGAGTAACCCTCATAATCACCCCTGAGACCAACCACCCTTATCCCCACCCAGAAAAACCACCTTCCCCAAACTCAAGAGTGACCCCTCCTGCTAATTAAGCAGAAGTGCTGGCTCATGGGCAGGTTTCGGCCATACCCTGACCCCTTACCACATGGAAACCTGGCTGCAGTCAAACGAGCAGCATTTCTGAGCACATTTCACAGAGGCCAGTGTCTGGAGAGCAAAATGAATATTACAGGCACAATGAGGCAAGGCCAGTTCTGGGAGTACAACCAGATTATCCGGGCTGACAGGGAACCAAAGTTAAATTGCAAAATCTAACAATAAGACCCACCCCCTACCGTAAAGCTGCGCAGGTACAGCTAGTGAAAACGTTGAGCTACTCTTGACACTGGTGTAGATTATGACTTCGTTGTAGAGAAGATGATGCACAAAGGCAGACTTTAAAGCACAGCAGCAGATTAGAGAGCAGAGTAAATAGCAGTGCAAAGCCAACAAGTGAGTGGTGAAAGCCAGGAAAGGAGAGAAAGTGGTTCTCTGGACAGCAGCACAGGGCATCAGGTAGGCAACAAGACACCTCCGCTTGTCTGCCAGGTCACTGCAATCAGAGCATGAGTACCATGCTGGCAACCTGCTCTAACACCTATTATGGAAGCCTTGCAAAATCTAGCACATGGTTCCTAAGAGATGCTTCCCAATGTGAATGCAAGCAACATCATCAACTGCCAAGGCATTCACATGCAGACTCTGCATTGTTAGTGTTCTTTCTGATGACAGCTTAAACCCTGAACTGGAATTCCTACCTGCATCAGCCAGAAGCCTCTGAGTTCCTGCTGCCACCCAGCTGAGTGTACAGCAGCAGTGGAGCTCCAGGAGGAACAAGTGCTCCTGACAGAAATATCCTGGTCTTGGCTCCAGAGACTACTCTTACCACTACAGTAAATGGCCTTTCTCGTTTGACCCAAACTAAGCCATCAAATCCTTCACCTCTGCCATCCCAGTATCAAACCAAGCCATCTCCTCCCCCTTAGCCTGTAAAATCCCACAGAGGATGTGGTAAAGCAGAACTTGTGGTCCCCTCTATAGCAACAGGACAAGTGACAGTGCTAACACAGCAGCCAGGAAGGAAAGTTAAGTGACAGGATATGAATGCCATGAGAGGATGTGGTTGCTGGTAGTGCAGCAGCTTAAAAAGATGCTGTGAGAGGTAAGAAAACAGGGAGAAATGATTAATTCTGGGGAGTGGGAAGGCAAGAGGATGTGAACAGCTCGAATGGAACAGGACAGAACTGATGAGCAATGGTGATTAAAAAGAAAAAAGCAACTGAATCCAAGCATGCTGAACAGATAGGGATAAGAATACAGTCCTTTTGCACACAGGGGGCTAGCAGGAAGCCTGGTTTGCTTGGAACAGAAATTTTGATAGTGAAACCATGTAGATTACAAGCCCCAGGTGCCACATGTAGGAAGAACAGCAATTATCTAGTACAGAACACTGTACAGGTGCTTTTTCATTTTTATTCAGTTACCTGAAAAGGCCATACTGAGGCGTTAGATACTTAGCGTAAGTCATCTGTTACCAATGGGAGCAGCATTACATTTCTGGGAAGAGGAAACTGCACACCTTAGCAGTGTCAAACTGTCAAGCTTTTGAAAATGGGTATTCCCTTTTTCTTCAAATAAAGAGAGAATACAGCTCACCAAACACTGTTTGCAATGTCCAAGTATATTTCTCGTAGACAGCCACACCGCAGCACCAATTAATCTCCTTCAAATAAGTTTATACGTTTGGAGGTTTGAGGCACTGCATGACTTTGCCACAATGAGAACCATCTGTCACAAGCAGAGCATTCAGGAATGAGCACTTCTTTTGAAGTCTACCATCCTGCTTATAAAATACGGACAAGAAACCCCAAAATGGAACATGGTTTTGTTTTAAAATACGTTATAATGTGCAAATTACAACCTAGGTATAAGAAAGCACTTAAAAGATAATAAAAGAGAAACCACAACTAATGCCAAATACAATGTCAGAAATACAAACTTTCCTTATTGAAGGACTGTGTTACAACCTTTTTCTGTACAAGTTCAGTCAGTTACAACACCAGAGACAAGAGTGCACATGCTCCTCTTTTTGGTGATACTAACGCAAGTCAACCAATTTAAGTCAGCTCACTGCTACCAGATACAGGGAGAAGCAGCAGAATTTAGACCTTAACACCAAAACTCACTAAGTAAGCAAAAATTTCTAGCTACCAGCATCTACTTGAAGCCCAGAGAGAGGATACATCTCTGTCATTAGCATTAATAAACCCACAAAATTAATTTTTAAAAACAGAAGAAGAAACAACACAATGCTAACCTCTTCCTTCTGCTCACCCTAGGGGAATCTGAATGGAACAGGGATTTGGGTTTTGCTGACAGTATCCAGAGCTAGAGACTGAAAGCTGCAACAACCCAGAAGGATTCACTGTTCTGTGCATTATAAACAAGAGCTTTGAAACTTAGCAGATTCTGGTGCACATTGCTGTGCTGCTGGGATGATATAAATCATGTGCCACAGCAGAGCTCCAGATGCCAGCTGCCTCACTCTGGAGTTGCAGTATGGTAACAGTGCTAAATATATGGTGGTGTTGTTACAAGAAGGTTTTCAGTTGACAGTATTGCAACTTACCACCATTCCCCTGTACCATCCCACTTCCCTGAATTAATACAACCCCCTTCTTTTATTCTGAAATTATCTGAACAAAATGCAACTTTAGAACTCCTTCCCAGTAAACCTTCTGGTGCCTGGCTGCATCTTTGGATTAACTGTTGACTGATTTTCATCCTATTTTATTTTTTTCCATTCTACAAAGCTCTCCCTTAATACTACCAGCTGTTAAAACAAAGATCAACAAGATCTCTTGCCCACACAGTTTCCCCCCTGGGCAGCTGTGCACTAATTATTAAAAATGAACCATACGATGTTCCTGCTTATTGCATGGATAACTACAGTAGAGAAACAAGCATTCTGCTAGTCCATTTAAAAGATAACATGCACACACACAAGGCAATTCTGCCTCTCACTCAAACCCATACTGAATGGCAACAGCAGAATCTTGTCCACTAGAACAGTACTTCACACTGCAGCAGTCTCTGGGAACATATTTTGCTCAAGTGATTTGTAACCCAGTGCCACACTGGATTCATCACATGCTATATCAAATCTGTTTCAAAACAGCACGATCATTTAATACCAAAATGGTCCAAATATGATTCTACCATGGGCACACAGCTGGAGTTTAGGGACTCCTGAATTTCAGCCCCACCCCACTGAACTCTCCCAAAGAGTAACATTTGAAAGAAGGGGGGAATTTTTTGTCTGTTTTGAGAGGGGTTTAATTTGATTAATTTTATGTAACTGCTTGGGAAAAAAAAACCCAACATATTGTTAAACTTTGCAAAATAATAGTCCTGGACCTCCCTCGAATAAAAAGTAGCCCATATGGGCTAAAATAAGCACAGGCTTCACCAGGTGTGCCTGGTATTCTCAGTAGGGAAAGGTTTGATCATCTGATCTCCATTAAAGAAATCACCTGTCAGGTGTAGAATTGATCATGCATGAATCCCTTTTCTATACAGCTGTTAATGCAAAGACTTATTAAACAGAAGCAAACTTTACTCCCCGACTCATTTTCACCACCTCCTCTGGTTGTGAAGCACCCCGAGAAACTACCCAACTCGACTGCAGACACGGTGTCCTTATGAGATGTTTACGCAGATGACTGGAAAAAGAAGAATGTTGTAAGTCACGGTGATTCTGCTTAGCTGCAGGCTGTCTTCTGGAATCACTAGTGTTACAGCAATACCTAAGGTCAAAAAATAAGCCTCGCCCAGGCGTGTTTAAAGCCCTTCCCTGAAGTTCAAATGAGAGGTGAAAAACATCTATAAACTGACTGTTCCCCCCCTTTCTTTTCCAAATTGAGTGGAACTAACAGCCAAGAAAGAGACACTCCTCTGCAGATGGGGTTCAAAAATATTTAATATCTTAAATACCACAACATTACAAATACAGTCCTAGATTTTTCAAGGGTCACTTCACACTCATGCCCAAATAAGATTACTGCTATGCTGTAAGTACTCTATCTGCCACTGCATTCCATTTTTAACCCAGAAATTAGATTTGGTGCTTCTGCTCTGATTCAAGAGATAGTTATGTTTCCGAAACAAGATTTGTCAAGAGACATGTACATGATTCAGGAAGCCTAATGCAATATTAGACCCTTCTCTTTCTACAACTATGAGAATTCAAGCAAGATGTTCATCTAACATCCCATGAAATATTTCCCTGTTATCTATAACCTCTCAGCTCAGCTGCTTAGCTGATAAAACACTTCTGCAAAGGGACTCACTCCTGCTGCATTTGCACACACTCCCGACTACTTCAGAGTCAGGCTACTTGTCTTGATTTTGAGAACAGATTGAACCCCACTGCACAAAAAGATGTCAGCTGAATCTTGCCACACCTCTTCTCTTCAAAAGAAAAGACTACCTGTATGGCCACAGAATTAACCTATGACAAACTGAAATATGAGCAAACCAAAACTCAAACGCTTACCACACCACTGACATGTCTCACTGGGGATCAGAACCACCCACTTGAGCATCACAGTGTACTTTGATATCCATAAGCAAGGATTCTCTCTTTTTTTTTTTCCTTTGGAGAGAAAGAGTATATACTTATTTTTACATGATCAGCTCCGTTCCATTTCTGTAGCATTTATCCTCAGGAAACTCCTGTTAATTATAGTCTGAACCCCATAAAATCAAAGTTTAAATCTGAGAAGTAATTGTGTTTCCCTTAACCAAATAATACTGCATAGAGCCTCTCTGAAACTCCACTGGGTTTCCCCCTCCTCCCTGCAGAAGCCTCTCTCAGTAACAAGATCACAGCAAAAAATGAATGAATGCATCAAAGTAGGTGGCATAAAGAAGGGGAAGTATTGCACAAAACGCTGACCCACCAAAAGCACACAGAGCATTTGTTCAGTAGTGACAACGAATAATTTAATCTGAGGCAAATTACCAAACCAACATCAATTAAATTACATGCTGGAATACAAGAGAAAGTTCACCCACACGCATTTCAGGTTTGCAGAGTCAATGGAGCAGCTAGCACAGAGGCCAGCACAGCTCTGGGGAATGCGATGGAACCATCAAAGCTGCTCACTCAAAGATACTTGAGACTCTCCACAGAACATGAGACAATTTACAAGCAGCTAAAGAGAAACAAGTTAATTCAACTCCATCACAGCAAACAAATACTTAAACAAGAATAAAGAGATACATCATTAAGCTTTGAAAATGGGAAGAAACAGTGTTTCCTACTCTATGAAGACATCATGAAACAGAGTGAGTTTTATAACAATTACCTCTACCATCCATAAATTTAAAGTGCCCAAGCACTTGATCAGAGAGCATCTGAAGCAAGCTGTAGCAGTAGTAAAGATCCTCCAGCTGTAGCTGGAGCCACATTGTGCTAAGCACTGCCTATACCTTAACAGATCTAAAACAGGCACTAGTTCACAGGGAAATCAGAGACAAGCAGGGAACCACAGCACAGTGAGCAAGGTGTGGTGGTTTCTGACTGACAGTTCCTCAAAGATGCTGTAGTAAGGCCTCATTCTGAGCCCAACATACCAAGCTCAAATTCAGTGTGCTAGCCAAGACAACCAACCTAGATTTACAGTTTCTAAAACTAGGCTATCTACTGACCATACAAACCTTCTCGTCTAGCTGCCTCAAAGCCTGTGGCCTCTCAAAGTAAAATAATCAGAACTTTCCATGAAGCCAAAATCAACAATTATACTCCTTTCACCAACAGGACTTGGAAACCCAAGCATCAGGAATAAATCATACTTCACTATCCTGAGCAGAAAAAGCAACATCCTTTGAACCTTTAAGTGAGGACTGCTTCCCTTAGCAAGGGCATTCTGCTCATAACCTGGATAGGCAAGTCTAGCTGAGTAAAGGGTATAATTCATATTTCTCACGACAACCATCTCATGTTCCTGGGTTCAAAATACCCCATAGAAGTGTTCTATAATTCACACTATAGCAATTACCACGGTACCACGATACAGACTTCACAACTCCTGAATAAGCAGGCAGCTTCCCAGCCCTGACGGGAATTAAATCAGGAAACAGTCATTTTCCATTAATCTAGTTATTAGACAGTCATAAAGACAATAACTATCTAATTTAAAAGTGTTTACTGGAGCCAAGATTAAAAGCCACGCATGTCACACCAGTCTCACCACTTCCTTCCACCCACCTCATCTTCCAATACTACATATTTACCTAAATCAAGTAACTGTGAAACAAGGAACAGCACTAGATGTTTAGGGTTTGTTTTAATTCCATTCCTAGCAATGCAGCTTTAGTTTTATAGTAAATTCCCAATAGTGAATAGTGAGTATGTACCAGTTCATAGATGTCAGATGGAAGTTCTGCTGCAGCAAATCACCATTGACCCATCCAGGCAGGTTTCACTAAAACTTTTGTGCTTGATCTCTCTATTAAAAAAAAAATCCATTTTCAGACCTTAAAAAGAGACTTCTGAAGTGAGAAACTTTTTGTCGTTTTAAAAACCCATTCATATCTGTTTTCCAAGGTCTGCTGGACCAATACTAGTCTGGGGAGAGCGGGAGTTTGGTTTACTACATGGAGCAAAAAGGAAAAATTTAGTGTTCCATCGTTCCACTTTGGCATTTAAACACCAACCTACAAACTTAGGAGGCAACAGAAAGTACAAGTGCATCCAGCCTCCTCATTAAACCAGTTTATGTTAGTTTACCTAACTGTAAAGGCAAGTGTTTTCTCAACATAAATCCTAGATTGTCTATCAAGTGCAATAAATATCTCCATTGACATTTACATAAAAGCATGAGTAGGAGCCTTATCTGCTAGTGACCCTTACAGTAGAACCTAGTGCACAGTGGACCTCAAAGACAATTAATAAACAGGAAAGATCTTTACTAACTTGCTAAGCCCAGGACACACAACATTGTTCAAATACAGATCTCTAAATTGTTTAGAAAGCTGGTAAGGCCACAGCAAGCAGACAAGAATTTAAAACTCTTTTAAGGAGTTTAGAACCAACAAAGCTCATGGTATTTTAGTGACGTTGCAAGCTCTTGTAACACTGCAGGCATTTACAAGTGAGCAAATTAATATGCTGCACCAAGTCATTTGGTGAACAATCTCATTCAGATCTTAAGCTGCTTGTCCTGTGCTCTGAATGTGTTAGCAGGCCGAAAAAATCTGAGGCACCACAGATATTTTCTAAAAGGGTGCTACAGTTTTTTCGAGCGCAAAGCCGCTTGCTGTACTTTGGACTGACGACTGGGACAGCAATAAAAACCTTACTGTCTTGAAGACAAACAAAACTGACACCATCACATCACACAGATTGTGACCGACATTAAACTCTGGTTCAACATTATTCAAAGCTTTATAGTAAAATTAATGGAGAGTTACTGGTCAAGATCTAAGCAGATACTTAGTACAGCATGTTTTACAGGAGCATTTCTTAACAGTTTCACTGAATCCGTCATAGAAAAGTGTGCTGTGCACAGAGCACACAGGGTGAAATTTTGTGAGTAAAACTGCACAGCTACATGGTCCTGATTTCCACTCTTCTCAGGTTCTTTGAAGATCAAGTGGAAAGCTACAACAACAGCAAAAATAAACACAGGAAAAGCTTACATTGCAGTGTACTACAGCAATAACAAACCCATCACAGCAATAACAAATCATGAAGTACCGAAAGAGGATGGCAAGCACCATGCTCCTCTTTTCTGCCACTATTGTGGGGTAAAAATCTAACAAAAGTTCCCTTAGTTTCCAGAAAGTAATGGGTTCCCTAACTCTACAGGTCTATTCCAAATAAGCAGCGGCCACTAATTATATGCAAATCTGTTATGAACTCACTTGTCCAAAAGCCTGACATTCAAAATAAGCAACTGATAACACAGAAATAACACTGAACACAGCCAGTTCATGTATAAAACCTCTGCCAGCCTACTGCTCAAGAGGAGACTGGCACCTCACAAGAGAACCATGAATTTAGGTCAGCTTGTGGCTACACTGTGCAGCAGCAGAACAGGAAACAACGTGACATTCAGAGTAAGATGTCAGTCATTTGAGTTCACTTTCCTGAAGCAAAAGCAAAATTACAGCCCGCTTTCAGAATTACTTCTGCACCTTTGCTTCAACTGGAGGAGCCTGCCTGTGAAAGGTGGAGACCAGCTCATTTCACTTTCCCCTGCCATCCAAATGTCTACCCATGGTACAACAGCCTACAAAGAGAGAAGCAGCTGTTTCCTACAAACCCATGATTTTTGAGCAGGGCCGTGCACGGCATCTGACCATTACATCTTTAGGGAGTAAGTAATTAAGTCCTAAAATGAAAAGAACACAAGACACACACATTCCATCCTCTCTTTATCAGGGATGTATGAACATCACCCCCACGCAACTTCAAAAGTCTAGACCAGGACCATTTTAAGCAGATGCCATTAAATATTGATGCTGTATTTCATTTTTGTGCTTGACTATTCGAAGGGAATTAATTAGTACATTGGAAAAAGCAGCTCTTTGAAATGTAGCTGTCAGACATAGGGATTTTTTTATAGCATCCAGTTCTAGTATAGAGAATCTATGTTGAGTATCTATCAACATATTGTATTGATTTCCAATGTAAGAAGACAATAAATAAAATAGATACCGTCTATTTAGTCTTCTCTCAGAGCACAGTAACTATTCAGTAGTTTACAATTTCACAACACATAAGCACTTCCATAACAAATGTGAACATAATAGGAATTACTGGGTTTTTCCCCAGACCATAAGAGTCATGAGATGGAGAGGTTTGAGACGTGCATGATGTCCATGTGCTTAACTTTAATCAGTGCGCTTACTAACACATACACTATCAGCGGATGTCTGAGCACTGCAAGGGTTGACATCCTATAAATTACACTGAGGCATTTGTCAAAAAGTCTTGCAAGAAGCACTTCTAATCCATTTATTTCTGGAATGAGATGGCATTAAAAAAAAAAACTTGAAAAGCAGAAGTTATTAAAATACAAGTTCTCTTGTGGAAGGAATGTTCAGCTTTGGGTATTGCAGTTCATTGGAGCAAGTGCAATTTGCCAAAAGCCCTCACCACAAAATAAAGTCTTCTTAAAGTCTTCATTTTATTACACTACCAAGTCATTCTCTGCAAGTCTTCCTCCAGCGCTCTGGTGTCTATTACTCAGAGGAAGTGATTTGCAGTTTCTATGACACACTGATCTGTACGACACGTTCCTTCATTACACATTGACTCTCAAGTCTACAAGGGGTTGTCACACTGTCAACTTTTTAAAAAAAATATACATTGCAAACTCTAAAGTACATAGTGATGAGAGTTAGTCCTACAACTAATGCAAGAGAGAGAGAGACACACACACACACAGTCTTTCAATATAAAAATAAAAATCTACTCATGTAAAGTAAGATGCACCAGGGGGAGAATGGAATATAATGGGATATTAACAAAGCTGAACAACCTGCTCAAAAAGCATCAGAGAAGATAAACATTACTCTGCCAGCACTCAAGACTAAGGCGTAAGGAATCTACATGTATTGAAGAAGAATTTCTTCCTCAAGGTGCTAGGGACAAAAATGCTTTAGAGTTTGTGCCTGAAATAAGACTGAAGGTTCCAAGCATCGCCTTGCCTCACACAGACATTGATGCAAACAGTGACAGATGTTCAGAGAGCAGAGTCAGCATTACTAAATTAAGCTCAATGATCTAAATTTCTTATTAACCTCAAAAAAAAAAAAGCTGAAGACCTATAATACAGACAGACACAATGGATGCATAAACAAAGAGCCTTATCTGCACTGAAATAACAATTATTCATAGGGATAAGGGCTCAAGAACAAAATTTAGCCTTACAAAATGTGATTTAGTTGAACAATGGAATAAAATGCAAGCAATTTCTGAAGTAACAGATACTCTAATAAAGACAAATAATTGAAGCGACATTTTACATCAGTGCAAGTGCTTCGCAAGATGAGGCTTTTCATAAGGACTTCATGTCAGAAGTTACAGTATTGGCGAGGTAAAAATAAATCTAACGAGTTTACCCCCTCTCTGTAAGTCTATAAGGCTCTAATTTAAGCAAAATAAATTTCACTACAGATGAAGGCTCCACACTTCTTACACACACTTCTCATACCTTTGTTCTCATGTCACTTCCATAATTCCACTGTGATTTTCAGTCTAAGCTGAAGAAATTCATGTGACTTACAGACTTTATCCCAAGAACCTCAAAGCACAGATGTTAGTATCTACCATCTCACTTCTACAACAGTAATTAACATTTTATCTTGGGACAGGAAGATAAAAAAGTTACTCCTTGTCCCATTTTCTTATTAAAGTAAATGAAAAGCATAGGATCAATATTGTCTTCCAAATCTGGACTTAAACATAATTCTTAGGTAAAATGATCTTTGAGACCAAAAAAAATTCCAATAACATGTATTTGATTGCTCATGCTCAGAACTGCTTATCCAGAAAGCAATTTCAAGAAATAAGAGCATCTGTCATAGCCAAAATGGATGAGTCGCTGTTGTAAGCATCCAGCAGGATTATCAAGAGCTCTCACTCACATGAAACCACTCTGGAATACTGACAAGCAAGAGTTCATCTCTTTGTGAAGAGTGTGAATGAAAAAGTCAGCAGCAGAAGGTCAATCCCACATGACTGCTAACCAAGGATTCCCAAAGCTTATGGGAGACCGAGAGAGTCTAGCCTCAGTATACAGCTGCTCCTCCTGTCAGAAGGTCAACCAGTCCCCTAGCAATTTATCAACTCCTGCTATTAAAAATAACGATGTGCCAGCCTTTCTCCTCTTCCCCTTTCATTCACTCTTCCTTGAATCTATGCAGATTCCAGCTTTCTTTCATTACTTTCCTGCAGCTTTGCCTGTGGATTTAAGAGCACTCAAGACAGAAGAAATGCCTTTCTTTGAAGAACAAACAGGAACCTCTTGTTCAACCTTTGACTTGGATGGATCTGAGCTACTGATCTTCATACTGCAACTGGAGTTGCTGGGCACAGTTCCCTGAACATCCCATGACTCCCTAACCATTTTATAACACAGGGATAGACCATTTGCTTTATGAGTAGTTCAATCATCTAAAAAACATGAAAGAGGATATTGACTTGCATCTACTAGATGCTTCATCTGCCAAGCAGGGAAAGCAGCCTTGGTCTCTGAACCAAACTGGTATGGAGGCAACAGAAAGAAGAAAACAAACGTGTTTGTTACTGTTGTACACAGAGAATGAGGGACTTAAAGGGAATTTCTTTATTTTGACAAGAACATCACCCCACATAGCAAGGACGAGGTCATTAAGTGCACTTCAACTGTCATAAAAACAATACCTTCCACTTAAGAGTCTTTAGGAGTTACAACTCTGGTCCAAAGGTTGACTGAAACTGCTATTGCCCTCAATCACGGAGGTCAAAGCAAATCTCTTATTTTTCACAAATCCCAAAGTTTAAACCCATCTGCCCACAGAAACTTGTGGGCCATGAACTGTAAGACATACACTAAAGTTTATGGTACACTAGCAGTCTTTGGCAGAGCATCTCTGAAAGTCAGAAGTCTTTCACATAAGAACATCTGACAGCTTCTCCTAGGGAGATTTAGTGTGTCTTCATCATGGACTTCATTAATGAAGAATCACCCTAAAACATTCCAGCTACTAAGTCATCAAGCCTTCTGGATATATTTGTTCTTCTCATGGGAAGGATCCCAATGTTCTATGAAGGAAAATTACTGCTTACCTGATTTGGTGTGCAGCCTAAAAAAAAATATCATGTGGTCTAACTGACTTTGTTATTGAATATTCCCTGCATATGAATGTCATTCATAATGATCAGTTATGAATTCTACAAAAATCACTGATGTGTTATACTTAATTCTTGCTTATGAACACTTAATATAGACTACAGCTCAGCCATGTTTCACTCATTCAAATTAATGAAAGGTTTTCCAGAAAACCTGAATGCAATCATGGCATGTTTATCCTCAAGAAATGTGTGTCTAATGGAAGACTCTGTAAATGCACACAACACAATCTTAATACAAGCATTAAGATACGTATAGGAATCGCGTATAGGAATCAGTGTTTCCTCAATATTAGCTGTTGTTTAAAAATGGTGCATTTCCTGGCTTTAAGACACCTAATTCCACTAATTTAATATTTGTGACCATATCTATTTTTAGAACAGCTATGGAACACATACACAAAGGACAGAAAACAAGTTATAAATGCAATCCCATCCCTATATAGTTCAAGCATTTTGTCTTCCCTAAGAGAATCTAAGCATTAAGCACTACACCACACAAAGAGAATGTACTATTTCTCCCCCTTTTTTAAGGGTGCTTTGTGCCTGTGGCTCTTTGCTTTCAGTTTTGGGTTCATCTCATCATTATTTTCAAAATTGTCCTTATCCCAGAAAGCCTCTTCAAGTACATTAGGGCTTATACATTAGTCCCAGACTGTTTAATTTAGCCCTAATACCTTGAGGAAGCTTCAGGATGGATTGCTGCTACTCTGATTAAGGAATCAATCTGCCCCCCTGCTGAGGAGGTTAGATGAATGCTTTGCCCCCAGAGGGAAATCAGTGGTGCTCCACTGACCAGCAACTCCCACACAGCGCACGTGCTGATGTACAACGCAGAAAGCAAAGAGCGCTTAATTCTTGCATTCCAATTATAAGAGGGGATATTTCTGCTATTCTGACACTTGCATATTTGCTCAATTCTTGAAGCATGGATTCTAGTTTTTTTACTATTCCGTCAATATTCCAGGGTTGTTCTTTTGTTCCCAGCGATTAATCCACAAGCAAACCATAAGAGATAACTACACCAAGCCTTGTCAACATTCAAGTTAATACAAACTGTTCTAATATGCATGAAAACCATTCATGTCATATAAAAGATCTCCTGACCTTTGGGTGAATGAAGTGCGGTACTTTATCATCCTGTTCCTAACCATGGAGTACTTCAACTCAACTGCTAATAACCAAGTGAAATATCTGTATATTTATGCTTGTATTGTTTAGCTCAATGTGGACTTTGTGAGCTGGAACAATGCAACATTCCCACAGCCATTAAATACTGGCACTGCGATACACAAGCCTGCTGGTCAAAACTAAGTATTTGCAAAGAGCATCAACCACTACGCAGATCGAATCTCCAAAAGATGTCTAAATCAGGTGCATGTGTTTCACAACAGCACCCTTACAACTTTCCTATTTCAAGACCCATGTCAGCCATACCGAACCTCTGGAAAAGGAGCTTTCAGTTTTATACATGACACAAGTACAAGGATGACACAGACAAGAATCAGGACACAGACTACAATGCAAAAAGCCAAAACAGCCTACAGTTTACCCAGAACAGGAGATGTGGAGGAGCTCACAGCATGCATTACCAGGATGCATGCTTCCACCTTGCCAAGGGTGTTTTCTAGGGTGTCTTGCAGCTCAAAAGACTGCATACACTCACACAGCCCGGGAAACATTACTTTGTCTTTATAAATAGAGTTGAAAGCTAGCTAGCTATTTCCCCCCATTCCAAAAATAAGGCTGCAAATCCCCAGGGCACCGATTTAAATAGGAACCGAGTCACACACATCATGTGATATGCATGATTATTACCTAAAGGAAAGGCTAGCACTCAGTTTACCACTTTGGTTTTCAGGTAAAGTATGCACCAGTAATCTTGAAGTAGTGAGCCCTCATCACTGTGCGTAGGCTGTCTGGACTTCAGAGGATATGGCCTTTCTGATGCACTGATGATTCCGTCTTTGAGCAAACAGCAAAGTAGTGACTAATCTATGCACTTCTGAAATGAGATTTTTTTTTTTGCACACCAAAAACTGAGGTAAAGGCTATGCTACAGTCTTTCAGCATTTACATGTTAAGTTACAAACATGCCAAAAAGCATCCTCTGTGAAGAGCTAATGTTTCACAACTCCAAAGAGTTGTAAAGAAATAAAGGCTCTTGACCAGTACAGAAAATCCTTTCCTCTCACCTTTTTTTCTTAGGCTTTTATAGTGCCAGTATGAAAGCAAACGTTTCTCAGACTGTTACATTTGGGAGAGAGACACAAGGTAGGTGAAAAAATATTTATGTAGCAGCTTTATCACAGCTCTCACAGTTCATCCACTGGCAGTTTTTCTTCCACTATAGCAAAACCTTACTTACACATTCTTAATGAATGCCACTCCTATAAGACCCACAACTGACAGATCAACAGCCCTCAAGAGGACAAGAAATATTTTACTTCCCTAGTTAACTTTTGTTTGAACAAACACACTTCCATTCACTCACTGCTACATGCCAATCATATTTTCCTTTTGCAAATATAAAATGTGTTAAAGCATAAGAGAAGGCATAAGGCAAAGTAAAAAATATTATCTGAATGCATTTGCAACCTAGTCACTGAACAATTCCTCAAAGCTTTCTAGGCAGAATGAACAGCTAAACACCAGCCATGCACACACTTAGGAATAAGGCTCTCATCTGGGGACATGGTCAAATATTCTTCTACAGGGAGTAAAAATGAAAAATACAACAGAAGAAATCAATGTACAGACATTCAAACCAGCAAGTTAACTCTAATAAAATATTACAAGGAAAATGCCAGCTAAAAAAAGCAAGACGACTGCTAGATCCTTCACTATTTTACTTATCCATTCTTTGCCACAAGATTCTTCCCCTTGTGCACCCACTACTCCACTTTCTCCTGATCCCATCAAACTCTTGACTTGCTGTCCCTAATGGACTAATCTCATTGCATGTCCTGTTTGACAAGTCACAGCCTCACCTGTCCCAGCCAGTGTCCAACCCTGCTCTCCCCACGTGTTCTTTATCCAGGCTGTTTCCTCGTTAATAGTTCTTTGCCTCTTTTTGTCTGAACTCCATTTCTCTTCCAGAGCAACATTGCTACTGTTTCTTTTATCCATTTAGTCCAACTTCAGTCATCCTTCCTGTTCACAACTGCCATTCCAAATTGTTTCTCCTCAGAGGAACCCATTTCCCATCCTCCTTGATGCTCCAAGATGCATCCTGGACAAGCAATGTTTCTCTAACTGCATCCTAGTGTGATTTGTACTCCTCCTTCCCCACCACGTTGGGTCTCTAGAATCAGCTAGCATCCTGTCTAACCACAGCATCTTTTCCTCCATTCCTCACCCACAGTTTGCTACCATCAGGGAAGCATAAATGGTCAGAACGATTTTTACCATGAGTCAGTGCAGCCATGCCTTTCATCCCCTCTCCCTCCTAGCTCTAAGACCACTTTCTTTCAACTCACTGACCCACATTATCCTCTCTTAATACAGCCCAGACTCTAACTCATGTGGGGCTGTCTTCCAGCCAGCTTCTTCCCCAGCACCACTGTGTCCCATTAAAGGAGTCGGTGTGCACAAGCATCCACCTGACTCCACCCTGGCCTTGAGCAGCCATGACATGGAAAGTCTGGCTGCACTCTTGTAAGGACCACACTGAGGTGTGGTCGATTATTCTGTGGGTGAGTGACTGTACCATCTTGTCCAGCAAAGCCCGCTCCAAGGCAAAAAGCGTATTCACACACTGGGACTTCTGAAGACCTCAGCACTAATATGTTCCCTGAGTACTTGCAAAGTGCCATTTTTCCAAAGGCTTGCATGTTTGCCTAATTTGGGCAGATTTTGTCAGGAACAGCAGAAGGCACAACCTTGATCAACAACTACTGTCTGCCACACTTCAAAACCTTGCTTCAGTGAATGGGAGCATCTGGACTCTCCAAAACCAAAGAGGCATGGTTTAGTATGTGCAAGACATTCTGCTAACAACTGACTAATGTGAAGTTAAAACAACCTGAAACCTTGAGTGAGTGCAGAACAAAGGAAACTGCAGACCAAGCACTCTAACTTCGGGGGAAAAAATAAACAGTACAAAAAGGACAACTTCAACAGAAATTGTTAAATAACCTCCACAAGAGCAGCTACCAGCTCAGTTTAGAATATAGGCTGAGCTAGAGAACTGTCCAAGGCAGCAAGTTAATTAAAGCTCAACTGACTCCACTTAGGAAAAGGCAGGATTCTCAGTATCTCCACAAGGTGATCATTCTCCTATCACATAGGTAATACAGCTTTTCACCGTGCTGAGTCTGAATATGCAGGAAAGTTAAAATTAAACTATAAAGCGCATAATTAATTAGCTGAATGGAATTGCTGTTCACAGAAGTTAGTCTAAACACTAGAACTACCCTTTCCCTTTCAGATACGTAAATTCTTCTAACAGCATTGATACCAGCCTTACTACAATAGTAGAGGTCTGGGATTTGCTTTCAGACCTTTTTAGCTACCAAGCAGACACACTTGAGAAACACAGAACAAGACACAGCCAAGGGATGCACATTTAACACAGAAAACCTGTTATTTCAGCTACAACAAGCTGACTGATCATCCACTCTAGCATTTCCTTGGGACTAAGGACTATCTGGCTGACTTGTAGCTCACAGGGGACCATCTTTCTAAACTAGGTATTAATTCCCGAGAGTCTCCTTTCAAGTTTACTTGCTTTACTGGATTTCTGAGTGTGTCTAGGGCACTGCTGTAGCTCTTTTCAGTTGTTTTTCCAATTCAGGTGACTCTTCCCCAAATAAATTAAAGGACAAAAGTGCATCAGATCAGCTTCTTTAAGTGTGTTACAACATGTATGTCTGCCTAAGTGATCCACAATAAACACTAGGCAATCATCTCATTCTTGCACTGTGAGTGCTCTGTGCTGGAAGTAACCTAGAAATCCCATCTAAATTTTCTTCTGTTTTTAGATGAAAACACCACACATTTTATTTAATACCAACAAACAACTCCTAATAAACTGAGCCCAAAGAAATAATTGTCCAGGTTAATAAACCATCCAGACAAGACAAAGCAATCGTGTAAACACTGCAAAGGGATTCAAATTGTCCCCTGCACAACTGCTGGAGAAGACTAAACCCACCATAGACCACACATACCTGTGTGCATTGGTACACCATCTGTCTTACTTCCCATTCTGCATTTTAGAGCCAAACCCATTGTCTGAAAAGGAGGACAAAGACTGCAACAGGCCAAAAGACAAACTTGGGATTTTGTTTCTCAACAATTTAACAGATTTATTGTTTAAAAACAACCACCACCAACCCACCATAAATACAAAATGGAGTTTCTAGAAGTAGAAAGCAAAAGACAAGTTTCACTTGAAAAGGTTCCTACTTATACCAAAGGAGGAAGCTATTTTAAAAATGTTTATATGAACACTAGGGAAACGTAGAGCATTGGATTTTGATGGCTGGATTGGACTGAATGTATAACCCAACTCAGAAACATTATTTCAAAGAGACGAAAGTGAATTTCCAAAAATTCATTAGCAGTTTACCTCTGCAGCAGTCAACAGAGGCAATAACATCAAGCATGTTATTATGTTACACTACAGCAGTGGCTTCTACTCTTCATGTGGAGCATGGCTTTTGAAATTCTGCTTTAAAAGAATGTTTCACAACATGAGTAACACTAATGAGCTGCAAAGAGTCCAGAAAAACATCGTCTCATGTTTGACTGCTTTCCCATATGGTTCAAGAAAGCGGGGGATCTTGAGCAGCCACAATACAAATGGGAAGTGTCTGTGACTGCAAGGAAAAAAAGATAGTCTGCAGGCTTGACTCCAGCTGAAAAACGTAAATCCCCTTCTTTAATTAATGGGTATGAAATACAAGAATAGGCTGGTGACAATATTGCAGACATCCTCTTTCTTAAGGAAAAGCAGAATTGTAAACGAAATGACTCAGACATCCATACACTTCAGACCCAGCAACTTCTTCAGGTACCAGAGCTGAGTCTTGCCTCCTCCTAGCACCTGGAGTTACCAAGGACTGGTAGGCAGGAGTTCATACATCTCCTCTTATTTTCCTACCGATGGGCTACCATGAGCAGCAAGGGAGCTCCTGCACAGCACATCATCTTAAAAGTTTAAAAGCCATCTACTTTTAACCCAAGGAAAAGGTTACCACTAACTAAAATGCACATACTGGCTGCAGCAGCCTGAACCACCATCCTGTGCTGTGCAGATGCACAAAGCTGTGTGCTGCAAAATTAAGATACTTCTACAAACAGTTTCTCACTGTCATCTGCATAAACGGGCTGACCACTTAAAACAATGAGGGATCCACCGTGAAATAAGGAGCAGATATTAAAGGCAGACAGTTTTGCAGCCTCAAAACTGTTCAAATAACTATGCAGAGCACTTCACTAATGAAAAATGTATTTCACTTTGAAGTGTCCATTTCCAGCACTCTGTGTACAACTTTTACTACCAGCCTTAGAATAATCAAGCAAAAAATGGTAAATACTAAGCATTTATTCCTAACCTCAGCTTTTTCCCCCCTCCTTCAGCCTCTCACCATATTGTCTTCTGGGATGCCTTACTCTGAGAGTATATTTTTGAGGGTGCAATTCCAGCTTCTTTTAATTACACAGAAGTTTTAACATGTTACTAAATAGAAACCAAGACTGTACTAAATACAAAGAAAAAGGGCTTAGGGATACCCAGCTCTGCCTCTGTGAGTTGCCTGAAGGATGCCAAATAAATTGCAACGATTCACAGCCAATTTATAACAAAACACAGTATTTCAGAAGAGCATTTGCAGTCACTACAGAAGATTTTCTAAGCTGCCAACAATTTATCCACCCACCTTTCAAGGCTGGGCCTCCTGCCTGACATAATGGAAACACTCTATTCACAATCAAGTAGACTTGTGAATTCAGCAGGCAAGACTAAATACTTCTAATCTGTGTCCTTGTCCCAGCAGAAACCAGTTTCTTCTCCTCTCTGTCTTGGACAGGAAGAGTTAACACTCAAAAACAAAGACCTGGTAGGGGGTAGGGGACATGAGAATGGAATGGGTAGGATGACACACACAGCTTTCCATTGTATGCAATCAACTCTAGTAGTGCACACAAACAGATGTTGGCTTAAGAATCAATGTATCAAACCTAGGTACAGCTCTGCAGATCCTTTGACAAGGAGCAAGCTGACAAGAATAGTCTTCATTTAAAATCACACTGGACTGCTCTGCCCAGAGAACACCATTATTTATTGCCGCCAAGGTCAAAAGCACCCAGGTCCTCCAGACAGTTTCCAAATGTGAGTCACCACTACATGCAACACCCATACATTACAAATACTACTGAAGAACAATACTGCATTCAAGCAAATTCAAGAAATGCAACATTACAGCTGTTTAAACACAAATTCTGCTGATGAAATAGGGAAGTCAGAGAGGAAGAAATTTATCAGCTCCTGATAGCAAGTGGAACCTTCACGTTTTGAACTGGACATCATCATCTGACAACAAGAACATAGTTAAGAAGCCAAGGTTTAATACAGTGAATTAAGAATTTATTAGAAATAGTTTTCCAAATCATAAAGTATTTAGAGACAATTCCCATTTATAACTGCAATGAACTTTAAGGCGAAATTACCATCTGTGGACTCGATAACGCTACAGAGAAAAGGCGTAGTCCCCAAAGCATGAGTCACGTGAGAAGCTGGCCAGAGCCCCTCGCATAAGGACAGCAAATTAAATCCTTTGCAAATACAGAATATTCACCTTCTCACAGGTGGAGAGGACAGTGACAGCTGATGGCAGACACCCAGCTTTTCACAAAGGTCAAAGAAGAAATGTGATTAAATCTTCCTTCCCAGTCTTTTAAAGCTTTGCACTGAATGTGGAAAATCCCCAACAACAAACTCACAGCGTGTGCGCCTCTGAAACATTCATAACCAAAAGATGAATTTAAAGATGATTAAAGATGCTTTAATCTCTTTACTGCTTGCACTCACTGTGCTGTGTGAGTGTTCTGCAGAGAGTTGTTCCTGGACCACTTAACCACTAATTTACACGTAGCTCCCCCAAACTAATCATCTAGCGCACCAAAACTCATCATCAAGAAAGTCAATTCCCTTCAATACACCGACCATGCAGCCACAGCCTTTTCCACTCAAAAGACAAGAAGCAAAGTGCTGAGGTTAGTTTTAGCTGTTTGCTATGCCATTCCTACCACTTGCTTCATACCACACAAAAGAGCCCTGGTGGAAATGCAGCACACACTAGTATTTTACTGGCTAAAGTACACTTCCCAATAGCTGTGTGCCATACCCTGTGCTCTTCCCCATACCCAAGATCGGAAAAGTGTGAAAGAGACCCCAGTGTGCTTTTTCAGCATATCATTCCCAAAGCATAGCTCACTGAAGGCACACATTGCATGTGTGCAATGGAATACATAATCTGTATGTCTCATTTATTTTGTGTTTGATTCTACCAAGTTTTTGAAATGTTTAGCTCTAGTGTAACTTTCTGTTACGCCTTCCTACCTATTAGCCCACAATGCTACTCTTGACCCAGGATGAAGAACAAAATAGTTCAGTCCTGTGACTGCACTTTATCCTTCAACCACCGCTTGTTCCTATAGCTCCTGAAAGTTTCAAGAGTAGCAGGCAGAAAGAATTCTGCACACACAGGAAACTCTCTGGCGGTTACATGAGACCTTCAGGTTCTGTTCTGCAATGCTTGGAGGCCACAGATGACCTCATTATCCACAGCAGATATAAATGTTGCATTAGTACCTCTAGTAATTCTGCTGGTTATATGTCCACTTACACTCATAGGGCCAATCTTAATTTGAAGCTCAGAAGTCCAGATGCAACTGAAATATCTAACAGGAACTTTGCAACAGGATTTGCAAGCCAGAGGCACAGAACATACTCACATCTCAGCACAAGGCTGAAAGTCTGTCTTGGGAATAACTTACATGTTGCCGAAAGGATTTTATTGCTTCTGAAGTATGAGCCTTTCTGCAACCAGCCTTTTTTTTTCCTCCAGGAACGAAAATAAATTCCACATCAATCCATATACGTTAACATTCTACATGGTCTATAGAGCAAGCTCAGTTTTACTTCTCCTTTGCTGCTTTTAAGGGGGTGAATCACGAACGCACATTCAGTCTGGTAGATCAGCAACATTAGAGATACTGGATGCAAGTCAAGCCTCAAACACCACTAAGCCTTCTAATAAACTTCAACTTTCTAAACTACAGCTGGAAACACTTGTGATTGCCTCACCTTTCAGTCCATCATATGTTTCTTCAAGCTAAATAACAGTCAAACTTTAAAATGGGCGTTTGTTGCTTACAATGTCTGATCCCCAAAACCCATCCAGGACTTCTAAGGTAAATGGAATTTTTTTTTTAAAGAAAAGGCATGGCAGGATCAACAAAAGGAGGCAGAATACATTAAATACTGGTTGGTTGTGTGGTTTCCTTTCCCACTGAAAGCATGAACATACAGAGAGAAATCAGTGTTTTGGCATAAATACCCAGAGCACTGGAAACTGAGGGGTTTTCAAAGCTCTGCCCAATTTAAAATAAAGTAACTCCTGCCAATTTTGTTTCAGAATCCTTGCACATGCTGGTCCAACCCTTCTCCTCTGTAACCTGCTACACTCCTCAAAGTACTACACTGAAGACACGAAAAATAGGTTGATTCTACTAAACACAATAATTTCAACAAAATTTTTGTGGGGGGGAATAATTTATAAGAGCAGTTTGTGACTGCACACACACCTGCAAAGATTACACATAACGCTATTAAAGTACTATTTATAAGCAGTACTTTACTGTTCTTGTGCTGAAACATCTCAGTTATCACTTGCCTACGTTTAAGAAGGCAAAAATAACAAACTCCATCCTGAGAACTCATCATTTAGTTTTCCTCTGCCAAAACTTGTCCTGATTCTTACTTTAATACCACTCACTCTATTTCACCTCCCCTCAAAGCATCCAAGATGCAGAAAAAGGTAGCAACTGCAGATTTTCTCTGAAATATTTCCATGCTGCAGAGCTATTCACCTACTCATGAACCAATACAGTATTTCATCAGTATGTATCACCATTCTTTCTCTGGAATACACAAACATGCCATTACCATCACTCTCAGTAAGCATTTTCTCCTTAATTTACTGTCTAGTTCTAACCAGATCCAGCTATAGACATGACTATGGTGTCACAGCAAAACGGGATACAGTTACTCAGCTGTTTGCCAGAAAGGACAGCAATTAGAATATCTAAAATAACCATTTCTGCACAGAGACGGGTCTATCTGTTTACATCTTCCTTCGTACTGGTTATTGGCCACGAACACATGAACACAGGAGTAAAACCCTGCAATGCTTTGCAATCCAGATGACCCTCTACCATCTATTCACTTCTCTATTCAACATATCGTTTCCTCTCTCCTCTTCCCCCCTGCCGAGCACGGGATTGTTCCGAGATTTGTGATGTCCCACCATGAAACCAACAATCCCCCTCCCAGCTTCCAGCCCACTGCCACAAGCCCTCGATAACAGGTTTTGCTCCACCATCGCGCTGCTAAACATGGCTGCACCGTGTCCTCTTTGTGATTGAGTATGTAGATCCCTTTTGCCTTTCAAGTCTTTCAGTCTTTGCCTATCAGGCTAACGAAGAACCATTTCAAATCGTTTCTATCCACTTTTTAATTCCTTTTAACCGTTGTGGTATCGTCCTGTAACGTTCCACCCTCAACCAAGCGCTTTTTATACTTCACAGGTTTACTTCAAACACAATCGTGGAGGTTTTCTACCGTCAAGTCCATGCCACTATCGCTTATTTACACAAGAAACAAAACTCTTCTCATAAAAATCCTCCGTCCTTCAAAACGAGCTAGAGAGAAATCCCCTGAACCACGGCGAGAGGAAATTTTATCATCTGGCGTTTTCTCCCTGCAGCTCCCTCTCCTGAAATAGGAGCCCTTGCACAGGCACCGATCACGGGGCCTCTGCCTCCCTCGGGAACCCCCCACGGACCCTTCCCTTCCTCAAGCCACCCAGTCTCTTCAGCCCCTGCCCCAAACCCCCCACACTGAACTGACTGAACCCCCTCACTGAACTGACCCAACCGCAGCCCCAAACACCCCATTGAACCCACCCATCTCCCCTTCAAACACCCCACTGTGCCCCAGCTCAGCCCCAAACCCACCCTCCGACACCTCCTCAGCTCCTGCCTCAAACCCTCCCAGTCCCAGCGCTCAGGACCCGGGCGCTTTCCCCGCTGGGGATCGTTTTCCATTATTTAACTGAGAGACTGTAACTAGAACTAACGCGTCTCCAATAGGATTCCCCAGCGGAGGCTCCGCTAGAAGTTCCTAGGCGGAGTGGGGGAACCCCCGAAGGCGCAGCCCCCGGCCAACCCCCTCCGCATGGACCGTTANAATAACCGCAACGGCGGCCCCGCTC
Source organism: Upupa epops (assembly GCA_013397515.1). Lineage (NCBI taxonomy): Eukaryota > Metazoa > Chordata > Aves > Bucerotiformes > Upupidae > Upupa > Upupa epops. The sequence goes on from VZRI01001465.1 coordinate 336,932, forward strand.
GCTCGCCCGCTCGCTCCCTGCGTCCGTCCGCCCGACCCCTCACTCACCCAGAGCTCTGTGCCCCAGCTCATGGCTCCGTCGCGCCGCCGGGGGCCGGCGCTGAGGGGTGGGTTGGGAGTCTCTCTGTCCCTTTAGCTGGGCTGCCTTTCCCCTTCGTTCCCCGCGCACTAATGGGTGGGACGGGCCCCGGCGGGGCGAACCGATGCTGGTGGTGATGGCGGGAGGAGCGGAGAGCGGCCGGGGCTAGGACCGGTCGCTGCTCTCACCTCCGCTCCCGCCTCATCCCGCCGCAAAATGGCCCGAGCGGCGCCGCGCGGGGAGGCGGTGGCGAAGGGGGGGCGGTTGACAGCTCCAGCCCACTGCGCACGCGCGGGCCGCGGGGAGAGGAGGAGCGGGACAGCGCAGCGCGCACGCGCCGCCCCTAAGGAGACTGCGAGCGGGGCGCTGAGGGGAGCTCGGAGCAGGGTCTCCTGCTCAGGGGGAAGCGACTTCACCCGCCCCTTCTGAATGGAATCATGAAACCGTTTCAGTAGAAAGAGGTTTCTATGATCACAGAGTCCAACAACGAACCCAGCTGTCCGTCCCACCGCTCAACCCTGTCCCTGAGCTTCCTGCCTGTGAAACACGGACCGGGATGGTGATTCAGCCCCCTCCCTGGGGGGCCTGTGCCAAGGCCTGAGGACCCTTTCTACTAAGTTGTTTTTCCTAGTGGCCAACGTAAAATCCCCCGGTGCAACTTGAGGCCATTTCTTCTTACTCTCTTACTTGTGAGAACTGACCGACCCCCACTTCTCCACACCCTCCTTTCAGGCAGTTGCAGACAGCAATAAGGTCTCTCCTCAGCCTCCTTTGCTCCAGACTAACCAGTCCCAGCTCCCTCAGACTCTCCTTATAAGATTTCCCCCCCCCAGTTGGACCATTTGGAGTGGGGAAACAGCCCAGGAGAACACCCACCCCCCCCCCCCCCAACACTGCCAGGGTGGACTACTTCAAATTCTGCTACCCAAATACATACATATACACACACCCCCAAAATAACCCAAATCCAGGAATATTAAATCCACCATCTGTCACCAACATACTCAGCAAGCAAGCAGGAAAAAAAATCACTGAATTATCAGCGACTGCATAAATGTGGGTTATTGTAGCGATTGTGCAGCCCTTGCAGAAAATGGCTCCCAGCCTTGCCAGAAAAATAAGATTCATTTTGTGCTCCTCTGCCTCTGTAACAGCATTTGTTTGAGCTGCATCACCTAATCTCATTTTACATCTGTTTTTCAGCTATGAGAGTCCTAAAGCCATTGAACGCTGGGTTGGAAAGGACCTCAAATGTCATCTGGTCCAGCTTTTCTTGGGAAAAAGACAGCCCAGATGGCCAAGAGAGAGCTTTAGTCTGGTATTTTTTATTTACTGATGCATCTATTCATGAAAGATTTACATGGGGGGAAAAGGGAAGCACATTCACCTGAGGAAAAAGGTATCTGCTTAGAGAGGGTGGAGAGCTTTTTGATGTCAGAAGATAAGAATTGATCAGCTGCCACAAGCATTATCTCCTCTAATTAATGCTTGGCTTCCACTGTGCTTGGCTATTAACCTACATGAGAAAGGACAAGAAAAGAATAACTTATGAAGCGATTCCAACATTCAGAACAACAATGAAGACAAACGTTATGTTAATAACAGAATCGCATTTATTTTTATCCTCATTCAATTGATTTGAACACGAGTAGAATGCAGCTCCTCTCACAGCTGCCTTTGAAGAGAGGCAGAGAACAAGCAATACTTTTGTTCATCATTAGAAGTTATTACTTTTAAGGAGTGACTTCTCAACAACCAAGAGACACACTGCTCAACTCATTTTACAGAGTGCTTCTCCCAGCTGCTGCCAACACATTTAAATAACCGAGCCTGTCATGCTGCCTAAAGCACAACCACAACCTTCCACGGGCCTTGACTTCAACGCTTTCAGGGAAGGGGCACTAAATCCTGCTGTTCTCAGGCCCACATCCACCCAGAACACGTTGCAAAATACAACAGTGTAGTCACACTGTGACTTTTTGACAGCTCAATCCATAAATACTTGAGAAAAAAAATATATACTGAGGCCAAACAGAAGGCAGCACTAGTATCATCTGAGGTAAATTTGCTACGGAATTTCCTTTTGCACAAAGAGCTGGGAGGGGAACAAGGCAAACCTGTTACACCAGCATGGGCAGGGAAACCTGTCCACACTGAGAGATAGAAATGCTTAACCAGTTCCAGAAAGATAAAGGGCAGAAAGGCAACTTTTGTATTATGACGCCGCATTAGAATCGAACAGATGAAGATTCTCATAGCCAAAACCTATGAAAAGTCATTAAAAAACCCCAAACATTGTGGATGGTGGTTGAAGACAAACACCAAATAAAATTAATTCTGGTTATTTCTGGAACAGGACTCTTTCCTTCAATTGTCTGTGTAATTTACCCTGAAACTTCTCCAAGCCAGGGACTGCCATTTACATTATTACTTTCAGTTGTACAGTGCCCAAAACAGCAGGGCCTGCAGCTTAGTTGGTCCTTAATTATTAGTGTAATTAACAGAGAAGGGAGCATTAACTGCCTTTTATACTGAATTATGTTTCTTAGTAGGACTCAGCCTAAAAAACAAATGCAAACATTAACACTTAAAAATTTATTCTCTATCATTTCATTCCTTAATTTGCACCATCCGAACCTGAGCAAGACAAACTGGTGGGAGTTTCCCCCCCTGAGAACAGAACTGTTATCTAGATAGAAGCCTATTCCTGTAAATTCCCTGTGTTTACCTCTTGTTGTTATGATTCAAAACACTCCCAGAAGTAGATCCTTAGTCTGAGAAGAAACAATTCCCTTTATAGAAGGCTAGGACTTTGTTTAGGAAACCCCAGTACCACTTGAAAACACCCGGATTAACTGTGGGATGATTCAGAAAGTATCTAAAGAAAATAAATCCCTGAACTGCAGTTCATTCCAAATCCTTTTCTCTGGGTTTGTTTATGCACGCAAGGCAAGAAGAATCACAACTCTGAGAACGTACAGACGCTTACAGGAGACCAGAGGAAGAGGACCCACCTTTTCCCCCCCACAGATACCACCCCTGCAGCTGCTTCCCTTATGCTTTTATAACTCTACCCAGCATATGCACGTCCAAGACTGGGAACAGGGAGATTGCCTGTAACCTCTCCTACATTGGAACCGAAACAGCACCAGAAAGGAAGAAGACACACCTTTCCCTAAGGCCATCACTACTCCAGCTGTTTCCTTTCTGCTGTCACAACACCACAGAGCTGGTTCGGACTCACAGCAGGGAAACTTGACTCTCTTTAAATGCTCTATCAGAGCCCAGAGGGGCCAATTAAGATCTGATTAAGACCTGATAAACTTCTTTGGCCCTGACCTGCTTCACCTATAGCCAATGCTCATGTTCTCTCCCCAAAGGCTTAAGAATGCTTTTCAGGCTAAGGGCTTAGTCTTATTTGAGGGATGTTGCAGGGGGTTTGGATCTCCAGCTCAGTACTAGTTATGCTGGGCTGTAGACCCTGTTGGTGTAGAGCCTGGTTCATACGTAAGGCTCACACCTAACTGCTGTCTCAAACCTAATCCTTATGGTTCTGTCCAGCATTGATAGGCTATGTCTGATCTTGGTTGCCATCACCAGAACTGTAGAGTCACTTGTCAGCTCAGTTCTGCCTCTCTTTTGCTGCTATTATGACAGACTTTTGCTCCTCACAGCTTCCATCCCAGGCCTGTTCCACTTACCTTGCTTAGGGCCTCCTGTACTGGACCCTAATGGGAAGGCTCTTGCCCTGTTGTTTTATATCCCAATTCCATGTCTCTCAGGTATAATGGTACTTAGGGAGTATCTTAACAACCTGATATCAATCCCTACTGGTAGGCTGGCACTGCTGCTGCCTTCATCCAATCTCGATAGTTGCCCATGAAAAACTTAAACCCCCAAACTGTGAAGAGTTTTAGTTAGATATTTGGGCACAATGACTAAAAGAAAAATATATCTAGTCTATGTGCATGTAACCGCAGCTGAGAACAACTCTGCCTTCTAGGAGCAGCACGAGGGTTTGAATGTGAGGATGAGAGTTGCTGTTATAGCGTATTCATCACAGACAGCAGCCAGTCTGCACATGGACAGGAATGTAAATTTCAGTATAGGCATACAAGTTCTTGGAAAAAAGCATAGCTCAGGTAAACATGCCACAAATTCCAACTCTGAGATTATTTATTGTAGGTAAGTGGAAACTTATAGTTACTACAGGCAGTATCTGAATAGTCAGTGGAGTTTCATGAAAAGAAAGTCTTCAGTTTCTAATCTGCATTATGTGAATTCCTGATTGCTATTGGAAGCAGCTTCGGATTAATAGAGGCTCTTCATCTTAAGCGATTATCATGGACCAGACTTATCTTTTTTGTGATAAATTATCTGATGTTTATAGCTGCACAGGCTTCTGAGAAGCTGTGGGGTGTAGCTACGCGCACTGCAAGGCCTGATGCTGCCAGGACATCTAGTGGCACCTACCAGTTACTGCCCAGAAAAAGAACCCTACCAGAGAAACTTGGATATTTTTGGTACCAGTCCAGTGTTCTTTGGCTGATGGTAGGATCTATGTGTTTATTGCTTAAGAAAAAGAGGAAAACGAAATTGTAATAAGAAACGCACAATAACATCTGAACCGTGTCTGAAATGAGAAATTCTACATGATCTTGCTCTTGTAAAAGTCAACATTTTTGACTTTTTATTAGCTTGAATTGTTACTACTCACATAGTCCAATCCAGTTGTTTTTCTGGCTCCCAATGCAGAAACGTGCACAGTTGCTACTCCATATTCCGAAAAGGCAAATGACGATGATGAGATCTATAAGCTGACAGCACAGGGATCCTCAGTTTCATTTCACTGATGCCTTCTCATTGCATAGTCTCTCAGTTGCTATCTCATTTTAGCAATGTGTTAGTCTAAAAGCCATTTTAGTTGCAGCTATTCACGTTCTCTTTGCTGGAGAAAAAGCCATTTTAGTTGTAGTTATTCGTGTTCTCTGCTGCTTGTGGCACTCTCAGTTTGAGCAACGACAATGACAGAAGCCAGGTCCGATCGGCTTTCCCTTCATTTTTAAGTGGGACCATAGCTACCGCTTTCAAACAGTTCAAGCTGCAAAGCTATTTCTGTAAGGCAGCAGAAAGCCTCTTGGTTTGTTGCGTATTTTTTCTGTGATATCTATTACTTAAACCCATTTTTAAACAGAAAGACAGTTTTTTAGTTGTTTGATGCTATCTGCTTTCACCATCGTTCCCAGGAATGTGCTGAGCTGGAAGCTACAACCCCAGAGCTCCCCGTGAGAAGCGCTGGATAGTCTCACCCAAACCACAGAATCACAGAATTATTGAGGCTGGAAAAGACCTTTAAGATTATCCAGCCCAGCCCCTGAGCTGACATCACCAAAATCAGGACGCTAAGGGCCACATCCTGTCTGTCCTTACACACTTCTAGGGATGGGGAATCCACCACTTTCCTGGGCAGTCCATTCCAGTGTCCAGCCACGCTCAGGGAGCCCCTTTGGCCCGTGTTCCATCGGAGAGGCCATGACAGAGAGGCACTGAGGGGATGGGAAAGGACGAGAGAGCCACGAACTGCCGGAGCCGGGACCCGAACCCGCGACTCGCAGGCGGTGGACGAAGCAGGCAGCCCCGCCCAGGTCACGTGTCCCCCCCCTTGACCCCGGAAGTGGCTGGGAAAGGGGACGTTGATGCTGGAATAAACATGGCGGCCCGCGGCGCTGGGGCCGCGCTGGGTCTGGGGTTTCTGCTGCTTCTCCGAGCGGGCCCGGTGTGTGCCCGTGTCCATCATCTCACGCTCAAAGTAAGGTCTGCGCCGTCCCTGGTCTCTCTGGGGGATTTGAGGGGATCGGTGAGGTTGGGCAGGCAGTACCCGCCCCAAGAATCTCTCCTGACGCTAGTCTGGCCTTTTTTCCCGCTTCGCTTCCCTTTGAGCACTCCCGCTGCTCCTCAGCTTGCCCCGACCCCGACTCCATGATCCTTGAAGTCTATTCCGGTTTATGATACTGTGACTCGCGCAGTTCTGCTTTTCCCCGTATTCTGACCGCTCTCCTTGTCTGTTTTGGGCTGTCTGTTAGTCACAGGGGAGCGTGTGGAGGGGCCTCAGAGCTGCAGCCTGAAGGCGTAGAGGCTTCACGCCCTGTTAAAAGTGAGGCAGTGTGATAAGAGAGCGCTGAACGTGACGGCGGGAAGTTTGCGAAGGCAGGTTGGGGTTGCTTTTGCAGTCAGTGTGTGCTCTGCAATGGTCCGTGGTCACTGGGTGCTCGGCTGCATGACTGTCGTGACCTTCCACATAGAGTTTCTTGGCACTGACAAGCTTCCAGTGATGCTGACAGCTCTCTCGTTAAGTTTCATTTACTTCTGGCTGTGCTTCAAGAGAGTTTTGTCAGCCTGTGACTGTATTAGAACTGTATTAGAGAAAAGAGAGAGGTTCATGTTGTTGATGGCCAATGGCCTCCCAGCTTGTATCAAAAATAGTGTCGTCAGCAGGACTATGGAAGTGACTGTCCAATGTGCTCATCGCTTATGAGGCCACATCTCAAATACTGGGTTTAATTTTGGGCACTTAAGTACAAGAAACACAGTGAGGTGCTGGAGAGAGTCCAGAGAAGGGCAGCAAGATTGGTAGAGGATCTGGAGAACCAGCCTTGTAAGGAGAAGCTAAGGGAGCTAGGGTTTGTTAGCCTGACGAAGAGGAGGCTGAGGGGAGACCTTATCTCTGTCTGCAGCTACCCAAAAAGAGGATGTAGAGAGGTGGGGGTTGGCCTCACCAGTAACAAGTGAGGGAACAAGAGGAGTTTCATCAGGTGGAGCTTTACATTGGACGTTAAGGGAGAAATGCCTTAATGGAAAGGGCCATCAGACCTTGGAACAGGCTGCCCAGGGAGGGTGCTGAATTGCCATCCCTGGAAGTGTTTCACTGTTGTGTAGATCTGGAGCTCGGGGACAGGGTTTAGGGAGTGACCCTGTGATGGTTGGATTATGATCTTAAGTGATTCTGTGATTCCATAGGAAGTGATATGAAGATATGCAGCTCAAGTACTGCTGTCAGTTGTGCCTTGATTGGAAAGCTGTTCAATTTTTATGTGATAGAGGAGCTGTTTGTTTGTGGTGGTGCTTTTTAGGGACTTCTGTAAATCTTGAGAGGTTGTTATTTTTCTTGTTGCTAATAATGTGCTATGTTTTGCTAATAGAAATGTTGGAAGAAGTTAATGAAGTGGTGTATGATTAGGACCAGCATCACTGCAGCAGTTTAGGGAGGAGTGTGCTAAAGCTTTGCAGGATCTCCCTTTCAGCCTTTGGGATACAGGGAATGCCAGGGGAGCAGCCATGACTGTATTTGTAGCTAGACACTGTAGCTGCCTCTTGCAACTGCATGAATACTGCACTGTTTCAGGATAAGTGGACTTTTCTCTAAAGCAATAAGTTAGGAGATTTGTACTACTTACATTCTTGCTTTGAGGAATTTGTGATCAGCGGTTTAGTGCTGGAGGAATATTTCATGGGGTGATACATTTTCCTTAGAAACTTTGAAAGTGGACTCAAGCAAATGTTCTCATCAGCAAACATTGTGGTTTCTAGTTCCTATGAAAGCCTCTCTTAATCACCTAGGCTATTTATTAGACAAATCGCTGATTTTTATGACCAAAATGGCATTTGGTTTTAGTTTTCTAGGTATTTTGTGTGAGGTACAACACTGACCTGCCAAGTGGAACGGCATAAATGCCTTTGTCCACGTCCTGTATAAACATGAACTTATTGTTCGAGCACAGTCTTTCCCCTTCTACTTTGTGTGTTGCTTACAACGTTTGTTTAAACACCAGGCTCCAACAACCATACCCTTTCACAGTGAAATCTCCCTTCTAGTGTTCTTGCCATTGGTTCCTTGCTTATAAGTGTGTTTTGATGTTGTGCCAAGCTAAAGGCCACAGCCTTGTGTGAACGGTTGATATTAGGTTTCCTCAAACAAGCAGCTGTTGCTTGAGTTAGAATAGCCTCATTCTTGTGCCTTTGTAATTTGTGTTAAGGTGAAGGGGTTTTTTCTGTTGTCAGAAAAGCAAGCCACAGCCTGAGTGGTATCCTGTTCTGAAAATGACTTTTTTGTGTATAATTATAAAGATGACTGATTTCTTACTTCTGAGTCAGAAAAATTACTTGTTTTAATCTTGCTGTTAGACTAACCTTGTCAAAGGAGACTCCCTCCTGTAACAGCAGTTGATTAGTTTGAGGTGTAGTAGATAAGCCACAAAACTAACCCACTCAGTCTACAGATACTGAAGTTATAGAAGACAATGGAAATGATTTTCAGAGGTTTTCAGAAGTATAGAATGGAATGGTTCAGGTTGGACTTAAAGATCTTTAAGATTGAGTCTAACCATTACCCCAAGTGTTCCAAGGCCACCACTAAACCTGTCCCTAAGCTCCAGATCTCCATGACTTTTGAACACATCCTGGGATGGCAATTCAGCCCCCTTGCTGGGCAGCCTGTGCCAAGGCCTGAGGACCCTTTTGTGAATCTTTATAAAAAATAAGACTTGTTTTAGCAGTTGTTTGGTATAGTATTGGAGCCTTACATACTGCACAGTGCAGTGGCAAACTGAGAATGAGGAAGTTGGTCTAAATGTGGCCTTTTTTGGGCACTCAGTGGCATTCAATGCCAGCAAACAGCCCAACATACCAGTTTCAAGGGGAACTATCCAGTTGACAGTTCTGGGCAGCATCTGGGTTGTTGGTTTCTGATTAAAGGGAGTTTTCTTTCCTATTAACTGGCTTCTAAAAGAGAAGTAAGTGCTCCTCTGTCTTTATGATACTGTCAAGATTGCAGTTTTCTGTTAAGTGAGTATTTAGAAGATGCTGTTTTTCAATGGCTGGTTGTAACTACTTGTGGCCTTTTAATGTTTGTCTTGGGCTTCAATAATTTATTTAGTCTTAACAAAACTAACAATTTATTTAGTCTTAAGCAATAAGTTTTGCCATTAATTTCAGGGTGAGCACTCTGAAACTTCTGAAACTTTCATGATGCTGGTAGCATGATCCCAGTTCGGTTTGGGGTAAAAAGAATGATGTTCTGTCCATTCTGGGCTACGTGGTCTTGGGTACTGGTGCCCTATAACCTTTTTCAATTATTGTAGGATCAATTTTTGTCTTGCAGGAAGTGGAAGAAGTGGGAAGTTTTCTATGGAAATAAACCAGAAACTTACTGTGCCGGTTTGACTGTAACCTGTTAGCAATGAGGCCCACATCATCCCTGATCAATGGGGCAGACTTAACCATAAAATGGATCCATTATAAACTAATGTGTGTGCTGAGAACTGTGATGTGTTACCATTCCCTTGTATGGGCTCACATCTTTCGTACAATTATTTTTGAAGTCAGCAGCTGAGTGGTTATAAATTAAAACTGGTTTCTTCCAACCTGCTAAACCTTCTCTGAGAAATAAGGCAGTTATTAGGAAGCCAGTATGTTTAGGTTGTTGGTACACACAGCTCCAGGAGAGCATGCTGTTGCTTGGTGGCAACTGGTGCCAGTGTGTGTGGGATCCTGTAAAGCTGAAGGATTTGTGAACTAAATCTGTAAACTCTTAAGCACTCACAGCTGAAATAAACCAGGGAGGAAAGTTGGGTGTATTGCATATTCATTAACTGTTGTTAGTGGGGACCATGTTGGTAAACTGGTAAATAAACTGAAATGGAACTAAACAGCTTTTGCAAGTTCTCTGAACCAAGCAGCTGCCTCTGGTCATGTTTACCAGATGCAAAAGACCTTAAGTCTGTGTCCCTGTCTCCCACCTCCTAGTCCTCTCTTCCCAGTCACCCAGGTGGATACAGATCTGCCCAGATTAAGAACTAGTAGTAATCTCTGTTCTGACTCGGGTGCTCTGTTGAAAGCAGTTAAATGAGCCAGATGGGCTCTTGTTTCAGACACATTAAGTGACCTAGAACCTGAAGGCAGCACAGCTATAATACTGTGGTGATCAAAGCATCTGTTCTGGGCCATGTGTCACTAACTCTTTTATTTCCCCTTCTGAGCATTAAGGGAACCATCTGGTTATTTGCCAGGTTAACTTGATTCTATTAGGGCGATCTTATTACAGCTACATTACAGGTTAGCTGTGTCAGGATTAGTGTCCTGCTCTTAGGGTGAGTAATATTTATGTGTCTGGAATGTTTTATGCTGAGATGTCAAAATTAATACTGGAGGGAAAGAGAACTTACTGTGCTTCTGTAACTCATAACTGAGTCTTCTACTACTGTGTCCAGAACAGTTTGTCTTTAGCAGCCAACCTGTCTGCTTAGAATATTCTCCAGTCTGATTGTTTCTTCCTCCTGTTTCTTCTAGGAAAAGATCATTTTACAGTTTTTAGTGGTAGCTTTTAAAAGTCCTTGAAATCACGTTTTAAATTGCTTTTCCGTTTTCACTGCTATATTTCTGCATCTCTTCCAATTAGTGATCCCCAGAGGATTGAGAGTCCAAGAGCATCCCCGTTTATTGATTTATGAATGAAAAATAAATGCAATATGACCTTTTCTCATCTGGTGTGGCAGCTGTGTGTAATGTTTGTTACTGTTTATGTGAGGTCCTTCATGAAGCCCTTATTAAAAAAAACAACTTGCTGTACTTGAAGCAAAGGCATGGAAAGGGATCTGTTCCATCCACTGAGAGGAAATAAATTACTCTGTATTACAACTTAAGACTGGGAGTAGAGCAGATGATTGGAATTTTCCTTGTAGAGAAACTAACCCAAATGATTCTGTTTGAACCTACATACCCAGTTTTCAGTATTTATCCTATTTAGAGGGTGCAAGGCCTTGCTAAAAAGCATTTGGAGGAATGGGACCACATAAAAACTTTCTTATCTACACCATACACATAATTTTCCAGTGTGTCTGGCTGTCCAAACATTGACCCCACCTAACACAGATCTGTTGGGATGACAGTACACTGTGATACTTGTTAAACACTTGGCCAAACCCCAGCTCTCAGTTAGGTAAGAGCACTAATCCCTCTTCAGTCTGTTGCAATGACAGCAACCAGTGTTCAGACAATGCTTGTCCTGATTCTACTGTTTTTGTTGTTAGGAGTATTTTCTTCAGTCAATGATGTCAGATATTTGGTTTCTTCCAGACATTATTTCCTTGTGTACTTTGCAGTGGTATAGGCAATTAGCAGAGAGATATTTCTGCTGTTCATATTATTGGAGGGGTTGGTCCATTGCAGTGATGTAACTGCTTATATCTGTAGGTACTCTAAAGAACTTTGCTCCTGGTATGATCAGAGAGATGTTTTGCATTAATTCTTGGCTGAGTGTCAGTCTCTGTTACTCTGCTTCCTCTGTGCTGCTGCAGATTTATTAACTTCCTGTCCTTTCTTACAGGATGATGTGAGGCAAAAAGTGCACCTGAATACCTTTGGCTTCTTCAAGGATGGTTTCATGAAAGTCAATGTCAGCAACCTTTCCTTGAAGCCTCCCGTGGGCTCTGATGACAAGAGTAGCTTATTAGTAAGTTCCTTTGAGTCCAGTGACTGTATTGTGCTTCCTGTGAAATTGCCCTGCAGTCGTTTGAGGTGTCAGATCCAAACTGGTGATGCTATTGGCTTTGCTTCTCAGTCTGCACCGTTTGTGAGTATGTATATTCTGAGAGTTACAGTTGAGCACTGTCCATTCTGCTTTAAGGATCAACTTCAACTTATCACATCCTCTGCTCAACTCAACTGAACCTGCATTGCTATAAACTTCACTGGATGTAGGTTTCCTACGCAGTCCTCTGGTGTGAGATTTTCATACTCTGGTTCTGTTGTGTTGCAGCGTATCTTCCAATTGTGGTATCGGTAGATCTCCAGAACTGTGACTATCTAATTTTCAGAGGACTCTCACACATTGTCTAGCACATTATATTAGTGATTTTAGCAGACAGTCTGACATACTAGAGTAGAAAAAAGACCCATGTTCTTATATTTTCACAGTTTGACCTCTTTAGTGATAAAATTATTAAATGTTTTCCTCAAGCAATAACATTTGAATACTGAAATAATTAAAAGGTTCTGGGGAGAAGGTACTCTAGGTTAGCTTGAGGTTGAATTCAGTGTGTGTTTTACTTTTGGTGGGTATCAATGAAGCAGCAAGTTTTTTATATTTGAATAAGTTCTGTGTGCCTAGGTAATGAGGAAAAATAGCTGAATTCTGTGTTAATTGTAGGTTAATTCAGTTAGAGAGCACTATCTTTGACTCTTTCAGCGGTGGTTTGGTTTTGGGAGAACATGAGCTGTTTTAATTTGACAGATTCTTCTCAACTGTCTCATAGGTGGGGTTCAGTTTGGATCGAACAAGAAATGATGGGTTCTCCACTTACCTGGTAAGAGTGAGAGATGTGAACGAACTTCTTGAAGCTGTCTTTCTTATTTGGCTTACTTCACAAATGCTTGAAAGAAATTAAAACGAAAAATAGTGGGGGGACCCTCTAGACAAGGGCAGGCTTTTAAGGGTAATTCAGTGCTACAGCTTGTTGGATTTGGAATGGTAACCTCTGCTTGGGGTGGAAGCATGTGTCATTGCTTATAAACAGGAGAGTACTTCCAAAATGTTTTGCTTTTGTTACCAGGATGAAGAAGTGGATTACTGTATCCTGAAAAAGAAACCAGAGCAGGATGTGTCTGTTGTAATCTTACTTCTGGACTTCAATACTGAAGTGTGAGTAAACAGTGTATACTACATTTGAAAGTTATTTCTCTATTCAGAGCTAACTTCTGGTTGAAGTAGCACTTGTGAGGTTTCTTTAGGGGTTTGGTTGACTGCTGTGTTTGTAGTTTATTTTTTTTATAGGTTGTGTGAGAGTGGAGGTGGGGATGAGGGTGAAAGAAAAAGATCTGCAGTATAAAATGGTCCAAGAGCTCTTGTGTTATACTGGAGGGATAAGGAACACGGGGCAAAAGAATCAAACCTTACTGTTCTAGGATTATGAAGATTATGACAATGAATCTCTGTATGATACTGATTTGCTTTTGTATTACAACTCTTATTTAGTGTGACAGTGCGGTTCTCTGCAGAAGCTGCTTCTTTGTTACCTAAGATCTCATTCATATCTGAGGAGAATGTTACTGCCTTAAGTACAAAGTCAATAAAAACTTCTGACCAGAGCAGTGATTCTAGTATAAATTCTCCCAAGACAGACCAAAGTACAGACAGCAAAGGTAAGCATGCAAAACCTGACCTGTACGTGTTCCTGCTGATGATTTCTTGTGGATGTGTGTCCAGCAGAGTGTTGTGGTCACATTCTGTAGTCCACTTGGCCTAGAATTTGGCACATGGTCTGTGTAAATGTGACCACAGAGCAAACTTTAGAGCTGGATTCCCTCCTGCTGAAGTGATTTATGTTAAACAGTTCCATTGATCCAGCAGAGACTTTGTATGACTGTTGGAGAGCTGTAGAACCTGTGAGGAAGGGTTGAGTTACTTGATGGTTTATTTATCTGGCAGAAAGAAGGCTAAGTAAGAATTTGGTAGCCACCAACAGCTAGCTGAAGGAAGGTTAGGAGGACAGCGATGCCAGTCTGTTTTTAGTAGTGACACAAAGTGTAACTTGTTGCTGTCTCCCCTTAAGTCTCTGGTGTCCCATGTGGAATCTCAGGAAGGTTAGGTAGGTATTCCAGTACTGTAGTAGATGATTTGTGGAGGCTGTAGAACCTCTCTCCTTTGAGGGTTTTAAACACTGGACTACACAGAACCAGGATCAGTAGGACATAACACTGACACTAGACGTGTTTTGAGACAGAAGTTGGGTTAAATATTTTGTATGCATTTGCATGTATGTCTCTAAAGAGCGATGTGTAGTCTGTCACTTGGAAGCTGTGGGGCTGGGGGAGTAGTTGTACTAGTAACCTTTTCTAGAGGCACAAATCTTTGCCTGGCTTCCAGACCAGCAGACGGAAACAATTCTATAATCTTGGTGCTGATGGGATTAGCCCTGAACTGTTCATGCTATCCCTTCCTGCAAGAGTTTAGTCTTTATATCAGGCTGAACGATCTGATCTGGGGTAGTCTGAGGCTGTCTTAGCCTGTCATGCTCACAAGCTGAGGTATCACTGAAAATAACATGTCATTGAAAATTTTACATGGCTGCTCTAAAATCAAGAGCTGAAGCTGGATGGCAGTGAAGGCACTTGATCCGTCAGCTCCAGTTTTGCATTTTCTTGCATTAAAAAGTTCAGCATGTGCCCTGACAGCACACTGTGGTGTGGGAGCCTAAAGCAGAGCTTAAGTCTTCAACTTTTGCTTCCTTGTAGAATGGGATGACCTTAGGTTTGAAAAGCTCTTTACAGGAATGGAGTGAAACTGCAAGCTTGACATGCTGTTCTATTGGAATTCCCTGTCAGCTCAGACCAGAGGTTGACTTGGCAGGTCACCTCTGCTGTTCTTCATAGTGTTTGTTTTCATTGGAGCCTTGCTTAGTGTAAAGCTGAGAACTTTTTCCTTCCCCAGGGCTAATTAGGAGTTCCCTGTGTTTGTTAGGCTGTGTATTAATAGCCACGTTAAGATTAGTGAGATTAGCAGTACTCAGTTGTAACAGTAAAAGTCACAGCAGTGGACTATATGAAGCAAGGCCCCAACCTGTGTCTGCCGTAGGTGTCTGCCTCTTGCATCACTGTAATGGGGGTGGGTTGGCAAGATGCCTTGGGCAGGCTTTTGTAGAAGGTGTAGAAGTAGAGAAACCGTTCATAGCATTTGAGGATGCCTTCAGAATGGAATGTTAATTGTGGAAAGAGTCCTGGGAGAGTCAGGAGAGACTAGGAAGAAGGTGCTGTTAATGATTATGTAGGAAACTGCCACGCAGACAGGTACAGGAAGATTTGAGTAAGGAATTGGCACTGTGTAAAGGTGGCAGTCTATGAGGATGTCTAAGTGCAAACACTAACTACCATTAATCCTTTAATCTCTAGATAAGAAACCCAAACGAAGTACAACGTCCTCCCAGGTAAGAAACTCTGCTGCTCTCTATGAGAAAGAACCCTGGGGAATATTGCAGCGTAAGCACAGCCAGAAAATGGAGAGGAATATTTCCCATTGCTCTCATCCTCCACTGCAAATAAACAGAATGCAGTTTTGATTGAGAAACCTGATCTAGTGGAAGGTGTTCCTGCCCATGACATGGGGGGGTTAGACTAGATGATCCTTAGGGTCCCTTCCAACCCCATAATGTTTCCTTCATTCTCTGGATGATGTAGTCAAATATGGTAGCTGCCTGCTTACAAAAAAATAAATCCAAGTTTCTTTTCCTTTTCTCAGAGTGTAATAGAACAAGAGCATCATGTCCACAGTGACAGAGGAACTTTTTCATTTCAGGTAGGGTGTCTGGCAGTCTTGATGTGTGCAGGCAGTACCTTCACTGTTCTGTTTTGTGAAAACTAAAGGTCTAGTATAGGTACCTCTCTTTACCTCTCTGCAGATTTACCTCTCAGTAAGTTTTTTAGTGGGATTCTTACTAAGCCTTGGATAACTCTTCATAAGGTTTGGGAAGTGTTTTAATCTGTCTGTGTGAGCCTGAGCATAGTAAAGTTTACTGTGATGCAGCTACTGCATACAGATTTCTGACAATATAGCTGTGACCTGACTCGCTTAAAGGGAAGTTATTCTGTATGAAACCAGGTTACTGCTTTGTTTCAGCACCCTGCTTTACTTATAAGTGTGATGACTATAAATCAAACCTGTTTAAGTCTGCTGTGTGACATTTCCAGAGTTGTTGTGATTTGTATAGTTGGGGGAGGAACAGAACAGCTGCTTATGCTTTGGGGTGAGTATAGTTACAATTGTATGCTTCAGCATGTTAAATGTAGAACAACTAGTTGTTATCTTTTCTGTGTTGTGAAACAGGTTAAACACTGATACATAAAGCTTTTTCATAATGGCTTTAGATTACAGGAGTGCATAATTATAGATAGACACGATGGTTTTGCATCTGGAATTCTCTTGAAGCTTGCAGATATGCTGGTATCCTCAGAACAGTATGCTTGCAGAAAGGAGCCAGCTGACCCGAAATGACTCGACTTGTTTCATGTTTCAGCAGAAGTGGCTTCTTACCAGGACAACTCTCTTGTGAATGAGGAGAAAGCTGACTTTCCTATTCCTTGTTTTCAGTTTTACTTCAACATCAGCTCCGATAACCAGGAAGGTCTCTACAGCCTGTATTTCCATAAATGTGTTGGCAGTGATGGGCCGACTAAAGATCAGCGTTTATTTAGTCTCGATGTGAGTATAGCTCCTAACTGTACTTATTCACCCAGACTGAAACACTCATTTTTCAGCTTGGGTCCCCAGCACACGCTGTACATGGGCACATGCATGGGGTGGGAAGTGATGCAGATTGTGCACCTCATGACATTTCTGAAGGAATCAACTAAAGTAAGAAGAATGAAAAATACTAGTGTTGGAGAAATGTCTGGAAGTTTGTGCGTGGGCTGGGTTCAGTCTACCCAGTTGTGACTAGATGCCTCGGTGAGATGGGAGCTAAAACAGCTGCCTGTGTTTTGCTGCTCTCAAAAATCACTTTTCTTTACCTAACTGCAGATATTAAGGCTGCTGCAATCTAAATGGTTGGTATTTGTGAATTCAGTGTTTCTGCTTTCTCTGGCCTAATTAAAGACATGTTTTCACAGTGTGAGATGCACATCTTAAAGGCAATATGTTATAGCAGATGTCTTAACCGCTTTTAATAGCCATGGGTTTGGTCCTGTGCTCTTTTCAGCCAGTGCTTTATTATAGCTCAGGGTTTCCCTTTTTTCTCTCCCCTGTGCTCATGCTGGCATCCATGCTGATGTGTAATGAGCTCTTCTGTAACGAATCCTCTCACTGACTGAGGAAACTCTCAGCCAGATCAGACTCCTGGACAGCTTTTTACGTGTTTGTGCTGATGGTACCACAAGGGAGCGTGTAGCTGATAAAAACTCAGCAGCCCTAATTGAACTCAGTGCTTTCACAAAATGCTTTTTCGGCTGTACATGTAACACACCTTTAACATTCAGATAGAAATCACGGAAAAGAATCCTGAAAGCTACCTCTCAGCGGGTGAGATCCCACTGCCAAAACTTTACATTTCCATGGCCATCTTCTTCTTCCTGTCTGGGACTGTCTGGATCCACGTACTCCGTAAACGCAGGTAAGTGGGCTGGTTTGGTGTCAGTGACAAATATGGCCCAAACATATTAGAGATTTACTGGGGATTTTTTATTCTTCTTGTCATGCTCAATTCACACTCAGATTTCCTCACTGAACATTTCAAATCCAGCTCAGTATTGTGTCCCTAATAGCCACAGCACATAGCTGAAAGCAGTTGCTCCAGCCAGTATCATTGCTGCAGGTGACTATTCTAAAGTTATCAGGCCTTGTAGCGCGTGTAATAAAGTATACTGTGGCAAGAAATGGGAAACTCCTGTAGTTGATAACAACATGAGAAACGCTGTCTGAAATTAAATAACAAACTTGATCAAATTCTTTTGTGTGGGGAATGGCAGCTTATGCCAACGGAAAGCCAGAAGCATTTTGATTGTAGTCAGAAGTGGTAGGAATTCATCACTGAAAAGCCTGCTTTGTAGTTAGTGCTCCTGACTTCTGTTGCTGAGCTTTATGATTCCATTCTGGTGTTACCTCTGACTTAAAAGTTCACTTGGTGATGAGATTGTTAGCCTGGAGTTGAGTTGGTGGAATAGTGACTTGGGGACAGAGGTTGGAGTGCTACGTGGCCAGAACTCTGTGGTGAGTTTTTGAACAGTTATAACCTCAATATGTGAGATGTTCCTCTGAATTACTGGTTTTAATTAACCCAAGTGCTAAATAGTCAGAGCTGTAGTAGTGTAGTTGAAGTTTTACTCAGGGTGTTGCAGAGATTTAGACTGTAGCATTACAGGGTATCCTTCTACATTCATGGCCAGCTTAGCCTGGGAGTTACCATTTGACTCTTACGGGTTTTAAAGAAATGCTCTTGGAAATTTTCACTGCTGGCATTTAACTGATCCTCCTTTTCCTTTTTCTTCCCAGAAATGATGTCTTTAAGATTCATTGGCTGATGGCAGCCCTCCCCTTCACAAAATCTCTGTCCTTAGTCTTCCATGCGGTACGTATAATGTCTCTGCCTGAAGTACTTCAGATGGGAAGTGGAGATGAGCAGAGTGTGCTGTTGGAGAAATCTGCTTTGCGGGGGAGGGAGAGAGAAATGGCTTTCATATTGAAGTATTGACCTGAACTGCAACTGTTTGAAGTGATGCAGTTTTCATCAGAAAATTGTGACTTTGAATACGATTGAGATCACAGCCAGAAGTGGGGAGTACATATGAGAGCCAAATGAGTTGCGTGAATGTTTTGGCCATCTGAGGCTTGCCTGAAGGCTGTAGTGTTGCTTCAGCTACAGGGCTTGGTAGAATTGTTAATAAATGGAAAGTTTGAATTACAGAACACTACTTCAGATGTACTTAACCTGTAGTGTAACAGAGCTAAAATTACAAGCTTTACCACTTCAAATACATGAAGTTTCTGAGTTGTACTGACTTTGCCTGTCCACTGAGTCTCAGAAAACAGTCTTTCATTGTTTGTGCCAGCCATGATCTGGTGGTAGGGTAGCTGCTACAAATGTTTGGAAGTCTAATGAGAGGCTAGATACTCTTTGTAGTCACCTAATGCAACTGAACAATGAATTAATGAATGAATAGGTTCCAAATGCAGTTGTTTAACTATAGTTAAGTGTGGGAGCTGTGTGGGAAGGATGTAGATTGTGTGAGATATATCCACTAACACTTAAGAAATACAGTAAATGGAAATGACCTCATTGTTGCTAAATAAAACCAGAACACATTGAGAGGGGGTGTTCTCTAGGGTGATGTAACACAGCTGAGTTAGAAAAATTAATCTGAAAGTGGCTGGAATCAAGCAGAACTTTTTTCCACATGGCTGGAGAGCTGGGGAGCAGCTTCTCAATTAACTTGCTGTATTTTCTGCTTCCAGATCGACTATCACTACATTTCTTCTCAGGGGTTTCCTATTGAAGGCTGGGCTGTTGTTTATTACATCACTCACCTGTAAGTTTGTCAGAAGATTTGTTGTGTTGGAGTCAGACAATGGAACTGAATTCCCTGTAGTGCTGTTCCCGCTTCCCCCCCCGCCCCAGCAAACTGTAAAATTGCTGATACTTTGGTGCTACCATCTGAATGAGAAGACAAACAGCCCTGTATGAAGGGGAAAGCTCTACTTTTACAGAGGGCAGCTGCAGAGAACTGGCACTTATGTGGGTGGAGGAGTAAAAGGCTAAGAAATGCTCTGCTTGTCTTTGTTCATACTAATATTCAAGTATCTAATTTGCTCTTGGAGTGAATGGTAAGAGGGTACAGCTGCCAGTGTTTTGTCCTGTTCACACTGCTGAATGGATAGCTCCCCCAGGAATAGATTGCATAGATTGACAATCGTGAATGAAGCGTAATATTGCTGAGTGATGCACAGTTGTAAGCAAGTACATCTGCTTCACTGTTGTAGGATAAGCACTTGCCACAGTTATGAATTGCAAGACATTTGTTTGGGTTTGTGGCTAAGAGAGAACCTGGGCAGAAGAGGAAGTGCGATAAAAAAACAGTCTCTCACTGCAGTATCTGTTTCTCTTTCAGCCTGAAGGGTGCTCTTCTGTTCATTACCATTGCCCTTATCGGCACAGGCTGGGCTTTCATTAAACACATCCTGTCAGATAAAGACAAAAAAATTTTCATGATTGTCATCCCGCTTCAGGTGAGGACTGAGCTGTGTCAATACTTCCTATCTGGTGGGAGAGCTGCCTGTGCAAACTAAAAAAGGCTGTGAATCCTTCATAAAATAGCACGTAGTTTCTGCTTGTATATGCCTATTGGCTACAACCAAAGTTAATCTGGAATTTCTTGTGCCTGAACATAGTTGTTAATTTCCTCCCTTTTCTCTGTATATTGGGTGTGAGATAATGGTGATCAAATAGTGTCAGCAAATTACAAGGTGGGTATATTCATGTTGGGGTGAAACTGGGGCTGCAAAGCAGAACTAAACTACTTAGCAGAGGACTGAAAAGGAAGCTGTGACTTCTAATATTCCTTACTCAATGGACCTGAGGTGGGGAGGGAACCCCATAAAATGGAGACTTGTAGGCCCATTGGGTCTGAGGAAAACTTTCCCAGTGTATTCAGCACGATCAGTGCTTGCCTTCTACTCCAGAAACCGAGATACACCAGAGAGAGGAAGGCACTTGTGTTTGTTGTTGTAGATAGAACAGTTCTATCTTTCCAGATGTAATCAGTTACTCAGTTGTAAAACCAGCAGTGTATACTGTTTGCGGTTATTGGAGAGCTCAGGTGTAGACTACAATATGTGTCAATGAGCAGTGTGAGTGACTGGCTTTATTTGATACTCAGTTTAAACACATTTTCTCTGTGTGTCTTCCTAGAGTTCTTTCTCTGGAAGGTAATAAACAGATTTTGGTCCTTTTATCCCTACTGATGCAGTAGAAGCAACATAATATAGAGCAAAAAGGACTTTCTGACTGTCAGCAGAATTAAGTTCCTATCAGTTTTATTTTTGTAAATCCTGTGCAGATGCTGCTGAACACGTGACTTCCTTGAGATAGAGCTGCCAAAGAATTACTGATGTGTCTGAACAGGGTCTTTCTGTAACTGTAGGATGGCTGAGTTGGCAACCCACCTCTCATGTCTCCTTGGAAAACTGTAACTGTGATTTGTCCTGTAGGTACTGGCAAACGTGGCATACATCATCATAGAGTCGACAGAAGAGGGAACAACTGAATATGGATTGTGGAAAGAAATCCTTTTCCTGGTAGACTTACTGTGTTGTGGAGCTATCCTATTTCCAGTGGTGTGGTGAGTCTCTGTGTATTGTTTGTGAGCCCTGATGGCTTGAGTTGTTTCTGAGTTAATTGGTATTGACTAAAGCTGAAGGTACTGCTGAAACAAAGAAAGGCACCTTTTGGAGTCAAGTGTTCTGTTTTTCAAACTGTCTTACCATTTTGATCTTGTGCTGTTGAGGATGTTTGTGGGATGTTCGGGTGCAGATAAGGTGGGTGAGGGAGGATTTAAGTGGTGGCCAGCATTGTGCAAACCATTTTGTGCTGGTTCCATGTGGAGAAACTATTTTATTTAACTGACTTGGGCTGGACACTGGGTAGTTAAATTCTAAAACAATAGTGCTGTCTAAGATCAGCACTGCCTTCAAGCAGAGTAGCTGCATTTTTACTTGACTGTTTAGAAGAAATAATCCCATAGGGAGCATTTTCCTGCCCTTCATTCCACTCTACTTGGCAAGGAATAATGTTGGTTATATAAAACTCGACCAAAACACAGATAATTCAGATAAACACTATTGTTGCTTCTTGCCAGTTGGTCAGAACATTTATCTTCCAAATTCATTTAGCCCTAATTGGATAAACAGCTGGATATGGAGGAGCTTCTGGCTCCTTGGTTAGTAAACACGGAATATTCTTATTTTTCTCCAGTATTTTTTTTTTGAAATGCAGAATGAATATGAATTCTCTGGTGAAACACACAATCACTTGAGTGTGTAACACTCAAGTTTGAGAAGCAATACATGTATGTATTGCTCACTAGATGGGAATAAGCTTCAGCCTGACTTGAGGGTGGGTTTCAACTGTCCATACTTTCGCAGTTGCCCTCTGTAAGGGCAAAACCTTACACTGTATTGGTGCCCTTCTGCCAGAGCTGGGAAATGACATTCAAGAACTCGGCACTACCAGCTTGTCCCTTCCCCTACTCCTGTCAAAATGCTGCAGCTCTTCTGAGGTTGAGAGTGCTTGGGTATGGCAAAACTGCAGGAATATTGACCTTGCTGTAGAGACTCTTTTCCTATGATGGTTACAGTCACAGTTCTTGTTACCTAACGTCACAGTCCACATGTTCAACCTGTGTGGTACACTGGTAAAATGCTTGCTTCCCAGAACAGTACTGTACCTTAAGAATGCTTTCAGGTGAACTGTAACTGCTTAGGGTTTGTAGCTGGTATTCCTGCAGACCTAAAATCCTGCCCCATTTTCATCTGGATAGTGTCAGTGCAGCTGGTGGGATGATTCATGGAGCCAATGTGATTAAGATTTGGTCCTTGAATTTACATTCCTGCAGGGCAGCTTCTGTTACATAAGTTGCTGATGTAGATGTGTAAGCTGTAATCAACTATTTAAATGAAAAGAGCTTAAAAGAGCAGTAAGATGCTAAATGCTTGGCAGGACTCTGAATAGTAGCTCAGCTTAATTGTACAAGTGGAAAGCATTATGCTGGAAAATGCCCCAGTTTCTCACCCTGCTCCTTCCCTCCCACAAAGCTTTCTGTAGGCTGAAGTATGTTTTAGCAGTCAGTTTTTTAATCACAAGGAGATGCAGATACTTGAACTAACTGCCTGAGCTTGGTAGATTGGTGTGAAATATGTGCAGTGCCAAGCACACTGAGCACAGTTAATTACAGGCATACCCCAGCCCTGAAGAGCTAACAAAACTTGTCAGTGTTCTGGAGGGCTGCAGTGAAGATGGTATGAAACTTATAGCTAATCTACTTTGTTTTAATTTACATTTTAGGTCAATAAGACATTTACAGGAGGCTTCAGCAACAGATGGGAAAGGCAAGTAATGTGGATTGTTTCTGGTTTATGCTGCCTGCTGGAAGATAATGCCAGAACTTCTTCAGGCACAGGATGCTGATTTAAAATGTGTAAAGTAAAACTATAGATATGCACTCTCCTAGAGCTGCACTGTTGCTCTTCCTCAGAGGCCTCCTGGGAACAACTTTCTGCAAAGTGACCTTTTTCATGTATTGCTTTGACTCACAGTTCTTATGTTGAATTCAGTCTCCACACAGCTTGCAGTGCTCAAGCTAGACCCAACATCTAAAGGAGATAGTTTTGACAGATTTGCCTTCTCTCAGACTTGAGTGTTCAGAAGCAGAATTAGAAATTAATTCCACAATTGCTGACTCCCAGTCAGAGTAGGCCCCTTATTTCAATTTCTGCAGAAATCAGTTTCTGCCAGAACAGAGGCGAACAAACCTCATTATGAAACAAAGCACAGACTGGCATTCAGCATAACACAGGTCTTGGCTTGTCCCTGTTTGTACAGCAGCTGAAAGGGCTGCTTGTGTAAGGTCGAGTAATGTTTATCGTAGCAGTGAAAGAGAAATGATGGATGGGAAGCCAACCCCAATACAGGTAGTGTAGCATATGCTTTTCCTGCCTTATCTGCTTGATTCTTCTGAATTAGTTTCTCAGTTGACTGCAGATGCAAGCCACGGAGCATAGCTCTGGCTTCCTTCAAAGCAGGCAGCTATTTGAGTAATCTGTCATTTGATGGCTTACTCTTCTCCAAAGCTTTTTTAGTAGAAGGCCCTTTGTTGGAAACATCCTTTCAGCCTAGTCTGATTCTTTAACTCTTGTCTCTCCTTTCTGGACACAGGCCCATAGGTCTGGGTATTTCTTCCACTGGCTTCCACTGAGTCGTTTCATTGCAGTTTGTAGTCCAATAGGTGAAGTCTAAGGCTGGATACTGAACTCAGCGTAGTTCTGGGCAGAGACTAGAGCTTTTATTGCCATCTGTTAAACTGAAACAGCAGTGAAGGTGAGCCTAGCGTTTTATTTTTAGTCCAAGCTGTTAAACCCAAACCAACACACACAAACCACAAACACACAGAGGGAAAAATACTGATTTCTAATCAATATAAAAGAGATTAGCGTTAACAATGTAATGTGGATGTCATTGGTAGCCTTATCATCATTGTGGCTTATGGTTTCACTGATTAATTTATTTTAGCTTGCCCACTGAGCATGTGCTCTGATGTGTTTATGCTCTGCTGAAGTTTAGACCCTCCTTGAAGCAGTTTTTCTTCTGAACTGAGGACTTCACATGTGTAAGGCCTGATTCTCAGGAGAAGCCGCCATGTGTGACTGCAAGTGGAGGTCAGCTTTGCAGTGACTAAGGCAGAAGTGGGTGGCGGTGGAAGCTGTGACTCTTCCAACACTGAGCAGCCAGTGCAGGAACATGAAACCTCTAGACCCGAGTGGCCCCAGTGATCACCCTGTGCCTGCCTTGCACTTGATGGCTCTTATCACAAGATGGTGCTGTGGAGTTTGCTAAACTTAGAACATCCTGCTTGAGGGAGACGAGTAAGGTGTTCAGCATAAGGACTGGACCTGGCCACTCTTTATCATAACGCGTGTAATCCAGGCCCGAGTGGAGCAAAACACTTGTGAAGGATGTGCTGTAGTTTGTAATGGAGGTAAATGGAAAACAGAACTGGCTGTGCCTTTACTGCTATGCACAGTAGCCAGAGACTGGTTCTTAGTCCTCTGTTTTGTGGTGCTCTCTATGTAGAGCGTATTAATGTGTTTGTTGCTTGTGGACATGCTTCTGCTACCGATTTTATTTATTGATACTGCCATCTGTTTGTGCTGAGTCAGTGAGTTTAATAATTGTGGGTAG
Organism: Upupa epops; assembly: GCA_013397515.1. Taxonomy (NCBI): domain Eukaryota; kingdom Metazoa; phylum Chordata; class Aves; order Bucerotiformes; family Upupidae; genus Upupa; species Upupa epops. Next base: position 361,498 of record VZRI01001465.1, read on the forward strand.
AGAGTGACTTAGCAGCTGTGCTGTGCTACGCTACACTAATAATAACAGCATAACCAAGCTAAAAAAACCTCAGGGCTCACAGCATGAGCTGGCAGCAGGTTGTGGCCAGTACAGCCACAGTGCTGGGACTCACTTGTGAAACACAATGTGGTTAAAGTATTTAGAATCTGTTGATAGGAGCCTGTGGGGAGGGAGTGAATGGCAGTGTGATGCCAGAAGCAGAATGTTACCTAATGATGTCATGCTGCTAGTGTGCCTGTTTGAGAAAACTCGAAGTGATTTGACTGCATAAAGCAAAATCCTGCCTGTTAGGCTGTCGGTGAATAGTCTTGACTAGAACCACATGTTCTTGGCTCTGTAGGCTTCCCCTGGATGTCTCATTCTGCAGAGGTGCTGTTCAGTGTCTTGAGTGTCTCATGAGGAGAATGGGGCACTGGTTCTGAAATCACCAGTGGGGTGGTTTTCTCCAGTTTACTCCTGAAGTGGTAAAAACTACTGGATCCTGTGCTGTGCAGTTTAACTGCTGCACAGCCTGGGCTGTGTTCAGAGCTGACTGAATCAGAACTGTGTATTGCTTGCTAGGATTTGTTCTTTACTACTACCATTACTACCACCTCAAAGACTGTTTTCCCTGTTCTCTCACACAGACTTCATTAACTTACAGTGTGTCTTGGGGAATTCTCTAATATAAATTCAGTAGCTGTTTTTCTTGGTGCTGAGTCTTCTGGTGACCTTGCTGGTGAGAAAGCCCTAAGAAAAATTATTTTGCTTCCTTGCCTCTGTTAGAATTAACAGCTCCAGGACTTCATGGCTCAATATCCTCAAGGTGTTTCCTGCCTGCCTGTCTGTCTTGTCCTCCCCCAAACACTTCACAAGCTGTTTATTAGAGAGCACTCCCTTGGGTCAAGTGCAGCCATGACTGCAGTGTGACTAGATTAGAAATGAAGCAGAAGACTGGTCTGACTATCAGTTTCTTAGTCTTAAGCTGTACTTGTTGTAGGCCTTTGTATTAGCAGAAAATGATTTTTAAGGATTGTTATCAGTATTAGTGATTTGGAGTCACTAGCTAATGGTTACTTAAACTTGATTGATTTTTTTTTTAGGAAGAGAAGGCTGGAGCAATGGGTCTAAAGCCATGATTGTCCAAGGAGACCTTACGTGCACAGATACTGTCAGTTGCTAGTGAAGAGCAGGCATGGCACAAACAGCCTAGTCTGAGCTGCCTGGGTGTTAGCTTTTTTCCCTTGAAGGTGATCTTTAAAAGCAAAATATCTGACCTGCACAGGCTTCTTATCTTGCACAGCAGCAGGTGTAAACAGCCCATTTTTAGAAGCTTTTTTTCTTCCCCTTTTAAAATTGCCATCTTCAGACTTCAGCAAGTGCTGAGTGGCAGCTCTTTGGTCTGTCACTGTATCTTATTTTGGGGGGCAGCCCATGCTTGCTATCCATTTCTAGATCTGCCTTGCAAACATCCCTCAGATAGAAAGATAATCGGCCTTGCAAGCAGAGACAGAGTTGCTGGGGTTGGAAGGCTGCTCAGCTGCTGCTACCTTGTTTACAAGCATGGGGAGAAAAGGAATAGAGGGGGTTTATTGTAGCAAGCATGGATATTTTTGTTTGAAGCTCGAAGTTCTTAGTCCCTAGGGGACTGGAGTCCAGTATGTATCATCTACCCTTGTGTATCCCATCATCTGTTGAAGGAGGAGTGGAGGTCTGGAAGTATAAATGGCTGGTTTTGCTTTATTAGTACCTCTGTGTAAGCAATAGGAGGTGTGAAATTCAGTGCAGTCTGATCACAAATGGTTAGCTGCTGCTTTTCCTGAAGCACTGCAGCTTGTCACAGTTGGCAGCAGAATTGGGGGAAGTACATTGCAGTGTGTAGCTCCCAGGCAACATTCCCCATGTGCCATGCAGTGGGCAAATGATGATTAATGCTTTCATGCTTGCCCCGGTGTCAGGAAAAACCATTTGCCATTTTCAGCATCGTCTTTCTTCTGGACCATGAAAATGCTGTGAACAAAGAGGCTGGTCCTGCGCAGCGCACTGCAGAGGCTCAGCTGAGCTCAGCAGGCGCTGGAGGCGATGGCTCTGTGGAGACCCATGCTGAAACACCTCCGCAGCTCTCTGGCGAGAAGGAGTGGGTAAATATGCTCCAGGCAATACATGGGCATCTCAAACCTTGAGATAAAGCTTAGTGATTTAAGTGTTGAGACCTCGATGGATAGCACTGGGAAATGTTGAGAAATGAAATGGCCCTATTACGTTCCAGTGCACCACTTCCAGGCGCCCTAGATAGCTATCCAGGGTTGATGTAGCAATTATGTGTTGGAGATAAGTCCCAAGTTCAGGATAAGCAACTTTCTTCTGACCCTGGTAGGGAACTTTTTGTGCCAAATGGCTCATGTTTCAGAATATTCAAGATTAACTAGTCTGTGCCACCTTCTCATGCATGACACAGAGTTGCTGTATCTGTTTGCTTGACCTCTTGGCCTCTTGGTTTTTTTTTTCCAGTGTAGGAATGCTTTTAAGCAGAGTGCTGAAGAGATGATAGGGCTGTAATTCTCAGGAGTTAGTCCTATAGTTGCTTTTTTGAGGTCTAGATCTACATGTTACCTTTGTTTCTGGGGAGAATGTGGGGAAAATGGAAAACTTCCATTTGCTGTTTGGTTGTGGCACAGGTTGTACCTCGAACGCACCAGAGTCAGCACAGCGCACAAAGCATTGTAGAAATATTCTCAGCTCCATGCTTCAGCCTGGCTGCTCAAGCTGCATTATCGTTTGTCCTTGCGTACTGTCTTGTCCAGACTTGAGCTCCCTCTGTCCTCCGCTGCAGTGCTGTGGCTGTTATTACATACATTATTCTAAACAGGTCAGATTTACTCATCAAAAAGCTGCTGTCTGGTGTGGATGGGATGACTTTCTTTTTGCCCATCTTATTGGTCATCTCAGCATTTGAAATGAGCTCAAGGGGCAGTCTGCAAGGGAGACCGATTATCGGAGTACTGCGATGTTCTCTGTTCTGATCAGTGCAGATGAGGCTACTGCAAGGACAAGCTGTTAAAGTAGATGGTGATAGAGGGGCGACTGAGGGAAACAAGGTACAGATATAAACCTTTCTTGGAGGATGGCTTTTATCTTTTTAATTACTCTATGAAAGAGATGGACACAAATGTGAATTACTTTTTGAAACCTTTGGTAGGAAGTCTCTCATTTTTTCCCCGCTCTGCGGTTAAGTGCTGTTCCTTGAAAAACAGCTATTGTACTCAAAACATAAATTTACCCAACCTTTAGTGCCTGCTGGGACTGCTGCTGTTATCACAGCTTTACAGGTTGGGGCTGAGAGTGATTCAAGTTGTAAGTGACAGCTGCTGGCTGAAACTCCCTTTTGCGGGTGTTGCTGCCAGTGTCTGGACTGCCAGGCTAAGGTGACCAAAGTCTCGGTGTCCATCGGTGACACATGGGCGCAGCAGCACATTCATCCTGTAGAAAAGCAATTCAGAGGCTGCAGATGCCAAGCAGTGATGATTTTAGACTTTTCCGGAACAGTGTGTGCTGTAACGTTGAGCTGTTTTAAAAAAACCTGGCAAAATTCTGTAGACAGCTTAAGCTGGAGGTAGTGAAGAGGAGTATTCCTGAAGCTAGAGGAGAGCACCTAGTTGTGCTAAATAAGCAAGCTGAGTTCCAGAGAGGCAACTCTGGAGTCCTTCTACTTGGTGGTGGTTGTTTTTTTTTCTCTCCTCATGCTTCTTTCCCATGCTTAGCTTTTCTGGATAACTGGATGGGCAACCTATGACTCTTTGGTGTTGCTTATCATGATGGGTAGGTGAGATGTCAAGCTGTGCTCCATGCACTGGGAGAAGTGGCATTGTGACACTTCAGTTGGCTCCAGATCTTTGGCTTCGCTGTCCTTTCCTCCTTTATACTGCATGACTCTAACAGAAATGACTCCCAGCTCACTTGGCTGTTAACTGTAAAGACTGATGGACTGGCAGGTTGAATCACAGCTGTTGAGTTGGTGTTCCCTTAACTGCAAAGCCTGGTAGTTTGCATGGCCTGTCATTGCACCAGTTGGTGACAATTCTTGAAGGTAAACGTGTTGAGTTCAAAATAGATCCTTCTGTGTACAAACTGGTATGTGGTAAATCACAAGATCTTCATGGTCACACTTAATGTGCCTCTCCTTTAAATAGGATAATATTGCTTCTCTGCTTCACAGTTTAATGAGCTGGTCCTGTGTATTTACATACACTAATCTTTCTGTAACTGTATTAAGAAAACACATTTAACTTCAGGTTGTCTAGTAGAGCACTAGACCCATGGAAATCCTTGAGCTTTTGTTTTTTTTAAATGTGGGAAAGGAGACTTTGTGAGGGAGAAGTAGTTAAACCAGTGTCCCAGGACTGATCTAGCTAGCAAGAATTTAGTTAGATTCTTGTTCTAGCAGCTCCAAGCCCTGCTGCCCTGTTGCTCAGTGAAGTGCACGCTACTCACTGCTGACACTCCACAGATGCCAGTCTAGAGCTTGGGCATTGCCTTCTGGAGTCTAGCACTGTGTACTGTAAAGTAGATTGTATGTTTAGGATTTCATGTTGCAGTCCAGAAGAGAACACCCTCCCAAAATGGAGAGCTTGTGTTCCTTTGATATACTGTGCTGTAAAACTGCTCCTGTGAGCACGGTCCTGCCCAAAGCCAGCCCAGCCTTTAGCTGAGCAAAGAAGAACTTGTGTTCCTTTGCAAATAAATAAGGTTTTGCTTTTCCACCTTTGGTGCTCTGGCTCTGCTTTCTCTTACTAACGTGCCCTGTGCCCTGTCAGGAGTTGAGCATTCCGTTTGGACCTGTATAGAAGCCAGTAGCCAGCACTAAATCAAAACTACTCTGAACTGAGTTGTATCTACTTGTCAGTCAATTTATGCCTTGTGCTGCTCAGGTGCTGTTGTTACAGTAAGTCTCCGGCAGGAGGGTTTGTGTCTGTCTGAAGGTTTCCACAGCTTTTCGGTGGTTCTCCTGGGACACTAAAGCTAAGTTGGAAAGTGACCCTTGATATTTAGATAATACAAAGTAGGTTTATAACACAATGTTGTCTGTCTTCACTGTAGCTTCTGTACTGGGAGCCTATAAGAGTGTGTGTGGTGCCTTTGACATTGCCTTTCTATAAGAAAGGTTTCTTTGTTTTATCACAGAAAGTGAAGGTATGTATTAGCCTTCTTCTTCCTGATGTATAATACTGTGTTTTGTGCTGTTGTGAACCAGGAAGACCCTAGGTGCAGATACACACAGCCTTCTATAAACCTGCTTTTTGCAGTGGGTGGTTTCTGGGAGGGAATGAAGGTGAACTTAAGCACAACGTGTTGCACTTAACACATCCGAATAAAAAAAAAAAGGCCTTGAAGGGAGTGCATGGCAGCATTTGCTATCTGGCAACTCATGTTCATTGGCTCTAAATTGCATCTCTCTATGCTGTCAACACATCTTGGGCTCTCTGCCTCTCTGGTTGTCACAGAAGCACCAGGAGTCTGAATTTGCAATCCTCCTGCACCTATAAAACCTGACTCTCAAACCAGAGCTGACAGCTCTTCCATCTGTTGTTGACCTCTGCTTGTTCACATGAATATCTGCTGCTTCCCAAAGAGCTGATGTAATCAGTCCAATAAGCGCAGGTTAGCCTGGGGCCTCAGCTTTCAGTTTGGCTGAAAAACAGATGTTTGTAGTGAGAACTATTCAGTATGACTTCCCTTGGAAGTTGTGATTGAGTCACAAATGACACAGGATACTACTTCAGTGTTAAAACACTCCTCAGCAAGATGCAGTGGGTTCCCAGGGCTGTTGCTCAGGTCAGGCAGGAGTTATTCTAGCAAAGATACAACTGTTGGAGGCAATGGCAAGTGGCATGGTCCTTCTGGCAGGCATGAGGTGATGATATGTAGCTGGCTGTGTAAACATAGAGGAAAGCTCTTTACTGCAGAGTGTGTGCACGTAAAATTCAGTGTAAAGGTAGTCTCACTGATTTGCCTTTTTTAGGAGACAATTAACAACAGTCTAGGATTGTCCAGTATGTAGACTGGATTTCCTCAAAGGGTTGTGTGACAAACCCTCTTAGTCGGGGACTGACCACCTGCCTACCTTTCAGACCAGCATCTGAAGGAACTGTTTTTTCACAATTGTCTGATGGACTTTTGTCTATCTGTGTTCTCTTGATAGCTGCCATTAACCTAGCAAAGCTGAAGCTTTTCAGACATTACTATGTTATGGTAAGTAGAACACCCCTACTTGCATGTGCTTACAGAGCCCTTGAAAGCCCTTCTGACCTTATGATAAATTTCTTACTGGAAGCTTCTGTAGCTGGTGGATGTGGTGGAGGTGTTCCTAGTTCTGTGGCAGTGCTGTGCTGTGGCATCTCATTTGATTGGATTGCGACCCTCAAAGCAACTTCCCTTCTCTTCCTTGTGCTTGCATCCTTATGTCTATTCCTTAAGCTGGTTCCAGCTATTTGTAATACTTACTGATTTCCCCTGGAGACAGCTTGAGCTGCCAGTTAAATTGATAAGCTTGAATAAGGTACTGTAAACTTGCTAAAAATTAAACTTGGGACCAAATGGTGCCTTGAGATGCACGTGTGCAGTTTCTGATTAAGTCAGTTGGAACCATGAGCATCCCTCCTTGGAGAGCATGGGTTGCTTAATGATTTCCAGCGGCCTCATTTCAAACTCTTACAAGTGGTAAGAGTAATAAATTACAATTGTCGTTCTCCAAGTTCTACAAAATCCTAATACTTAAAGCATTTCCTGGTGCAGATTAAACACAATTGCAATAGCCAATAGCCTGAGTCATTTGGATGTCCAAGAAGCAGTGGAGCCCTCAGCCTATATCTTGCACGTTTATCAAGGAGCATAATAAGGCTACTCTGACATAATGAGTTATCTGGGAATTGCTTTTTTCTGGAAAAAAATAGGTTGTATAAGATGGTGCTATTGTTCTCATACTTCTCATATTGTTCTCATATACTTCTTCCTTTTTCTTCCCAGATCGTGTGTTACATTTACTTCACACGGATCATTGCAATTCTCATAAAGATCGCTGTTCCATTCCAGTGGAAATGGCTCTACCAGGTATTTGCCAGCAAAGGGGAGAATACATCCGTTCCTTGATGCCTTGTTTGGGGCTTTTTCTCTGTTATTCTTTAAGTATAACCATACACCAAAAAAACGTCCATAAATTGTTGCCTGTGTTGTAGCAGAACATCTCAAAGTACAGGGTTGCACTCCATCTCCTTCACTGATTCACCTAAGGTGGCAGCAGTATATTTTAGTTTTATGTTTGTCCAGCAAGGCTGCTGGATTATACATGAGAAGTCTCAAAGTAATTGCATTATTGATTTTTAGTCTTTCAATTCGAAAATGTCTGAAGGAAATTAATCAAGAACATACAAAGGAGAAAAAATTTAGCCTGGTTTGCCCTGTGTAATTGAGGCCCCGGGGAGCCAGTGAAATAGGTTCTTGCTCTTCCATCTACAGGCCTAGTGACTTTTAAATACTAGCTATTTGCCTAGTGACTTTTAAATACTTGATTTCTTAACGTATAATCCAAGGAACTGTGCGGGGAGTCTTTGGAATACATTAACTGTTGAAAATACCAAATAACATTGGGATAATTTTACCCCCCCTGATTTAAAAGCCAAGTCTTGCTGTAGATATTTAAAAGCACTGGAGTGATGGCTAGAACTCTAGCTGTATTTAAAGTGACAGGGAAAGCTGAAAGAACAAAGGGCTTGACAGCCTTTAGCCTGGGATTAGTAGTAACAGGAGAGGAATTGCTTTGTTATTTTTGTTATGGCACAAGTTTCTTGGCCATTTAAACCTTGAACCTTAGGAATGTCGAGGGATGATTTGTGACCATGAAGGATTACAGGACTGAACTTCAATCCTGGGTTTCTATTTGCAGCTACTGGATGAAATGGCCACTCTTGTGTTCTTTGTCCTCACTGGGTACAAGTTCCGTCCAGCATCAGACAACCCTTACCTACAACTTTCCCAAGACGACGAAGATGACCTGGAGATGGAAGCTGTGTAAGAAACCTTCCCTTTTTTTATGGCTTCGCTTAATTTGAGCAATAATGTTTAAAAGCAGTTTACTTTCATCAATCTAAATCTCTTAGTTGAAGAAGATGAACATCTATCTCTGAGTTTAAAGAAGAGATGACTATTCAGTGAATGTTATACCACCATCATTGGTATCTGTAGGAGCTTCTGAGCTAGATATTGCAGTAGTGTGGAATAAGCTGGTAAAGCTTTTAATGGAGCAAGAGGGTGCCTTTAAAAATACCAAATATAAAGCTTCTGTGTTAAATCTGTGTTGCTAAACACCAACAAGCTTTATATGTAAAAAAAAAAATATAATACACAAGCCAGCAAGAAAACCTGATAATCTATGGGATGTAAATGTGCATGGAGGAAGGTCCTTTCTACCTTGATATTCAGCCTGTAGCTGAGGAGATGGATTGTTTTGGGGTTTTCTTTTTACCAGTACTCTTTCTTGTTCTATTCCTTGGTGCTAAGCCATAAGGCACCACAAATGTGATAGGACCTGAGTTGGTCTGGAGAAATTGTAAAGCAGGGCTCAGCCTAACTCCCTGTCATTTTTCTCTGCAGTGCTTTTCTGAGGGCTTAAAAAATGATTGGCACTTCTGAATCTGTAATGGAAACTGCCCTAAGAAGTTCAGCCTGCCAGGAGTGTTGAATACAGGCTGTAATTGCCACAGACTCTGTTGCCTTAATAGGAGCAGAGCTAACCTAATCTGCTCAGTAGTTACACATTTCATGCATAATTGCAACTCATGTACAGGCTCGGGAGCTGGTTCTTAAGAGTTTTTCCCATTTTGGCAAATCTCCTTTATCTGTTGTTGAGTAAAACAAATCAACACTCCAGTTTTTTATTGCAGGGGCTAAACAAGTTTGAATGCGTTTGCCTTTATAGTTAGTGCAGAATGAAATGGATCTTATTGGGAAATTGCTGCAAGGAGGTTTGAAATGTCTGCGGATGTCAAGCAGGAGGTTAATTTCTCAGGAATACCTCCAGTAACAGATCTTTCCAGATGCTGAGCTGATTTTATTTGGGGTTCATGCATTCTGACACTGTTGTGAGTGGAATCCAGCTGGTGGGTATAGACCTTTAAAATCACTGTCACTTGAAGGTATTTAAATGGTTTGTGTAAGAAACTGCCGTTTGAAAATGGGTAAGTGATGTCCTGAACTGGAAGCTTCCTGAACTGGAAGCTCAGTGGCAGGATTTGTGATTCCACAGAAACAAGACCTTTTTCCTTTTTGCTTGTTGGAGTGAATTTCAACTTTGCATTAAATGTTTAATGAATTTTAACTTGGGGGGATTTAGGACTAATAATAAGGCACCTTTCATGTTTATTGATTTTGGTAGGTTTGAGAAGCTGCTAAATCTCAGAGAATCTGTGAGAAATAACTCGGAGAAAGTTAAATGAACTAGTGAAGTGATTTATATCTTAGCTGCAGTGAGATAGACCTTACCAGGAACTCAAAGATGGGAATAACTTGAGCCTTGTCCTAGTTAAGGCATTCTGCTTTCTGCCTCGGAAGTTTTCATTGTTGTCCCCTGTGAGCTGTTCCCCTTAACCCTTCTTGAATGTTTCTCACCTGATTCACCAGCAGTCTTGCTGCAGTTGGGCCCTTGGCAGGGTATCATCTGGAAGTGTCTTTTCTCCCTTCCCCAGCTGCGCTAGGGATTTGCACATACTTCAGAAGCCTGGTGTAGACACATTCCATTCAGCAACAGGTGAAGCGCTGCAATGAAAGTCTATTAAATTTCTTGTTGATTTGGTCTTGCTGGTCCTATTTTTGCTTTTATAAATATTAAATGTTGTTTCTGGGGGGGGGGAAATGATCAAGGCTTATTTGAACAAGTGACTAAGTGCCTGACAGCATCCTGACTAACCACTGCGTGAGTGTGTTTTGTCTTTCATGTGATAAATACCCACTTGTCTTCAGAGGCTATGGCAGAAGTTAAAAGCATGAAAACTTCAAACTTGAGGGTGTTCTGCCATGTGTTATTGCCGGGTTTTATGGCTGTTTTCTTCTCCCTGGAGGGCTTTTGTTAAAATTGGGCTTTTTAAAACATTTGCTGCAGAAGCATTCAGGTTTCTTTAGTCTCAACGTTTCCATGAGCCAAGGGAGGGGAAAGGCATGAGGTCATCAAGCCTGTTTCCAGGCTTTCTTGTCTCCCAGCAGAAAATAGGACATTTCAAGTGCAGCTCTCTAGACTTATGTCTGTTTCATGCTATGCAAACTCTAAAAAGCTCAGTCTGGCAGCGAATGTAAATATTGTTAAGGACAGTGTGGAAATCTGCAAAGTTTCAAGAAAAATCCAAAGACTGGGTGTCTGACAGAAGCAACATGAAGCACAAATCCCTCTGCTCTGTAAATCCTTGTCACTTCCAAAAATGTAAATCAAGAGCAGCAAAGGTAACATTACAAGTCTTCACCACTAATGCACCTCTATCTTGGGAGGCAGCAGTCACAGATGTTACGGGACTTTCTCTTCAGCTATTCCGGGCTCAACAGAAATTCTCCTGGTGGAGAGGAGAGTATGACTAAACCTGAACTAAGGACCAGCCTGTTCTTTTTCAAGTAGGGTCAATAGCCATTCATCACCAACAAAGTGCCTTTCTGTGTATTCTGTGCTCGCCAGCCTCTTGAGCCCGTTCTGTCAGTATGTGGGCTGATCGCTGACAGTTTGTTAGATTAAAGCACTCAGTTTGAAAAGGTGCAGCCACACTTGGCAGAGAGCATTGTCTGGCTTCCAGTCCTAATGCCATTTCTGGGGCATGAACACATGTATAAACGGTTACAGTAGGTGAGGTGGGGGTAAGGATCAGGAAAGAAAGCAGTTTGTGGGTTTGCTTTTTGTTCTTGCAATAAGGTCTGTCATTAGCTCTGTATGTTTGCTTTAAATGTCAAGTACCGGAGAGCTCTTGTCCAGGTCTTAATGAAGAATGATGCTCATACATGCATGTGGGGTTCAGATATTTTCATTGGAGAAGGAATCACAGGAAAAGCCATTAAAGGCTTTGTTGTCAGTTCAATTAAATCCATCTTATGGGGTGCCTGGAGACTGTTTTTCCTTAACACCCAAAACAACTTCAACATAGTGAACTGTTGTGGTAACACTGTTGTGGTACCTTTCTTTATGGCATGGGATCTGGTGTTTCTCAGTGTATCATGAGGCAGCTTACTCTGTACTGAGACTGAAGTCCTAGTTGGTCACAGCTCTCTGCTTTCTCTCAAATTATGTTTTGTGGCAGTCTGATTCATGACGCTCGCGATTAAAAGTGATTTTCTTCACTTAACCCATCTTTCTTGTGCAGACACCAGCTTTTTTGCTTGAGGGCCGATCAGTTTTCACTCAAGTCTGCAATAGCTTGTAAAGGCTGGCTGCTGCAGTATCACAATTTGTCTTGTTGCACTATAAAACAAACAAAAAAACCCCAAAACAGACAGAAAGAAGTAGGAATCCACCACTCTGAAGGGCTGAAGGTGCATCTGAAACTTCAGGATTCCTTGATATAACTCCGGGGGGGAAAACGATGAGGTTTCCACTGCGAGCACGTACTGCTGAGCAGTGGAGTGTTCACCGAGCTCCTTCTGTGCCTCATTTGTGACAGGTATCCTGCTGACAGCCACAGAACTTCTCTCTGGAGGGAGATGGTTTAGTGAGAAGAGTTAGTTGCATTTAAACAACTGCTGATAATTTGTGGGCTAGAAATGCAAGTCAGCAAAGTGTAGGTGAGGAACACTGACTTGCAGTATTCACGGTATCACAGTAATGATGAGGCTGGAAAAGACCTTAGATCCAGTCCAACTTAAAACCAACCAAGTAAACCTAAACATCTGACATCTATGTCATGCCACTCAGCACTTCATCCAGGACAGAGCTGAAGTCCTGTTCCGAGGGCTGGAAGTGAGATGCATGGTGTGCTTGATCTTGGTGCCGATATCCTTTGTTTACTGGATATTATAACCAGTTGGCAGAACTGAGTTTGAGAGAAGAAAGGAGGTGTCCATTGTACATGTGTGAGAGAAGAACTCAAGAGTTGCTTGGTACACTTGCTGTGAGACAGGGGCTGTACTCATCAGGTGGTCTTTGGCCTTCACTGTTGAGGGATCCACCCTGAAATCGCTGCCAGTTCTTTTTTGCTGTCATTAAGGGAGAGGAAGGACATTAAATGGCCCCTCTGGTAACAAACGACATGACACGACCTGGCTGTGATTTTGGTCTGTAGCTCTGTGCCCTGCCCCTCCATGAATGTGGGAAGCAGATCACTCTTTCTTAGCTGTAACCTCTAATCACTTCTGTCATCATCTTCGTGTGCAGCGGGTTTGTAATTCTATTTAGAGTGCTGTGCTAACATCTAGGCTGTGTGCCAGGTGGGATCTTTCTAGCTGTGAGTCAAGAGTTAGGACTACTGTGGCATCATGTCTGTGTACAGCACCTATTTATAGACCCCAGTATGGCTGCTGTTGCTCAGCTTTGCTTGGTAGACCATTGAAACCTTTGGCTCTTCCCTGAAGAATTGATAGTTAGCCCTTATTTGGCAACTGTGAAGTTAGTTATCTCTGAAGAGTAAACTTTGCAGCTGTCCTGCTGTATTGCCCTCCATGTTTCAGACCATCACTTCAATTTACCAGAATCTTTCTGCATTCTAGTCTTGGTGTTAGATACATAGTGCTCAGTGTCTTTTGCAGATTTAATAAGGGAGTTCTCTGTTCCATTTCCCAGGCAATTACTGAAAATACGGAATAGAAGTGAACCCAGGACAGACCTCTCTGGAACAACCCTCTGTTCTTTCATTTTTGACAGGAAACCGTTAAGTACATCCAGTGTGTGCTTTTCCAATTACTTGGGCATCTACTTTGGCTTTATCTAACTCATGTTTCCCCAAAATTTTTCCTGTGCAGTTGTAGGAAAATCTTTGTCAACATGGAGAACTCATGAGATCCATTAAGTTCCCTGTGCTCTGATAAGGTTCATGTGATCCCTTCTTGGCAAGTGTTAACTTTCTCCTTTAAGCAACATGCTCTACTTTTTTCCCCCTTCATGTTTTAAATTTCAGTAGGGAATACAGTTGTTGTTTGAGCTGTGATGTCTGACCCTCTTCCTTTAAGCACAAACTCTTCTAGGCCCCCTGTAAAGCATCTGAACCACTGACAACCCCAGTCCTGCCACTGCTAGAGAATCACTGAATGCACCAGTTGGAGTAAAATACTTTTACAGCATGTGGACAGAAGTCGGTGTCCATGGTGGGACTAAAGCGTCTGAAGGGTCCCTCTCCTTGTAGTTAGTCAGATCCAGTTAAGTGTTCTTACAGGGTAAACAGCAGGTGAGAGCATATAAGGACTGACAGCGGCATCTTTGAACAGGGTGGCTTTCGTTATGCTTCCAGGCATCCCTTGTGAATGCATTGAGCCATTGATGCTCTTACTGTCCACATCCAAAATAACCTTTGTAGCACATTTGTGAGTTAAAAATATCTGCATGGAAAGAGAATCCTATTGTGCAAGAGGCTGTGAATAGCCTGCACTGTCTATCAAGAGAAAGCTACAGGACTGAAGAGCTCAGTGGATAGCCAGGATGGCTCTGAGAGAAGCGGTGCTGGTCTGGCTGGAGAAACAGTTCAGGCTGCCTAATATTTGAATAGCATTATGAAGCTTTATTGTTTGATGGTCAGATTGCCATGACCAGTCCAGACTTGGATGGCATAAAAAGGGTGACCTCTTCCTTCTCTTCCGTGGTTGCTCGCAGAGTAATTTTGCTGTTAGCAGGAGCTGGCGTACATTACGCTAATCAGGTTCATTCAGGGCACTGTCTGCTGTGCGTTTGTGTAACATGATGTACCTATTAAAACCGTCGCAGATGCGGGAGAAAGTCTTTAATGCACAGAACTGAAGGTGTTCAGCTGTGCAGTAAAATATTGAAGCAAGCTGCTCGAACTTCAGCAAATGAACACCTGGTTTATCTGTTTAACCACCCCCGCTATCTTCTCTCAAGTACGAGTAATTATTTACTGATTTAGTTTAATGGTAGATGAGGAGGCCTTTGAGGATCTTCAGGATGCCAGCACCAGTCAGTGTTGGGTCAGAAATGATACCTGCTCTGTGGAATGGTAGCCATTGGTAAAGAGAGACTCAAAAAGTGTTACTTGATGTCTACAGGGAGATGAGCAGAGGTTACTGGTAAATTGGATGTTATGATTCAAGTTCTGTTCTCTGATGTTTCTCCCTTCTCTTCCAGGGTGACAACTTCTGGAGTAATGGAGGGCATGAAGAAGGTGAAGAAAGTGGTGAATGGTTCAGCAGAGTCACAGGGTGACTGGGAAATCACGGCATGATGGACTGGACTGAGGCAGCACTTTCAGAGAAACTTTTTTTTTAATTTATTAATATTACTCTCAGTGGAAAGGGAGTAACTAGCACTCCCAACACTGAAACTGGGGTGTGTCTAGGGGAGCAGAGCAGTGCAGAAATATAACTATTCCTTGCATCATAAAAAAACAGGATCTCTTGGTACCAGCAAGGAGCTCAGAGCTTTCCTAGGGATTTGGGGTAGCTTATTGGTTTTTTTTTTTTCCTCCCCTTTCTGGACTGGTTATTCTGAATTGGTTGCAGTTGCATTCTTCAGAATGTATAATGCTAACGTGAAGAGAGACCTCCAGTGTGTATGTAAAGTATATATTATTTTATATAATGCATGTGTGTGTATATACACACACACTCACTCCTGCTATGAAACGTGTATGCTGGGAGATACAAAGTATGTCAGAAGGTGAGAAGAAAAGAGATGTAAGTATTTTTCTTTTTCCTTTTATAAACACTCCTTGTGGCTTGGGTGAAATCTTGCAAAAATAATTAACAGAATCAGCCGCTGTTATCAGAGACTAAATGGCTTATTGGGTGTCATCTTCCACTGCTCACATCAGTGGGAAGGATAAATGTCGTCTTGTTTTATCCATGCAGGTGCCCACTGGGATGTGTCAGGTTTTCCAGTCTATTGCTATACAGAGAGCCAAGGGGCTTTTGGCCGTTAGCAGTGCCAGCCCATAGTGCAGTAAGCACCAACTTACTTCACTGTTCATGGAGCTGCTCTTGATTCACACCCACCCTGACAAGAAGTACATAAGAGGTGTAAGACTGACTCTTGCTTTTTAGTGGTCTGCCATGCTATCTTAAACATTGAATTTCAAGCTGTGACCCAGAGCACTTTGATCTGCATTGTAAAATATTTTCAAGGTATTTCAGCTGACACTCCTTTCTGGCACAGTATTAACTGTACCAGCACGTCCCATGGAAATCTGTCTAGCAAATGTACTGCAGCATATATCTCTGGTTCACTGTTTGCCTGAGTTACTAGGCCACTCTGAGTGGCTGCTTGCAGCACTCTAGTTATGTAGTATTAATGATAGTGCTGTCTGAGGTGGGCTGAACTGCTCAGGATGGTGTTGCTGCCAAAACAAGGCAACTGCAGCTCCCAGTCCTAAATGGTTTTTGTCAGTGAAGGAGAAGGCTATGACCAGAGGCAGGCTGATGAGGCAAGCTGATGCCCACAGCTGTGGTATTAAGGCAGAGCAAATCGTTGTTGGTTTGTGAGAAAGATGGAGGTGGCTCGCTCATAAATTTTAAGAAAAAATAAATCAAGTATAACTCACTGACGCCTTAATATTTGTGTAGAGATGTGGACATGGTGCTGTCAGTCAGAGCCCTTCTGTCAGGGATCGCATCACCGTAGAGCTTCAGCTGTACCAGCAGCTTTTACAGCCTGGTAAGGACTTGCTTTTCTCACTGAAGGGGCTGCAGCTCTGGAGCACAACTGCTGAGAGGACTGTTAGCCACTAGGGGTTTTTTGCGTGTTATTTTCTGTGGAACCTTGAACCACCGCTTCAGTCTTGAACAGTGACTGTAGAGCTCTTAATTGAGCAGTCTGTACCAAGACTGGTTGCTTGAAGAGCACCGTTGTCTTCTCTGGTTGCCACTCATTTTCCCAGCTGTTTGTTCTATGCATTATGGCAATTTTAGAAATTATCTGCCTTGCTCCCTGGAACTGCTTTATCTTCAGATGAAGAATGAGAACTGCTGCCTTCTGGGTGCAGAGTCCTCTTCTGTTTTCTTCCTTAGCTGTAACTGCATAGTGATCACAGCAGTGGCAGTTTGTCTGTTGCTGTCATTGTCTTGCAGTGATACAGTTGTAGTGGAAACGGCCTACAACAATAAAAAAGCTGTTGGGGGACCTGTGAGCCTTTTAGACCTTCTGTATGAAATCTTCTGTATATTGAGTAGCTGAGGTGTGAGAAACTGGACTATAAAAGGGCAGGCAGTCCCAGCTCATCGTACACTGAATACAGTACCTGAAAAACACATCCTCATGCGCTGCACAGTTACTTTGCCCCTGTGGAAATGTCACTGCTTGCATCTGAAGGGCCACTCAAGCAGCCTGCAAACTTTGTTCCAAGTCCACTGGAGACTTGGAGTCTGACAGCTCTAAAGTATGTAAGGGGTAAAGACGTGCTGTTAGGAACAGAAGTGCACTAACTGTTCCTCTCTACACAATACTGGACACGATACTGTCTTCAAACCTGTTAATTTCTCTTACAAAAGAGATGGGAGATTCTGATGGGTGTGACCTTTCATCCCAAAACGTGAGAGACTCTGCCAGGATCCCAGCGTGTCTTGAACTGCTTCCAGACAGCTGCCTATTCCATACCTCAGCATCGGTGAAGCTGCCAATTTGGCAAGTGCTTTTACCTTAGTCTCAGGTTTCTGTTTTTCTATGCACTCCTTCGCTGTTGTGTATGGTGTAGGTTTATTGGACAAGTCCCTGGCTCCCTAGTCAAAGGCCAAAACACAGGCGAGTTCTCTTTGTCTTGGTGTGAAAAGCCACCAGCAGTATTGGAAAGTGTGTTCAGAAGAGGTTTTTTCCCAGTTCAGGAGTAAGGAATAACCATGTGTACATAGCCAATACCAATATATGTGTAGGTGAGGCAGGGTGCTGACCACCAGTAACTAGTCAGGCCTTAAGCCTGAATTTACAAGTCAAAACCCAGAGTGAAAGAAGGTTCTCACTGCATTTGTTTCCAAAGGGATTTTCTACTTTATCTGGTGGGATTCCTCAGAAAATTTGTCTTACGGGGTTGTGCGATGTGTTGGACAGTGGCTGGGTTGGAGGATGGAGAAGGTAGTGGCTGCAGTTGTGCTTCTGTCACAGCACAGTGTGCTGCACCACACCTCTTAGAAGGGAGGGCAGTTTCCAGCCCACTTCCTACCGAAGGGAGCTCACATCTGTCTGACTGGCAAGAGCACAACTCACTGCTGGTGAAGTGCAGCAGCTTAGAGCTCGCCAGGCAGGGTAGTGGCAGTGCTGGTCTTTTGACCTGTCTGGTAGGAAGGATAGAAGAGTTCCTTGTGGCTTGCAGATCATTCTGGGATCCAGCCTTCCTTCTGTCTGCTTTTTACTGAAGTGAGCAACTGAAGCAGTCACCCTGTGAGTGCCCAGCAGTACAGGAGTCCTGCACAAGCAGGTCTGGTGCAAATCAGAGTATGCAGCCACTCGTGTGTGGCTACAGAGGATCACTGGGCACCCTCTGCAGACAGAAATGAGACTGCTTCAGTCTTCAATTGTAATGCGGGTTGTGCCCAAATAAATCCTTGTTGAGAGGATGACGTTCAAATGCCAGTGGTGCCCTCCTCCTCCCTGCTGTAACTGCTCAGCGAGCTTTTCCAAAGGAAATCGCCTGGCAGTGCAAATGCCAGACTCTTGCATTCCTCAGCCCTGAAAATGTTTTCCTTGATGGGTCATCAAAAGACGTACTAAACGAAAGCAAGACATAATGGGGTCATCTGGATCGTTGCTGCTGCTTGCTCAGAATGTAGCAGTTTGAGTTGAAGAAGCCACATGCTGTCCTATTAAGCAGCTCTTTCATGCTGTCATCTCGCTCAGCATGTTGTGAGCTGTGTGATGCATTGTTCAGTGCTTCTCCCCAGCACAGTGTCCTGTTCCTGGATTTCCACACCGCCATACCCTGTGAGCATGTTGTAAAAATTTGCTGCATTGCAGCATTTTGTCCTGGAGCTAGTAATGTGGAAGGTGTGTTGGTTTTTTTTATCCCCTAGACTAAGCGCACTCTAGCATGAGTGTGCATCCACCGTGTGTCCTGAGGCACCTTAATGCTCCTGCTGGCTCTGATAGGGCACATCCTGATTGCTCCAGTGTTTGGTGAAAGTCCAGTGGCAGACTTGCTTTGGTGTGTGTTAAGTCTTTTTCTTGCAGCATGCTCAGACTGCACTTGTCCTCTCTCAGATGGCCAGTGATGATCAAACTGACAAGAAAGGGAGGTTTTTGGTTGCCTCTTGGAAAATTGCATGGCCAATTTGAAGTGAATACTGGGGATTTGTGTGCTCTGTGGAGCTCTGGGAACTGAAGTTGCTTAGCTGTTGAAAAAAATAATTGGGTGGTAATAGAGGTATTGAAGGGGAGGAAATCCTTCTGTACCTGGTTTGTCTCCTTCAGTTTGACCTGTCACGAGAACTAACAGACTGTTCCTTCAAAGCAAATGTGTTTTATTGATTCTGTGTTACAACCTCCACTTCCATCAAAACATTCCCCCATTTTTCACCTTTATGAGAAGAGCATGGGGCTGCAGTCTGCAGCTGATAGAGGAGATGGTGATACCTGAAACATAAGGAGGTTTCTGCTGTCTCAAACTTGTAACCTTATGGGTGTGTAACTTCAGTAATTGGGATGTTTCATGAAAACCGAGGTGGTGCTGCCCAGGGACACTTGACCAATGATTCTTTGTGTTCCCTGGGGTTGATTTGCTGGAATAGGTTGTTCTAAATTGGATTAATCTGTTTTTTCTTATAGCTGCTGGCTGTGATTCTGTTTTGGGCTTATTAATCACTTTTATTTAGCACTACTGGGAAGCTGTGTGTTCTCCCTCTTGCAGTTTCTCCCTTGGATATAGCCATGGTCCTGCAAGAACTGCGTGTATGTGCTTGCAAGTGGCTAGAAGAGGATTTCAATAACAATATTTGTCTATTCACAAATAAAGTGGTGATACTGGAAGAAAGTGGCTGAGAAAAGTCAGTCAGACCTTGTAGGTTGACTGGCTTGAGAACCTATTTATGTTTCAGTTGCAGCAATCCTGTAGGAAGGACAACTCTTAATAAATATTTCCCTGTGGGATTTCACTCCGTGTTCTGCTCTCTGCGTAACAGAGCAGAGCCTGACCTCCACGTTACCAGAAGCACTTTTGTCTTATAGCTGGGGTACTGGAGCTTTGGTCTGGTACCTGTTCTGTCAAAATAGAGTATGGGTCTAAATAGCTTCCCTTTCCCTTTAGTAACTATTAATAATTAATTCTAGATCCTCTTGTATCATTAAGCAGCTTTAAGGCACCTTGTACAATGTAGCTCCGGAATCATTTAGCAAATGACCTCTAAAAGAACTCGAAATGCTTTTCCTGTACAGCAGGGTCGGGTTCCAGGGGTTTTGGTGACCTGTAGACTCCCCATTCATCAGTTCATGTACAGATGGATTTTTTTTTTTCAGTATTTTTTTAAACTTTGCTAAAAGAACAACAAGCAGTGTTTGAAGAGCAGCAAGGCAAATACAAATGAGACAGTCTGTATAACTTGGTTTCCCTGCTGTGATGCAACTGTGTAAAATAAAGATTGACCAGAAAGAAGTTGAATGCTTCTCATTTTCGGCTTCTGAACCGCTAGCAACCAGGCTTCACTGGTGACTCCAATGGCTGCATTTCCCCAGGTCTGACTTCTAGTGGCAGCCAGTAACATCTGCGTCATGGGTACTGGGCCAAATCACTAAAATCTTATGTGGGAAAAACTTGTCTAAGGGAAAAGCTTTGCTGTTGGTGACCCACAGCAGAGGGGTCACTGAGATGCCTTTCCTTGAGCTGAAAGACCTCCAGGTACTGTAACTGCTGGTGTGTGCCTGGCTCCTCCTTTACTGTTCTAAGCTGAGTTTCTGCTGGAGTTTCTGTGGACTGAATCTCAAATGGAAACATTTCTTATAGCCCAGTTTCTCCCAGCTTGGCAGTGCTGGGCAGGCAGGAGGGTGGATGCATCCAAGACTTGCTGCCAACCAGCGTTGTGGTCTCCCTTGTTCTGCAGGGCTTGGTGTCAGCTTGCTGTGCAAGGGTGGAGTAGGAGCTGTTGCTCTGAACCTTGGTGACCAGGTTCAAACTGGGGGCAGAAACCTTAAATAATAGTTTAACAATAATACCCTTTGTGCCTCTGGCCTTAGGGTTATCTAAGTCTGTTTGTCTTAGGCTGGACTGAGGGCAGTTTGGGACTTGTGTAGATCTCAGAAAGAAGATGTCAGGATCTAACCATCATTTCAGTTCTGCAAACAGGTTGAGCTGAGAGAGAGGAAGAGGGTGAAGTACCTCTGTGAAGCACTCTTCCTGATAATCTTCCACCCCTCAAAAGCATATGTCCTTCATCACAAAGTGTAAGTCTTCAAGATGTTTCTTACAGTTTAGTCTATAGTTCTGATTCTACTGCAGAGGGGTAATGCCAAGAATAGCCTGTGTTCTCTACCCTGCAGATCCCAAGCAGCCCGTTCTGCATTGCCTCGAGCCGTTGGGTGGGTGGTTTACCGGGGAACTAAACTATAAAAAGTATGTGGGGTTTGGGCTTAACTAATACTTCTCAGTGGAATAAAACTAACTCCATGTGAGGAAGGTGAGGGCTGGTTGTGGCACTGGAGTAACCTGCGTCTACTTCATGCAGGTAGTACTAAATTTCTCCAAACTGAACATCCTCTGCTTTAATTGTCTGTTGTATATTTGACCTTAAAATGTTCCCAGTTCTAGTGGCAGCAGCCAAACTCATCCCTGCTGTACGAGGAGTTGGCTGCACTGGGCGAACAAGTTGAAATACCAGGGGTGGGTTGTGTCAAGTGGGTCTTAAGAGTGGGAAGAGTCACTTGGGATTGAGACCGTGTATAGGTTATATGGGGGGGGGGGGGGGGANAAGGAGAGACAAAAATACCCTAACTGCAGCAGAGCTCCAAGAATTTAAGGTCCATTGTGAACAGAGATTGTCTGGTAGGCTTACTTAGGGGGAGAATAAACAATGCTGGAGCCCTAACAAAGCTTTCCTCAGTGTGCTGTGTTGGAATGCAGCTTTGGAGGTGTTTTCTTGTCCAGGGGAGGTAAATTGTTTTACCTGCTTTAAGGATTTTCTTCTAGTGTCAGAATTTTTGAGCTGCCTGGATCATTTGCTGCTCCTTGTTGCAGTCTAGGCTGCCTGCTGTCAGTGCTCTTGCTTTAGCAAGATTATCTTCATGGCTGCAAAGAGCTGCCTTCTTTCTAAATCTTGCTTTTACCTTCCTTTTGCCTTCTGAGTGACAGACTCTAATGAGCAGGAGCTTGTTGGAGTGCCCTGTACAGTGAATGGTCAATAAAATCAAATTGCTTTGTGCAGAAGAGGTAATAACAGAGCTTGTATTGGTGCAGCTAATCCTGATACTGGGGTCCTCAGTATCAGAGGGCTTTTGTGAGTCTTATTAACAAATGCATGGCATCCTGATTTTCTTCCCTCTCTCAGCTGTGCAAAGTAGTGGAAGCTGGAGTGACGCAGCTTTTTTGCGACTCTCTTCCCCTGTGGAATGTTTCTAGTGAGTTAGCTGAGATATAATGCATGAGTGGCTCTTGTGTAGCTGAAATAAACAGGCGTGCAAGGAGAGGCTGTTACAGGGCTGGGAGGCGAGGATCAAAATGAAGGGGATGGCTTAGAACTCCTTTTACTGCTCCCTCTTGGGATGACTCTGCTGGGGTTGGCAGACATGGCTTCCTCGGTGAGAGGAGCTGTTAACAGCATGGGGCTCCTGGGGCAAGGGCAAATACATTAATAAGGAGGGGGCTGTCCTTGAGGACACTGTTCGGGGTGGTCTTCTGTACCATCTTCCATCCTGAGTCATTTCTGTCAGGTGGCCCAATATCATTGGCAGCCTAGCACCCAGCACTAAGTGTGGGGTGAGGAAGAGCAGTTGGTGGTGCCTCAGGGGGACTTATGCCCTGTGCTTTTGAGAGACTGACTGCAGGAGCTACATGAAGTCAGAAGGAATCACGCACCCAGCACAGCTGTGAACGTACTGATCTACATCTGGGAGAAGCCAAGTTGGTTCATTGTGGGATGGCTTGCAAACCACCAGGCAGTAGCCAAATTGAAGGGGCTACAGAGAACAGCTGCAGTGACTGAGGAGAGAATTGTCAGAAGATTAGAAGAATTAAAACTGTAAGCCTGGCTGAGTGATGATTAAAGAGAGCCAGGGCGATGTAGCGCAAGCTGCAAAATGGCTGGATGAGGGAACAACCGGAGAAGCAGGTGGGGAATTAACTGGAGTGGCTCAAGGCCTGAGCTGTGGAGAGGCAAGATGAGATGAAAGCAGAGGAAAACAAGATGTCAGGAGCAACCTTTTGCCAATGAGATGGGTTTGGCTGCAAACAGTCTCCCTGGAGTAATAGAGGCAGTTCTGTGTTGTTTTAGATAGTCAACGCTAGGCTGGACAAATCACTACTAAATGTACTGTAGGGAGCAACCCCTTATAGCCTGTGAGCCGGACTAAATGCCTCGCTCAGTCTTTTCCATTTGCTTATCTCCACAAGAAGCGCCTTGTGTGCGTAATTTCTGGTTTGGGGGTTCATTTTAGTTTTAGCATTAAGCCTTGAGTGAGCTTGGCTGCTCCATAGGAGGAACATAAAAGAATGACATTAAAATGAACCCGGTACATGTGCTCCCTAATCTGTATTCATGGTAAGTCGGGGGTTTAACTGTTGTTGCAAAAACTGAGCAGAAATATCTGCTGGGATTTACCGAGCGCACAGCACTGTGAATCAGAGCAGCCTTGCGGGAGGCAACGGTTCAACCTCCTATGACAACAAAACGTGAAAAATAGGTAGAGGTTGATTTTGTGTGTTGGAATGTTTTGTTGGGTTTGGTGTCTCTTCGGTGTGTGGTGTGATTTAACAAGTGTGGGGTGGGGTTTGTGTGGACAGACAGCACTGCTATCTGCATACGGTGCTTGCTCTAGCAGCTCGTGTCTCACCCTAAAACCAGACCAGCAGTGCCCAGCCCCACCTGCAGCTTCTTGGGCTGCTCCATGGCAGCGTCTGTGGTGGGTGGTGTGTGCGGCAGACGGGCTGCACGCAATGAGAGGCTGGAGATCCAATGTGACTCATGAGTAATCTTTGAAAGAGGCTGATTTCTGTCTGGGCCGTGGCGTGAAAACCACCACCATAACCATTCCCCTGCGTCTGCTGTCAGTGCTTGCAGCTTAGTACTGAATGGTCCCGGCTCCCTTCTGGATGAAGGTTTGTGCAGGAGAGCAGGCAGCTCTATACTTGCCTTGGGTTTCCTTGGGATTTGAAGGTTCTTAAATATAAATTTGAAAAGCTTTGTTCTGCTCCAAACCCCAGCCTGGCAATGTTAAGGTCCTTCTTTCAGAGGTTTGTTGGGGTTTTTTGAGTAAAAGGATCTGCTGAAGCTGGGCAGAGCTGGTGACCTGTGCTCCAGGAACAGCCCCTCCAACCCGTCCTTCAGCCACAAGGTGCAAGAGGATGCTGCAGGGTGTCTTTGTTGCCAAAAGCTGCTGCTGCCACTGTGACTGATCTTATCTCTTGCAGACACAACTGCACGGTGCTGGCTTGGTTGTCGTTATGAGGAGTCTGATTTTTCTGTGCCTGAACAAACACTGGCTGCTTGCAGTATCGAGCCTTGTTTGAAGGTTCAGAGTGTCTGGGCTGAGCTCTGCAGTTCCTCTACTGCAGGGTGAGCACGGCAGGAGCAGAAAAAGGAGGTAGTTTCCCAGTTGCCAGCTGTGATTTGTCATGTGCCACGAAGGAAGATCTCAACACCTCCTCCTGCCTCGCTTTGTCTCGGCCAACTGCTGGCTGAACAAGCAGGGAAGCTGTGAAGAACAGCTGATGAGTTCAGCACAGCCACCCTTTCCAGGTTCCCACATCAGCATAACAATGACAGCCCCAGAGGCTGTGAATGCAGGCTTTTTTATTTTTTTTTAAATAAAAATACTGGAATTTAACAGGGAAATTAATAGCGTGGCAAATCGTGCCGCTCAGCGCCCTGGCTGGGTGTCAGTCTTCAAGACTTGAGAGTGCCAAAAGCTTGGCACTGTGGTGCTGCTTTCCAGACCTTCCTCTGCATTTGGCCATGGTTTGAGGATTTGCAATCCTGTTTCCTGGGGAAAGAGCCTCCAGGACACCATTCCCGCTGCCATTTACTCCAAAACCTGCTACCGTTTTGTTTCTGTCACCCTGAAGTCGAGCTCTGTGTTGGCACTAAACTGCTGGGCTCTCCAAGCGTTATGGATTTATAACAGTAGTAGTCAACATTGCTGCTAAAGTCAGAGTCTCCGTGTTTTGGGTTATAAATCTTGGTTTCTAGGGGCTTTCTTATTTAGTTGTGTGAAACTCAGCTTTCAAAACAGAATCACAGAAGTGTTCAGGTTGGGAAAGACCTTTAATATTAAATCCAAGCCAGCACTGCCTGGTCCCCATTAAACTATGACTCTCAGCTTTTCAATCCCATGAGGGATGGGGACGCCACCACTGCCCTGGGCAGCCTATTCCAGGGCTTAACAGCTTTTTCTGTACCTGTTTCTTAATATCCAATCCCAACCTCAACTTGAGGCCATTTCCTCTTGTCCTATTGTTTCTTGCTTGGAAGAAGAGACCAACCAGCACTTCACATCAACCTCCTCAGAAGTAGCTGTAGAAAGTGACGAGGTCTCCCCTGAGCCTCTGTAGTATCCAACCCCAACCTCCCCTACCACAACTTGAGGCCATTTCCTCTTGTCCTATTGTTTCTTACTTGGAAGAAGAGACCAACCTTCACTTCACACCAACCTCCTCAAAAGTAGCTGTAGAAAGTGAGGAGGTCTCCCCTGAGCCTCCTTTTCTTCAGGCTAAACTCCCTCAGTTCCTTCATCAGACCTCTGTTCTAGACCCTCCACTGGCTTCTTTGCCCTTAATCCTTGTGACCAGCAGTGCAACTGGGGCAAAGAAAAGCAGCACCACTGGCAGCTTGTCAACCTTAAACTAGTCTCAGGCATGCTCAGCTTGATGACCTCGCACAGTTTAGCTGCCCCCAGTTTTGAAAGCATTTGCATACGTGCGGTTGTTACAGCCTGACGTTGGGGTGGTGGTGAGGAGCTGAGGCTCAGGCAGGGATGTCCCCAGGACCAGGCAATTACATTCCTGCCATTCCTCGGCTGAAGCCGTTGCACCCGGATGTTGAACTCATTCCACTGGTATTTTAGTTTGTTTATTTATTTTCAAAACCCTGGAAAAGCAGCTATTTCGCTGGCTCTCCGTGCCAGCAGTGACCATGGTTTGTCTGCTGGAGCAGCCAGCTCTGATGCCAATAATTTCTTTGGCTCTTTTTCTGACTGAGTCAGATCACTTCAGTCTTAACCTTAAAACAGCCACTATTTTTGTCGTTGATATAATTAATCGTGTGTGTGTGTGTGTTCCTTCCCCATCCCAGGCTTGGAGGCTTCACCACACCCCTGCTGACCAACTCCCTGCTCTGGCACAGGACCGATTCTCCCAGAACTTGGCTTTTTCAGGGAGAAGCACAAAGTCTGGGCTGTGTGTGCTCTGCTCAGTGAGTTCACAGCCAGGCAAAGGCTGTTTGCTGCTGCCGTCTCCAGCAACAGATTCCTTGTTCCATGCTCAGTTGGTTTTGGAGCACCTTCTCATCTGCTTCTGGCTGGGTGACTGTGGAAGGAGGATGTTCAGTAACTGACAGGCCTGGGGGTAGGTAACGCTGACCACAATCACAGCAGCATCAGGCAGATGGATGTGTAGCTTTAGTACTAGGAAGAAGGGAGTTGGTGAAGCCTGAAGCCTGAGTGGGCTCTGTGTGGGGCCTCATTAAGTCCTGGGAAGGGGAGGAGAGACATAGGAATCTACTGCCAGTCCTTGGCCTTTGTCCTCCGGTTCCTGGGGCAGTTCCTGCACCAGTTAACACCCAAGAGTGCAAATGTGGAGTGCTGGATAGGACCTAAGCCCTCATTTTCAGCCCCACTCGTGGCTCCAGCCACACATAGGATGGGGGCAGAGGGGGCTGTGCCTTGGCCACCTTATACCCGTGATTTTTCAGGCCTGAGCACCACCAGCAAGGGAGAAAGAGAAGATGTTTTGCGATGAAGGGCAGAGCAAGCGCATTGGAGCGGGGGACTGAACCTCTACTTGCACGCAGCGCTATTCCCGTGAGATGACTGTAATCCCGACAATTAAATCAACAAGGATGCATCGGGGAAAACCCCCGTGATGGCGTCTGAGGATGCTTTATTAGATGTATGCAGCGTGGTGAGCCCACGTGGAACAAAAGGCTGCGTGGCTGAGCCTGACAGACAATGTGTGCTGGGGAAAAAATGCTCCGTGGTTTTATTAAACAGTTTTAAGTAAATACCCAAGGAAGGAAAAGCTTTCTGCAGACCTAGACTTGGCTGCACAGCCCACACAGCTCCCAGCATCTGCAGGCAGAGCGTGGAGCATCCTCAGATTCCACCCCAGCCTCGGGCACTGGTGTGGTAGGAGAGGCAGCGGCTTCCCTCTAAGCGAGACCCCCCGCTCTGAGTGCCACGGAGAGAGCAGATATCACCCGGGGAATGATCATTTCCATGGCAGCGCATCGCAATATGGTGAACAGACGGCGGATGCACTGCGAGCAGCACACGCAGTCGCTTAATGAAAAAGCCAGCCCGGGCTGGAGCTGGGCAGGCTGGGAGCTCAGGCTGCAGTGGCTGGCAGAGGGGAGATGCCAAGGTCTGCCCTGGAAGAGAGATGCAGCGGGATTTGCAAAGCAAAACAGCTCTCGAGGGCTGGCCCTGTGTTGGATTTTCCTTTCTGAGAAAACAACCCAGCTCAGTTCCAAGTGCAGTGTCCACGTTTGGCTGGACGGGATTGTTGTGGGCCCCTGTCACTATTCAGATTTCAATCCTGACGGCCCCAGGAGTCTTTCCAGGCTGGGGATGGAAAATAAAAGTCACTGCCTCAAAAACTGCCACGAGTGGCATTATTTAAGCAATCATGGGGTTAAAGCTAACAAGTAGGAAGAGAAAGTGACTGGCTCGCACAATTTCCGATTACTTTTTTCCTCCTCTGTGTGATCTGAGCTCAATCTTTTCAGCATTGCCTGTGGTGGAGGCAGGGTAGAGTTTTAAATAGAATTAAATCCCTTTAACATCAGTTTTGCATCAGCAGAGCTTCCACTCAAATGCCTGTGCTGTGGGAAGGGGTGGGATATGAGTGGTGAAGGTTTGGGATATGAGCCTGGTTATCACCCTGCTGGGTACGGGACAGGCTGTGCTCTGCACACAGCAGGACCCTCCTGCAATGCGGTTACAGCCCGGTGACCACAGAGGAAGGGAAATAATGTGAACGTTTATATTTTGCTGATGGGCAGCAAAGGAAGGGGCTGAACAGGCGATTTAGCATCAAATCACGGTCCAAACTGAAATCCAGAGTGGCTTGTCCCTAGCCTTAGGTGAGCCTGTGTCTTTCAAAGCCAAGTAAATATGGGCAGTGGCTGGGAGGGCTGCTGGAGGGGAGGCTCGAGCCATGCTGTGCCTCCTGTTCATCTCCCTGAAGCACACTGCTGCTGGGTGCCTGAGCTGGGACGCAGTGGGGGTGTTTTTATACTCTATAATGAGCTTGTTTGTGCAAGGCTGGGTCTGTGCAGTTTAGAAACCTCTACCTGGGGAACAGCTCCCCAGAGAAGGACCGGGCAGCACTTAGCTGGTCAAAAACAGAAGGTGGGGAGCAGGGTGTTGGATCAGTAAGTGCTCAGCTCATCTCCTTGGCAAAATACGGTTTGCGTTGGGCTCTCTGCAGCTTCCCTTGCACCCAGGGTTTGCTGTATCCAAGCCCAAGGTATTTTCCCTCCTCCGTTGCTGCCACAGAAGTCCAGGCGTGCCCAGGCAGCTCCGGCAGGGCCTTGGTTGCAACACAGGCGGGAAGAAAGTTCGTTATCGTGTGCATCGGTACAGCTAATGAACGTGCATGCTCACACTGGGGCTTTTGGGGAAGTATAGAGCCCTGCAATGGTTCTGAGGTGAAGATGAGCCCAGTGCTGCTGCTTTTCGCACTTCTATGGTTTCCTGGCTGTGCCGCAAACCCACCGCTGGTTCAATCCGTGGGATGTTTGAAGGAATTGAACGTCTCTCTGCAGGCGTGGTGGGGAATGAACAAGAGCTTGGGAGAGCCCTGAGAATGTTACTGTGAGGGCTGGTGGGACACTGGACTGGGTTTCCCAGAGCAGTTGTAGAATCCTCATCCCTGAAAGTGTTCAGTGCCAGGTTGGATGGGGGGACTCTGGACAACCTGGTCTAGGGAGAAGCGTCCCTGCCCGTGGCAGGGGGTTAGGACTGGATGATCTCTGAGGTCCCTTCTAACCTCAACCATTCTGGGATCTGGAGTAGGAGGCAGGGAGCTGCCTTCAGCTGGGGGCAACCAGGGCTGAGCAGACACTTCCACCCCTCAATCTGCTGCTGTCCCAACAAGGTCACTCGGGGCCTGAGCTCAGCCTTGCCCCAGGCTGCGGGTTCCTCCTTTCCCCTCTCTTCTCTCCACCTTCCTGCTGCCCCCCGTCCACCCCTGGCAGCACCGCGATCCTCAGCTGAGCCCCGTCCGCCCCCCCCCCTCGATCTTTTCCTGCCTGGGGAAGGCCCCCC
>VZRI01001465.1:390858-413208 GCA_013397515.1 Upupa epops
GGAGCCGTTGCGGGGGTTGCTGGGGGTCGGGGCTGCTCCGAGACGCGGTACCGATCCCCCTAAAGACGCGGTACTGCCCCCCCTCCCCGCACCCCCGGTGGTTTCTCGGGGCCGCTCCCGGTGCGAGGGTCGCGGGCTCGGCCGGGCTTTGTTGCAGAGATTCCCAGATTCGCCTGGGAGGAAGGAGGGAAAAACCCCCTCACCAGGCAGCAGGGACGCGGGGAGAGAGCCGGGGAAACACTGGTTTCCCATAAAAACAGCCCTCCGTGGCCTGGCCCTAAGGCTCTGCTGGCGGTTCCGTGAGCTGCGGGGCACGGGCCGTATCCCGGAGCGATGCCCCGGCCCCGAGCATCCTCCGGGTACCAGGGGCCGCCCGGAGTGGGGGTCTCTTATCCCCCCCATCGCTGCCACCCCGTAGCCCTGCAGCTTCTCTCTAAACGGAGAGCAGGACCCTTGGGGTGGCCCTCAAAGTTTGGGGGTGTTGTGGGGTTTGCTTTGTTATCCCGATCGGAGAGCAGAGCCCCACAGCAGGGAGTTCAGTGTTTTTTCACGAGTATCTCAGCATCAGTTTTAATAACCTGATTTTCTAAGTGAGTGGCTTTCCCGTCTGAACCTCCCCTATAATCTTATTAGTGCGACCGGTGCCTGAAGCAGCCAGTTTTAGCAAAATCTGTTGTGTGCTTTTATTTATCACCTTTTTTCTCCCCCTCTGAAGGATGCACAAAGGAAACAAAGGCTTTGGTGGTTCAAGTTTCCCTCTCTGCTTGTAGGTCCAAGATGTTCCCGTTAGGTGCAGCAGACCCCGCGAGCTCTCCCCGCTGTCATTGCTGCAGTCCCACGGCAGCGCTTACCCAAAAAGGCAATAGATCAGGATGCAGCAAGTTCTCCCATATGGAGAGGAGGCAACGCTGGTGCATTGCACAACCCCACACGCGGGGCTGCTCTTGCTTTCTCGTTGTGGCAGGGCAGGTTGTGCGGGGAACATCGGTGTAGCCAAACGGTGAGCCTTGGGAGGGGAGGTTGGGGTACCCTGTCTGGGCTTCCTTGAAGTGGCTCAGAGAGAAGAAATAGTGAGGATGCAGCAGGAACACACAGACCCTGGATGCAACTGAGTTGGAGCCAAAGCTGAGCCTGGGGCCCTCTCTGCTGCCATGACCCACAGTGGGTGCAGCCATGCAGGGCCAGGTATGGGTACTGCCATGCTGCATCGCCCAATCAGTTTGCATCCACTGTCATGATCCAGTCTCTGATGGAGAGGGATCTGGGAAGAGCTCTTCCTAGCCTCTTCTGGTGGTCCCCTGCTTTCTGTACCCATAGGGTAGCTCCTCTCTGCGTGGGGAAGATGCTGACCCCACTGGGGTCAGCAGTCAGCAATGCCAAACACCCACAGCACTGGTGAAACCAACGTTTGCAGGTACAGCACTGCCTCTTTTGTTGGATGAGAAGAGAGTCACTGCTTTTAGAATTGCTTCATTCCCAACTTTGTGTTTCTCTCTCTTGGGTGCCATCCCCTTTCTACCACATCGCTTCCAAAAAAGACTCCAGTCCCTCATTGTTCCCTCCATGAGTTCCAGACCTGCCTGAGGTTTTGTCTGCCTGCTCCACATCTCTTACTGCCTTTTCCAAGATGCACCAGACCTGTGCGCCCATGCTGGTGAGGCAGCCGTGCCATGGGGCAGCACATGGGGCCCTGTACAGCATCCCCATGTGCCCCAGCAGTGCAATGCCTGTCAGGGAGATCCATCACTAATAGCAGGCTATGTTTGTTGAGCTCTGCTCGTTCCACCTCTCGTCTCTGGGATTAATTACTTTTGCTGAGTGTTTCTGCCCCTTTTCTGCAGCTGTCAAGGCGAGCGCGCACTGCCTTGTCTGGTGAAGCACTTCACAGGGCCCTCCCAGGCATGTCTGAGAGCCTCGGATTTATCTTCAGACTCTGAAAGATCAGAAAGACCTTAATGCTCTTCTACGATTTGGGGGATCCAGGCAGAGGAGATGCAGGTGGGAACGCAGGGCTGCACTGAGCACAGTGGGAGGGACTGATCCAGAGCCCTGTACCATGGATCATCTCAAGCAGGGGACAGTCATACCCACAGACCCAGAGCTTAGGAATTTTTGGGTCTGCTTCAGAAAGGGTTTGCCCCACAGGGCTGTGGTATTTCAGCATCTCTGTGGTGGACCAGTGCTGACCATTTTGCCAAGAGCATCCCTGACGCAGGGTGTTCTTTCCACACACTGCTGCATTACTGAGCCGGTGCTGGCCCTATCTCATGCTGTTACAGCACATCTGGGCAGATGTTTCCAGGAACCCTTTAACTGGCAGCTGATGGCAGGGACCCACTTTTGTCCTGGAAGGTTCCCATGGCAGCATGAGCCATGGCTGTGGTGCAGGAAGGGTTTCTCCCACGATGGGATTTCCTTCCATTGCATCATTTTCTGTCGGTGTGATTTCCAGACAAAGTGAAGCAAATACCAAAAAGCTCCTTGATTCTGTGGGATCAGAGGAATAGGGAGACATCCCTCTGCTTCCCGAGAGCTTTTCTGCAGATTTATCTCATCTGGGGGACACAGAGGACTCAGAGCCTGTTCCATGTGCCCTCGGTGCTTTTCTAGTGCCTGGTGGCTTCTTGTGTCCCCTGGCTGCTGTCCCCTCTGGTCTTCCCATCTCATGTTTGTGCTGTTTCTCTGGCCATGCCTTGGTCACAGCAATCTTAGGGCAGGCAGGTGGTGGGAGCAGCCAGGAGAGGAGATGTCTCCTCTGGAGATGTGTAAAACCCACCTGGACACGTTCCTGTGAGACTTGGTCTGGGTGATCCTGCTCTGGCAAGGGGATTGGACTGGATGATCTTTCGAGGTCCCTTCTGATCCCTAACATCCTGTGATTCTGTGTGAGTGGGGGACTTCTGGGCATGGTGGATGTGCTGAGGATGCTGCAGGGTTGCCATCAGCAGCCTCCCTGAGATGTAAGAATTATTTTTGCTGTGGATATTGAGAGCAGGTTGTCCTGGGCCCTGCTGGGAACTGGACACAGAAGGACAGGAGCCTGGAAGCCCTCGTCTCTTGGCTCCCCTCCCCACTCCGCTCCCGACTTACAGTGCTGGGGGCCAGATTTTAATGGCACTTGGACACCTAAAGGCACAGAAGGCCATGGAGGGCTTCTTCAAAGTGCTGGCTGCCCAAGCCCTGTTGATTTGCGTCGATCACCGTGTGCGTTCAGCATCTCCAGGCACCTGAGTGCCCAGGAAGGCCTGGTAGTGCCCAGCTCACCCGGCTGCAGGGTGAGAGTCTCACCTTGCTGAGGTGCCAGACTGGTGCCACAAAGGAGCACATAGAAGCCACCGCTGAATGATAATGACAGTGAATAATGAAGGCTGTCATTTTCTGTACCTCCGTAGAGCCTGTCGCCTAAAGGTCTTACACTGTGTTATAATCATTAAGGTACTAATCCTCCTCACCGGGGTAGCTCAGAGGCAGTTTTGGGCTGCTGTGTTTTGTCGCAGGAGGTGATGACACCTGAGACTTGAAGGAACCGACATCCTCCCTGGATTGTGTCTCCCGGCCCTGCTTTGGTGGGGATTTCAGCTTGGACTTATCTGGGGCCAGGTGCTTGTGGCTGCGGTGGGATTTGGCATTGTGCTTAAGAGCCTTCTGCGGGACCGCGGTCAAAGGGTTCTCAGGTGCTAAGCTGGAGATTTCTGCAGGTCCTCGGGTGTCGCTGCTCGCTGCAGCCTGCACAGAGCTGCGTGAAGTGTGTGGCTGTGGGGGCAGAGTGTGTGTAGTGGGTGGGAACGGCTTGAAGTGGACTCTGGGTAGAGAAACGGGGAGAGAATCGCGGTGCCGAGCATCCCTGCTTGCAGCAGTGCTCCCAGGCCAGCTCAGCCACAGTGCTGGCAACGCTTAAAGTCAAGAAACAGGGCTACAGATAGGAGTTTGTTTCAAAAGAACCCATTTTAGCTCTTTTTTTGTGAATCATTTGGGGGTGGATTTGATTTCAGGGTTCCCTTTCCATATCTATCACCCATGACCTGAACCGCTATCGCTCTATTTTCAATGCCAGCAGCATTACTCTGCCATCCCGCACCCTCAGAGCCGTGTGGGCACAGCAGCATCGCCGCTGGGACCGGGTGCTGCGGGGTCAGATGCCAGTCCCAGTGCTCCGGAGAGGCTCCGGTGAAGTCGTGGGAGTCGTGGTGAAGGTGCCAAGTCAACACTCGCGGTGCTGGGAGGCCTGGGCTGCGCAGTGGGCGCGGGGAGAGGAAGATGCTCTTTTCCTAAGAAGCTCATGCCACCCACTGTGCTCTGTTTTGTGGGTTTTGAACTGGCTCTGGCATCATCGTTTTCTGCTCTCTTACAATAAGCCGCAGAATTGGCTCCGTCGCGCGACAGTGATGCACTGAATTAATGGGCATTAGTTTAAGAGCAAACTACAAACATATCGATTTGTAGTTACGGGGGGAACGTGGTGACAGGTCGGATTCAGCGGGAAAGCAGAGAAAATCCTACGGTGGTTGTAGTTTTCAGTAGGAAAATGGGTCGGTTCCTTGCCGGAGGCATCGGTTTGGGGCTTGGCTGGGGAAATGGGTGGTGGGCAGGAGCAGAGGGGCTGGAGGAGGAGAGGAGGGACCTCGGAGGTTCCCTGCTGATGGGTTATTTTTAGTCTCCCAAGTGTTTGGCCCTAGGCTCTGGGTTTCTCTGCCAGGTTGGTTTGTGTTGAAATCCCTCCTGTTGCTCATTCAGCAGAAAGTGGGACAAGCTGGCCAGGTGCTTACCCATCCGCTAGCCCTCGGCGGCCAGTGCTGGGTGAAATGGAACCTCTGCAGCCCCAGCCCCTTGGCTCCACTCAGCCCTGCAGGTGCCTGTTTCTGGGGCTGCCAGTCGTGCTGTGTGCAGAGAGCTGGTGGCAGTATGCCACCTCAGGATGGGGGCTCCATGGGACCTGCTTCTGGGAGAGGAGCACCAGGATGCTGAGGTGGGCACGTGCCTGGGGTGTAAAGCCGAGGCTGAGCTCATGCTGGGTAATGGACCTGATGAGCCTGTGTGCCTGCTCGTAGCGCTCTCAGCATGAAATAGGATTTAGAGGAGCCCGAAAGGGAGGTTTTGGGGGGGAAGCCCCTGGAGATGTGCTGGGGAGAGGGGAGCAGAGCGGATGTCCTGTCCCATAGGGTCCCTGGGCAGGCAGAACACACTGGAGGGATGCTCAGAGGCTGGAATTTGTTTGGGGCCTGTTTTTACTGCAGCCATATGTGACCCGGAGCTGTGAAGGTGGCAGCTGCAGTGCAGGTTCACTGTGAGCTCAGTGGGAACCTGATGTGCTGCTGTTGGAGGCATCTCTCCGGCCCTTTCTTTACAGAGACCCCAAACTCATGACCGGGCATCCCATGGGCTCTGTGGGTAGATGCAAGCCAAGCAAGTTTTGAGGTATCAGAAGCCAGTTTCGAGGTGTCTCTGCAGTCCCCAGGAGGTGCTTGTGGTGCCAGGGTGGGAAGGGAAGACGTGACCAAGGGCCGTGCGGGCTCCCTCTGCGGCAGAGCAGAGCGGCCATCCCTGCCTGCCGCTGCTCAGGCATCAGAAGAATCACATTTCATTTATCCCCTGACATGTTAATGGATCTGCTTAACCACTCTCCTGACCTTTGCTGCTGCCGCTATAATTAAGGTTGTGAAACAAGAAGCTCTGAAGGCATCAAAGGAAGCGGCTGCTTCAGGGAGGAGCCTGCAGATGCGCTCGCTCTGTTATCGGGGTGACATTTGCAGGGTCGCTTTGTTCCTCTGTCTCCTCCTCGTTCTCCTGGGTCTTCTAGGGAGCTGGGAATGGGGAAGGGAGCAGGATCTGTGTTCCCCTGTCTGCTCCGTCAAGCCCTGGGCCATGGTGGCCGTAGTTTCTCTACAGTGGCCACTGCTGTGGGTTCTCCAGCACAGAGCTTGTTCCCTGCCCCTCCTGCGCGTTGTTCTCCCTTCAAGGCATGATTTGGTTCTGTGTGGAAGCAGTGCTGTCTGTGATTCATCCACCCAGGTTTCCCCAGCATGTCTTGCTTGATGGCTGGACCCTGAGGCTGTACTCTGGCTGTCTGTGTTACCCCACTGAAGACCAGGTGTTCGGGGCCTCCAGCACCCTGTGCTTCAGCAGCCCTTGGCACAGTGTGGTTCTTGTGGGTGAGGTGAGGATGGGGGAAGAGGCAACCCCAAAACCAGTGAAGTTTTACCTTGCAGCATCCTCCTGACTTTCCTTTGGCTCCAGGGTCCCTGAGTCAGAGAGCCTCCTCTTCCCCTACCTGTGCTGAGTCCAGAGGGGAGTTTGGTCATCTGCCCAGGGCAGGAATCTCTCTGCGGGTTTGTGACAGCACCTTGGAGTGCCTCATGGTGCCAAAACCCTACCCTAGCTGTCTCCCAGCAGCCCTGGGATGCTCTGCCCATCATTGTGCTGGCTCAAGGGGAAGCCAGGATGAACTCTAGCTCAGGACAGACCTGCTGCAGCCACCAACTTCTGCTGTGGGTGTTACAGTGGGATTTGTTCCTCTCTGAACGCAGCCCCTGTCCTTTGCCCTTCTCTGCTGCCTTTGCTGCAAAGAGCCACTGCTGCTTCTTCCTCAAACCCAGTTCCCAAAGCCTGATGTCGGGCCCTTAAATATTTAATAAAGTCTAAAAAGGATTTTAACTGCGTGTTGGCTTTCCTGTTGGTACCAGCCCCGGGGGAGATGAGAACAGGACTGCTCATGGACCTGTTTATCCAGTCTGGGAGCAAGACAGACCACTAATGGCAACGGCGGGCGAGGAGAGTGCCAAGCGCACACGCAGTTCCCTGCGTATGGCTCCGTGTCTCAGCAGTAACAAATGACACCAATAACACTGTCGGGCTTGTGCTCCCAACATCTTGGAGGCTCCCGGATCTGCCACGATGCCGGTGATGTCTGTCTGATGGGTGAGAAGCCAGACTGGGCAAGTGCAGCTGGGTGATGGGGATGATCTGCTCTGGCAGGCAGCTCCAGCTGTGCTGATAGGACTGCTGCGATGGGATGTAGCGGGACTGGGGACCTGAGCACCGTTAACCCTGTCCTGGGGACAGCCCAGGCACGTTGGCAGCGTGGCTGGAGCAGGGACTGGGCACCACGGGAACTGAGATGGAACACGAAGATCATCTTCAGGAGCCAAAGAAAATGTCACTGGGCAGGTTCTTGCTGCGGTTGTGTCAGGGCAGGTGACCCTGCTTCTGCAGCTGGGGTCTGCCATGGTTGTGCTTTAACGCTGATTTCCCCAAAGCCAGCGCTGCCCCAGCCCAGGCGCAGGAGCAGCGCCAGTCCCAGTGCTCTGTAATGTTTAACCAGGACACTGGTTATGTAGTTAAACCTGAATTGTACTGAGACCGAGCCGTGGGGCCAGGCAACCCAGATTTCCCAAGTGCTGACGTGCGGTGCTTCTTCACTTCCCGTCATCGAGTGGGGACCTACGGGAGCTCCAGAGCCCCAAGATGGGATGGCGTGGTCCTGGGAGAGGACGCATAGCTCTTGGCTACGTGTTTTGTGGGGACACGGCCTGAATTGGGTTAAGACTGAAAGTTATGATGCGTAACCCCAGGTACCCTGCACTGCAGGGCCAGGGGCTGGCGCTGGTTCCATCCCTGCTGACCGTTGGGACCTTTCTGAGGCCTTGATTGCAGGATCAGGGTGTGAATTCTGTGCTGAGTCTTCGTTTGGACTCTGTGCTGAGTGCCACGGCCACTGGGTGAGGACCAAGGGCTCATTCTGCAGTGGGTGTTTGTTCAGGTCGTGATGCCAACCCCACATGTGGGTCCCAGTGCAAGGAGTGAAATGGGAATGAGCTCACGGAAGCACTGCTGAGCGCTGTCACCTGCTCAGCGGGGAGCTCCTCACAGGCGAATATTAACACCGTGATGATGCTGAAAGGAGAGTCTGTAACGGATTTATGTTCAGATAATTCTTAAATACGTGTTTTGCAGAGACGAGGGGTGGAGTGTGTGGGGCATAAATTGCAGGGTCTGCGGGGTTCACCCCGCAGCGCTGCGGTGTTTTACGCATGAGGGGCCCATCATCTCACGCATGAGCACCCCAGTCACTTCCGCACCGGCACCCAATTTCTTCAGGCATGAGCACCCAATTAACGCACACACGAGCGCACAATTAATTTACAAACGAGCACCCGGTTGCTTTCTGCATGGGTGCCCCGTTAATTTGTGCTGCACTGCGCATCGCTCCGTGCAGGAGCACCCTGTTGGTTGATGTGTGGGTGCCCAGTTAATTGGTGCAGGTGCCCCCCATCAATCGGTGCTCGAGTGCCCAATTAATTTCTGTGGGAGCATCTGATCCGTTCACACCCGAGTGCCCAATTAGTACCTGCACAAGAGTGTTATCTACTAATTACGCTAATTCACACGCGAGTGCCCAGTGGATGTGCGCGTGAGTGCTCCATTAGCCCCTGCATGGGTGCTCCATGAACTCGTGAGTTGCCCAGAACACTCATGCATGAGTACCCAGCTGCTCCATGCATGGGGGCCCCTTTTGCTCACGCCTGAGCACCCAGGCAGTTCATGCATGGGCGCCCCATGGAATCCTGCATGAGCACCCAGTTAGTTCAGCCAGAAGCACCCAACTGGTTTATGCTTGAGCATCCAATTAGTTGCTGCGTGATCACCCCATTTAATTTTGCATGAGTGCCCATCTAGCTCAAGCATGGGTGCCCAGTTAGTGCAGGTGTGGGTGCCCCGTTAACTCACTCTGCACACCCATGGGTGCCTCATTTTCCCTCATCAGGGAACTGTGCTGAGCATCTGCAGCAGTTTCAAACCCAGATGGGAGCTCCAGTGTGGGGTGATGTGCCAGCTCACCCGGACTGGGATGCGTGGGGACCCCAGGAAGGAGTCGCAGTGAGTCTCTGGAGGAAATAAGTGCCACAGGACCCTACTGTCATGCCTGGGTGGTGATGTTGGACCAGTCACCCGTGGGCTGGCAGAGCGGGAATGTCCCTGCAGCAATGAGTGGAGACTAGAAATGATTAACCCTGGTTTCCCTGTTAAGGCAGCAGTGTGGGATCAAGGTGCTGTTGTAGTGGAACAACAGACTCCTTGCTGGCTGCTGCATCATGGGCATGGTGTTTGCTGAGCATTGGAGAGCCCGACCCCACTCGAGGACAGACCCGTGCCATTGCACGTGGGGAGTGGGTTGGGTGTGTGTTCTCCTGCTCAGGATCCAGCCCTGCGGCAGAACCCCTGCCCTGGCATAGAGAGGGGAGGACACAAGAGCC
Organism: Upupa epops; assembly: GCA_013397515.1. Taxonomy (NCBI): domain Eukaryota; kingdom Metazoa; phylum Chordata; class Aves; order Bucerotiformes; family Upupidae; genus Upupa; species Upupa epops. The sequence continues at coordinate 400,110 of VZRI01001465.1, forward strand.
CAAAACAAGCCCTGTGGGGCTGGAGCATCCTGTCACCTCATGTCCCACCACGGCCAGGGGTCCCCAAATCCATCCTCTCTCCTGTACTCCAGTTCCAGCACAGTCCAGTGAGCAGGAGATCCCTGCAGTGGGGCAGCGACGAGGTTTGCAGTGCCGGTTCCCTGCTCTCCTGACTGCCTGGCAGACACAAATTAACTGATTAACCAGAGCTCTTTCTTTCTTCTCTGCAGCGGCAGCTGGGTGGTGGGAAGAGAGGGGGCACACGCAGGGCGGGTGGTGACGGAGCTGTCAGTCCTCGCCTGTGCCGTTGGGGATTGACAGAAAGGTGGGGGTAGACAGTTGGGGGATTTTTGGGTGCCGGCAGCTGAGAGGAGGGTGCTGGAGGCTGTTGGCTCTGAAACCCTTCTCCCCGCTGCAGTGGGAGCAGGGATGGACCAAGCACCGCAACGAGTGGCCCGTGACCATATGAGGCATCTCCTGGGGTACCCTCATGCTGCCTGGTCCTGCCGCCACCTGGGGTGCCAGCCCTGCGCTCAGCACGTCCCTGCGCTTTGCTAAGAGCAGCAGAAATGAAGCTGCAGGCGGCACCAGCCGTGTGGTGCATGGGGGGGGTCTGTGCTGCGTAGCCGGGGCTCCCTGCTCGGCGATGCCTCTCTCAGCGTTGCGGTTGGTACCGAATGCTAATACCCTGCCTTTATTTAGCGCCTTTCATCCCCAAGGATCCCGGGGCACGCTGCATCCGCTAACAAGCTGCTACGTGGGCTATTTATAGCCAAACCCATAGCAGCAGCAGGAACGGATCCCTGGGGAACGTGGCACGGAGCAGAGCCCGGCTGCGGCCCCGGGGAGGTACCGGCCCCGCTCTGGTGGGATGGGGCTCCTGCGGGTCATCCCCTTTGCCCTTGAGCGCTCGGGGGTCAAACGTGGCTGAGGTTTGTAGGGCTGTGAATTGATTTGCATTGGCTCATCATTGCGACCTGATCGATGCTGGGGGAGGGAAATGCAGCAGCAGCAGCTGCCGCTGCGTGAGTACCTTCTGTGAGCTCGGGGAGCTGCAGAGGGACAGCCCTGCCCCTGCATCTGCCCCCCGTTCCCGGCTCCACGATGGGTGGTTCAGCCCAGCCAGGAGAGCAGCGGGTGCCCAAGGCTCTCATGAGTCCCTGTGGGGACAGGGATTAGCCCTCGGACCATCGACACCTGACGAGGTCGGAGCAGCTGGGCAGTGGCAGCCGTGAAGTCCTGGTCTGTCTCGGATCCGTAACCGCAGGTACCCACTCAGCCCCAGTGGCAGAGAGACTGGGCTCAGGGCCATGGTGATTCCCTGTGCTGGGAGCACTGGGCCCTGGGGAGAGGGAGGATTTGGTGGCAGCAGACGGATGTACCCAGAGGTGGGGGGTTTTCCAAGGGCTGGGAGATGGAACCACATTCCCACCCCAGTACAAACCCTGCAGCTTTCCTTGCACATGGGGCAGGAGAAAGGGCACTGGAGGAGGAATAGGGCTTTGTGTGGCCCCGTTCNGGGGGCAGGAGAAAGGGCATCGGTGCCAGGGCACTGGAGGAGGGATAGGGCTTTGTGTGGCCCCGTTCCAGGGATGTTAACAAATCCCTCCTTGTGAGCCTGTGCTGGTTTTCAGGTGGCAGCTAAACAGTCCTTGCAGTGGGAAAAGCCTTTCCAGGTAGCATCACACATCCCTCCTGTGGGCATGAGGGGAACCAGCTCCATCTCTCGCCTCCCACCCCAGCCCAGCCCAAGGGTGTCGTTGCCAGCGCTTCTCCTGTCCTAAAAAAAGCACATTTCTTAATTGTTTCCTGCTGGAGTTGAAAGGCAGCTCCTGGGCCCGAAATAGCACACTGGGGGGAAACACAGCCCAACTCGAGAGAGAGGAGAGAGAGCATGAGAGAGAGAGAGAAGGCAGTGATTTGCCCTCAGGAGCTGAGCCAAGCCCTGGGGCTGTGGCTGTTGTCCCTTTCACCTGCCCCAAGGGCTGCCTGAAGTCCTCTGCTGCTCCTTCTCGTCTCCTTATACCCACCTTCATCAGTGCCTGCTGGCAATTGGGAGATGCAGAGCTGGAGCCTGGGGCATCTCTGGGCATCTTCTGCATGGGGGCTGGTGCCTCAATGCTTGTGGGGAGCATGTGTTTCTGTTAGAGACATCGCTCAGCATCCCTCTTGCAGTAGGACAACCCTTTTCTATGGGATGGGGAATCCTCTGGGACAGCTGCTTCTGTTTTTACCCACCCCAACTCAGCTGCTGGATGTGAGGAGACCTCTGTCCTTTCCCCTTCTGCTGCCAAACAGCCTGGCCAGAACACCCTTCCGAGTGCTTTCCTCCCCACAGCTGCCTCCCCTCTCATGGGGTGCTGCCCCCCAGACACTCCATGGCCTGCCCTTTCCCTCCGCAGGCTGCACCTTGTGCCAGGCACATGAGCAATCGTTATGAAGGAAAATTGCTTTCCCTTTCTCTTTGCCATCCGAGGTGATTGGCACTGTTGGTGTGCCCCGAGTCTCTATTTTTATCAGCCGTTTGCACACTGACACATCTCCGCTCCGCCTCGTTATCCCGGCACTGTGCAGACCCGTTGCTTTTTCATTATTATTTAGATGCATGATGTGAAGGAAATGACTGATGAGGCCGTTCCCCTCCCTGCACCCGCCTGCTGGCACTGGGCTCCCCACTGATGTGCCAGCTGGGCACTGCTGCTCCTACAGTAGGGTGTGTGCGGATGGGCACCAGCCCCCTGCCCCATCGCACTCCCCAGAGTCCCACATCCATGGGAGCCTTTCCCGGGGACGCTCAGGGTTGCCAGCACTCGCCCTTCTCTAGCTTGTCGTGTTTTTGGGGTTTCTGCAGAGCCTGGTGAAGCTTCCCAGGACCTTGGGATGGATCTGGTGATGTTTCTCTGTGTGGTTCCTGGGGGTTGCCAGCCCCAGGGCTGTGCCTGTGCCCACGTTCAGTGTGAGGATGCCCGACAGGCGCCTTCCTCGAACAGCCTCCAGGCAGATGCTTTGACAGATGTTTCCAGGGATGCTTTTGCTATTAGGAGATGAGAGGGCAGGGCTGTATCCTCCCCTGGCATTACCAGCTCAGTCCCTGCATGGCCCCACAGAACCTTGCAGCGATGGGGCTGCACTTCCTTGGCAGAACACAATGGTTGGCTCCCGGGGTTTGCAGCCAGAGGGACCCCAGTGCCTGCAGCCTGGACCTCCTGGGCTGCTGGAGCACTGTGGGCTGTGCTTTGAAAGCAGCTGCTTGCATATGAGTAACACACAGCAGTACCTGGACCTACAAGCCCTAGGGCATCCCCCCCTAGGGAAGTCACTGCTGTGAAGTGCAAAACGCCAGCCCTGGCTGGAGAAGAGCTAAAGTCCTTTTTCTCTTTCCTCCTGTTTTCTCTTGCAGTTACAGAGAAGGAGGTGCAGCAGTGGTGAGTATCTGGCGCTGCGGTGAGCTGGGGGATGCCGACTGGCTGTGCAGAGTGAGAGGTGCAGGAGGCTGCTCCTGTTTGGGGGTGTGGGTGTTAGCTCATATTGGGGAGACTGGAAAGCAGAGGGGTGTTTGTCCTTGCATGCCTCGTGCACGGTTGGTTTTGGCTCCTGCTGCTCTCAGCTGCTGGTGTGGGACAGTGCATGGTACCTCTTGCCTCTTCGCTCCCATAGGGCCAGCTCAGAGGAGCAGGAACATGGGGGCTGGCTGGCTGGTGGCTGGTGGCCCAGGCTGGGGGGGTGTGTGTGCGTGTGTGTGATGCTCTCCCAGAGCATCCCCGTTTGCAGTGGGGCCCGCAGAGGCTGGCAGTGGCTGGGACTGTGGTGCCAGCATGCTCTCACCCCATCCCCTCCACCCCACTGAACACGCTGCCCTAGAAAAGCCACTGCTTCCCTTTCATCTCCCTATCCCACCAGCGAAGGTTTGCTTTCTTTATCTCTTTCTCTCATCCTTTCCCCCCCTCCCTGATGACTCAGAGCTGCAGCAGCTTGAAAACCATGTCACCGGCACTTCGGTTTCCCACCTCGCCACCCCCTTCCCCTCCTCCCCCTGCCCTCGACCGCCGCAGCAGGTGCCTGACAGATCTGGGTGACACGTTGTGTAATGCTCTGGTACCTGTGTGATCCCTGCACGGGCCCCGCGTGCTGCCCGTGCTCACGGAGCCAGCCAGCCCCTTCCCCTGCACCTGCCAGGGTGGGACTTGGCAGCATCCAGGTTGAGCCCTGAGCTGGTGCAGGTCGAGGCTCAGCGTGAATGTGCACAGAGTTTTTACTTCAGAGGAGGTATAAGAGACCTTCTGGGGTGCTCCTGGCTGAGCAGGGGGTCCCTCAGCTCCTGGGACACGTTGGCATTAAGCTGGTTGTGTCTCAGCTGCCTGTTCTGGGCTCATGGCAGGGTTGGAGCAGTGCACTGGGCACCGCTCGGTGTCACCGGTGTCTCCTGCCGCTGCTCCAGGCTCTCCTGCTGCCACCTTTGCTGTGGTACCCGCAGGGACCTCATCCCATGGGGCTGGCAGGTTCTGGATGGGTGGTGGGAGCAGCACAAGGAGCACCCAGGGACCTTCCTGGCTGCAGTGCTGGGAGAACCCCATCCTGGTTCCACAGGGCTGGAGGGGCTGCTTTCCGGAGGCAGCTGGGGGCTCATCCTCTCCCTTCCTCTGCAGGTATAAGGGCTTCATCAAGGACTGCCCCAGCGGGCAGCTCGATGCCGCTGGCTTTCAGAAGATCTACAAGCAGTTCTTCCCCTTCGGTGACCCAACCAAATTCGCCACCTTTGTGTTCAACGTCTTTGACGAGAACAAAGTGAGTCAGGGAGCCGGGGCCGCGGTGCAGGGAGGGTGTCTGGGGTGGGTTCAGCACCAGGCTGCGCGGCGCTGGAGGAGTAAAACACTGCAGTGCTCGGTGGGGCGTGAAATGGGACTGGTGCTGCTGTCGAGTCCCTGCACTGATTTAGGCCGTGCGAGTGACGTGGGAAAAGGCGATGAAGAGGCAGGTGACAGAGGATGAACCCAGTGTGCTGGTGCTGCTGACAAACCCCTCCTGTGCCATGCCCCCTGCGCTCGGAGCCCATCCCGCTGGGGTGCTCGTGGTGGGCACCAGCAGCTGGATCGCAATGCTGGAGATAAATGAGCATCTCCCTTCCTCCTTCACTCCCTCCCTCCTTCCTTCCCCACTGCCGTTTTGATGTGCTCCCTTGGTGGGCACATGTGGGCAGGGAGGACTTTGCGGGGCAGAGGTGGCAGCGGCAGCCTCACCCCCTCCTTTCCTCCCCAGGATGGGAGGATCGAGTTTTCGGAGTTCATCCAGGCGCTGTCGGTCACCTCCCGGGGGACACTGGACGAGAAGCTGAGGTGTAAGTGCTTCCTGCGTGGTGGGCTCAGCCCCACAGCCCCTGGCACGGTGAGAGGGCTGTGGGACGGCGCTGGGGTGGCGCTGGGGGATGTGTCTGGAAGGGAGGACACGGCCCCCAGCACCTCAAGTCGTCACTGTGGGTTGCAGGGGCGTTTAAGCTGTACGACCTGGACAACGACGGGTACATCACGAGGAACGAGATGCTGGACATTGTGGATGCCATCTACCAGATGGTGGTAAGCAGTGGGATGGGGCCCGGGGGGAGCAGCACCAGAGGGTACCTGCTGGGCTGGAGCCTGGCTCTGCAGGCAGGGAGGGTGCTGAAACAATCCCTATTCCCTCCCCTGGCTGTTTTTGTGTGGAGTTGTGGCCACTGTGGCTAGGACAGGGTCTGTGTCTGGCCACCAAGGTGGCTCTGGTGCCAGCGCCAGCCCTCTGTGCTGATGTGGGGGGTATTGGGGGATGAATTGCTTGACCTCGCCTGGGGTCACCATCCAGGCAGGGCACAGACGGGCACTTGACCAGGTCCTGCCCTGCTGCCACAGGGTAACACAGTGGAGCTTCCCGAGGAGGAGAACACACCGGAGAAGAGGGTGGATCGGATTTTTGCCATGATGGACAAGGTGAGGGTGCTCAGCTGCTTCTCTTCCCTGAGGCCAGGGGATTCATGAGGCAGTTGTGGGGCCCTGTGCTGCATCTTGGCTTGCAGGTGCCTCCTTTCCCCGGCCAGTACAAGGTCTCAGCAGAACCCCATATCCCTCCAGGATCCGCATATCCATTTCAGGGTCCCTGAGATGTTCACTGCACCCTCCGTGACACCCACCCCTCCTTGGCTGCAGGCAGGGTGGTTTGTTGGGTGAAATGAGGCTGCAGGGGTGGGGATGCTCAGAGAGGCTGCATGGGATGGTGTGGCTGCTGCCTGGGGTGCTGTGTTGTGGGGCCCTGGGGTGCCCAGTTACGGGCTGCCTGGTGTTTCCCTCGCTGAGGTCCTGTGACTGGGTGTTTTGCAGAATGCAGACGGGAAGCTGACGCTGCAGGAGTTCCAGGAGGGCTCCAAGGCCGACCCGTCCATCGTGCAGGCTCTCTCCCTCTACGATGGGCTCGTATAGTCCTGGGGCTGAGTGGCGGTGAGTACAGTACAGGGTGGGGGGCCCGGGATTCCCCACCTCCCACCCTCCTGATGCCATTCCCACCTTCCCCAGCAGCTGGTTCTCTGCTGAAGCAGCAAAACTTGGGCATCCGCCACCCAAATCCTGCTGGGAGGCAGCTGGCGTACTGGGAGCACCGGGATGCTCCGGAGAGACATTACATGGAATGTTTTATTGATCTTATAGCCTGTTTTATTGCACCCTGGGGCTGGCAGGGTTTGCCCAGGCAGCGGCAGGGATCGCAGCATCCATGGGATGCTGGGCTGAGCTGTGGAATGATTTCAGTCATTGCAGTCCAGGCAGAGTCTGTCTGTGGGTGCTGGGGGTTTTCTTTAACCCCACTGGAGTCTGGAGCTTCTCAGTGCCATGTGGGTGTCGTGTGAGCTGGTCCCCGGGCTTCCTACCTACCCTCCTCACCCCCTTTTCCCTCTCCCTGTTCCACAGATGCCTGGGGGGGAGATGCTCTCCGTGCCATCCGACCGCCGCCGCCGCGCGAAGCTTGCCTGTCCCTCTCGGCCTTCCTTTCTGTTCCGCGAGCAGAGGACGCCCTCGCAGCGCGAGCTCACCCCCCTCTCCGCGCTCCGAACCAGCCGCTGCCGTTTGCCAACTCCTGCTTTTTCCAGACAAACAAAACCCCAACCGACCCCCTCGACCCCGTCACAGACCCCGGGCCGAGCGGCACCCGACGCCTCAGACTGCAGGGCCGGGGGAACGGGTTGAGCATCGCCTGAAGGCAGAGCCCCCCTCCCTCATCCGCCCCAACCCTCTTCGCTCCCCTTTTCCTACGGACTGCGGATTCACCGACGCGCTCCTCTCCCAGGAACCGGCCGGCTGCAGACGGAGCCCCAAGGTACCGGGTGGCCGCGCACATCCCCGGGGTGCTGCCGGGGATCCGCGGAGGTACCGCCGGCGATGGGGAAACACGGTCCTGGTGTCACCCCGGCTCCCTAGGGTTATCGATGATTCGACTCTGATTTGATTTGGTTTGATTTCTTGGTGAGACAGTCTCGTGCTTCGGATCTCCTTTGTTTCTCTTGAGTTCTGGGTTTTGCCCTTCGGTGGAACGACACGAGGCCGAGGTGTCGTCCTGACGCCCAGCTCCGCCAGCGATACCCTTATTTATTTGTTCCTTGTAAATGTCGCTACCGTGTCGCGTCTCTCGTGTGCGTGTGTCCCACCGTCCAGGTGATGATCTGTAAGGTTTACATGCTCGTACGCTATTGCGGGGCACGGGGAGCCTGCAATAACAATGAAGCCAAAAATCTGCCTTCCTACCCCGCTCCTCTTCCTCCCACCCCCTGTATCCCAAGCTCCCTGAGCTGGCTGCTGTTTTCAGGGGATGCTGTAGCTTCTCTCCTGTGATTTCAGTTCACCCTTCCCTTTGCCAGCTCAGCCTGGGATCCCAGCAGCCCGGCCCCGCTCCATCCCTGTCGGGCAGAGCTAAGAAACCACTGGGCACCAGAAAATCCTTGTTTCCATTGTTTTTCCCAGTTTCTCACTGCATGAAGAAGTGTTGATGGAGCTGAGAGCAGGGTTTTGCTTCCAACCTGCTCCACTTGCTATTTTCTCTTTTGCAAACAGTGGGAAGGGCTGTCTGCACCCCAGGCTGGTGGCTGGGAAGCAGCGGGCACGGCTGGGGCTGAGGGGATGCCCGTGGGGACAGTTTGCTCTGTAACCCCTCCATCCCAGCTGGGGTGATGCCACAGCTCCTGCCCCAGGGTTGCTGGGCTGGGGGAGGCACAGCTCAGGGGTCTCGTTACCCCCTTGTGGAGAGGTTTTGTTGTACCCTGAGAGCTTGGCCCCAGAGAGCCCTTCCAGGCCGGGGAGATGCTTGGAGACACCCAAGCGTGAGGCTCTGGAATGGCCCCTGGCCATGAGCAGGGTCTACATGGCCTCTCCCACCACTGCCACTGCACTGGGATGTGCCCAGGCAGTGCTCAGCCCCACCAGTACGTGTGGAGGGGGACAGCCAGCATCTCTGCTGGAGGATGAGTGCTGCTGCAGTGTCGTTTCCATCCACCTTCTGGGGAAGGAGAGATCTGCATCTCAGGAGCAAAGTGCAAGGTGCCCATGGGACCCCTCATGCCAGCTGGGGTGCAAACCCCTCCTGCTGCAGTGTGGTTTGTTCCTGGCCCAGTGACACCGGCGCTGCTCTCCCTCCCGCTACTCCATCCCCAGCGCAGCTGATGCAGCATCACCTCTCTGTGGGATGGCTGCAGCTCCTGACTCTGAGCCCAGCTGGTCCCAGTGGCCATAGGGACTGTCCCCATGGTGGCAGAAGGTGACAGCTGGACATGGAGGATGTTCTCACAGATGTCCCACGACGCAGGACGGTGCCCCAGTGGGGCAGGGGCAGACTGGCCGAGCGATGCTGGTCCTTCATTGTGCAGCCCTGCTCCCCAGTTTCGGGGCTGTGTGCTGGTGAAGCTTCTTGATACTCTTAAAAACCCATCCATCCTCATCCCCCAGGAGACCAACCTCGTGTCCACGTGCAATAGCTCTGCCTCTCCTGTGGCTCCTGCTCCCAGGAGTGCCTGTGCGTCACTGCTGGGGGCTCCTGGAGGGAGTCACCACACTCTGTCCCTGGGAAACTCCTTTTCCTTGATGCTTTGTGGCCAAAATGCGGCTCTCTCGGGCAGACCATTGCAGTGCCTCCAACTTCTCTGACGCTCCTCTGCCAGACCGGTCCCTTCCCAGTGCCAATCGATGTTCCCAGTGAATGTGATGCTGCTGCAGTCACCCTCGCTGATGAATGACGGACCCCACCACGTTTGACACCAAGTCCAGGCCAGGTCCTTCTCTCTGATGCTTTTCCCTGAAAGGCTTTTCATTTCCAGAGCACCTGCTGTGCTTTGAGCTGCATCGCTGCTCTCTGAGCGCTCAGGGGGCAGGCAGCCCTGTGAGGGCCCTCGCCACGTGTGGGGTGAGGGACCAGCGTGGGCTTGGGAGAGTCTCGTCTCAGAAATCCTGATGCTTGATGTCTGGTGCTGCTGTCCCCACCAGCAGCCTCCTGCTGCGGGTGATGCTGGTGGGTTCAGGGGTGGAGCCCGATGCCTCATCCTCCCTCGCCCTCGCTAGAGGTTTGCACACTAATGAAGAAGGAGAAGAAGGGTTTGGCTGCGCTGGGCTAGCTCTGTGCCAGCTGATGAGGTCCCCGTTGGTTGGGTGGGGATGATGAGTTTTCCCAGCAGAGGCTCCTCCTGAGGGGTGGTGGCTGGCTCTTGCCCTGAGTTCCACTGGGGGGGTCTGCCCTGCCCCACGCTGAACGGCCCTGAGCAAACCGTTGTAACCCCAGTGTTCTCCTTGGGTGTGGATTTGGGATCCTGGCAGGGGTGTTTCTGGCTTTGGGGAGCACCAAGGGTCTGAACATCACCAGGATCGGCAGCTCCTCTGTTCCACTGAAAATACGGCTTGAAGCACCCCGTGCTTGGAAACGTTGGCCTTAACCTCCTCGTGCCTCAGTTTCCCCATCAATGCAGTGAGCTGGGTGAGCCACCCCACTTCGGAGAGTGACTAGACGCCTGTGCCCAGGGCTTGCCGGCGCTGGATGCGGCTAGTGGTCATCACCGTGAGGGTTTGGCAGGACCTACCGGCCACGAGGGATGGGGCATGAGCCACTGGGCTGGAGCTGACATCAGCGACTGAAGAGTCTCCTTCTGCCCGTCACCCCTGCCTGTTGCTCCCAGCCGACAGCCGGCCACATCCCATCGCTTTCCCTTCCCACTGGGGTTCCTGATGCCAGCTGCAGCGCTGGGCAGGGCACCTGAGGCAGGGGCAGGTTTGGCAGGGGTCTGACCCGGTGACTGCGGCGTGTCCCCCCACCCCGACCTCTCGTTAGCCCCCGTCAGTGTTGCCCCATTAAAAGCTGTCTGTCCTTTCCTTTCTTTTCACCTTTCTGTCTGTGCGCTGACTGTTGCTGCTTCCCGACCGTCTGTCCCGGAGCTCTGGGGCTGGGCTGGGCTGGGCTGTCCCCACCTTGCCAGGACGTGGCAGAAGGCTCTGGGGGCAGATCCCCCCCCCTTGCCCTCCTCTTGGCACAAACCAGGACCCGAGAGAGAGCAGAGCCGAGCGGCTTTTTAATCGAGGCAGCCTCTTAATTGCTGTGGTTGATAATGAGACCGGGCAGCCTGTGGGACTGGGGGTGCGGAGGAGGGGGCTGTGTGTGCTTTTGGGGACCCCAGACCCCACTGATGCTGGGTACCAGCTGCATCTCAACCACCCGGTCCAGAAGCAGCTGCCTGTCGGTGCCTCCTCCCATCGGGACACTCAGCCTAGTTGGATGGGGGGATGAGGCTATGGGACCCCCAGCCCAAGAGCCTCCCAGGGGAGAAAGGGTCTGGGGTTCTGGGGCCGGGCATGGCCTGTGGGCAGCTGAAAGTGCTGGCAGAGCTGCCCTCTTCCCTTGTATTTAAGGTTAGGGGGTTGGATGGGGTGGGTGGGTGACCCACAGCCACCTTGCCGTCCCGCTGGCCTCAGGGCAAAGGGGAAGGTTTGGGGCAATTAGAGAGTATCAGCCACCCCTCCCTCATGGGGACCAGTTGGTGTGGTGGCCAGCAAGGCAGGAGCGAGGACTGGGTGCAGAGGAGGGAGCGGGTGACCCCAGTCTCGGTGCAGTTTGCTGTCCCCACGCAGAGCAATTCTGGGGTCTCGGGCAGACGTGCCAGCCCCAGCCCTGTTGCAGAGGCCCCGCAGGAAAGCCGCCCATCCCTTCTCTCTCTCTGCTCCTGCCTCAGCCCTGGGCTGATGCCACATCCCGTGGGACCCCTTTTCTGGGGGGGCAGCCTTGTTGCAGGGCCGAGAGCCAGCAGCCCCAGCCAAGAGCCCTGTGTGTGAAGACGAAGCGTGTCTGTGCGTCCGTGCCGGTGTCCCGGCTTGCATGCCCCGCTGCCTTGTCTTGAGATGAATTCAAGAGCAACCCGACCCGTTGGAAAAGATAACTCGGAACGAAACTGAACCCAGGAACTTTGTGACAGTGGAAATAAAAAGCTTCATGACGGTGTCGGAGCCGCCGTGGTCTGTGGGTGCTGCGGGGGGCAGAGGGGCGGCCGTCGCAGGGCGCTCGGGTCAGACCCCAGGGCTGCTCGGTGGGGCTGGGGGCTGCGGCAGTGCCAGCAGTGAGTGATGCCCAGACTGTGCCTGCGTGGCTGCGAGTAGGGATGGGGTCAGCTGTGCTGCAAGCAGACAGTGGGGCACTGTGCCCGCACACTGGGGTGAGCTGCCAGGACTCGGCTCTGCTCACCCCGTAACCTTTCACTCCATAACCCTCCTCCTGCCCCCTCTCTTTACTCGGGCAGGGCTTTTCTTCTGCTGGGTCCCATCCCTCCCTCAGCACCCGCATCCATTGGCAGCTGAGCTGTGCCCCCTGTGCCATCCCCCTTGCACCATCCCCACCTTCCCCCTCCCCACTCTGCCACCTGCCCTGTGCCATCCTCTCTGTGCCAACCCCACCTCCCCTGTGCCCCTGGTTGCTGCAGTGGGCTGGGATCCATCAGGCTGCTGTGGGCACACGGTGGCTGGGAGGAAGCTGGACTCTCGTATCCCATAATGATGCCTCCCAGCCCATAACTGGCCGGGTGAGCAGCAGGGGTCCCAGCCCAGGCTGGGCTTTTCACGTGCAGGGGGATGGCATTTGCTGCTCTGCCCTGCCAAGTTTTCCAGACCCGAGCCTGGCCAGGCCTGGGTGCCAGCCCATCGTCTGTTTGCCTGCTAACGAGGCTCACTAATTATTTTCAGGAGGCCAGGGTTGATGCCCTGACAGACAGAACAAGGAGGTTGTGTCTGCACAGGGGGGCTGCTCTGAGGTGCCTTGTGCCAGTACATGGTGGGGCACCCAGGGATCTGTCTCCCATGCCAGGGTGAGGAGGGGCACCAAGGGGGTTACCCGGAGGCTGTGCCTGGCTTTGGTGAGCCTTTACCCACAGCAAGGAAGGGGTTAAAGCCCAGCTAGTGCAGGTGCTGCTGGGACTGGGAGCACTGGTTGGTGTGGGAAGGACTGGCTGGGGTTAATCCAGTGATGGGGAGAAGCTGTTGGGGATTCCTGGTGCTCCCTGCCAGGGCACAGAGTTAGGCTGGGGATGCTCTATGGGATGGTTGGTGACATCGTGGGGTCAGAGACCTCCCCCAGAGCTTGTGGTGAGTGTGTGGGGCTGGGGGTGCAAAGCCTGGGGTGGGAGTGAGGGGCTGCAGGTGAGCAGATCTCCAGCCCTAGAGGGGACAGGATGGGGACAGGCCAGCTGCACTGCTCAGAGCTCAGCCTGGTGGGGGAGAGTCCCATCTGTGGGGTGGAGGAGGAGTCCCTGTCTGCACGGGATTGTGCTGGGCTGAGCCTGGGGTTGCAAGTGAGGGGCAGAGGGATGCACATGAGGTTCCTACTCTCTTGTGTGTTGGGGATGCGGGATGGGAGGTTTCCTTGATCCTTCCTTGTATCTGGGGGTGGGGGAGTGGGTCTGGCCCCAGTGAGGGGCTGGGGTTCAGCTCTGGGTGTGTGGCCTCTCCTGGCCCCTGGCTAGGGGAGCTGAGCCAGAGTGAAGCATCCCTCTGGAGCATCCCTCCGGAGCATCCCTCTGGAGCACCATGAGCTCAGTGCTCGGCTTTGAGGGGAGCCAGGACCGGACCAG
>VZRI01001465.1:413716-451484 GCA_013397515.1 Upupa epops
CAGGGGAAGGAGCAGCGAGAGGACAGAAGGGGTGTCCCCAGCACCTCAGGGTCTCCTCGGTGATGCTGCCCCACAGAGGGGTGTTTGTGGGTCTCTGGCTGCTGCTGGTCCCGACTCTCTCTGAGCACCCCCCTAGCACAGGGGGGGCCACCCTGGCCTTTGTCTTTGATGTCACTGGCTCCATGTACGATGACCTGGTGCAGGTGATGGACGGGGCCTCCCGCATCCTGGAGCGGACGCTGAGCAGGAGCGTGAAGCCCATCGGCAACTACGTGCTGGTCCCCTTCCACGACCCAGGTATGGGTGGGTGGGCCAGGGCGAGGGGATGTGTCCCACCAGGGGGATGGGGCTGCAGGGAGCTGGGCTGTGGTTCTGGCTGGGCTTGGGGCTGAAGATGACCTTCCCGAGTCCCTGCTGCCTCTATCTCATGCCCTGCTGATGGCTGTGATGGGGATGCCAGCGCAGGATGAGCTCCAGGCTGTGGTGCTGGGCAGGGGCTCCCATCCCCGGGGCACCCTGAGTGCACAGTGCCTGCTCTTCCTCACCAGATCACTCCGAATGACACTGGCACCCACTTGTGGGTGTTTTTATGGCTTCCAGCCTGTTCTGATCAACCTGTTTTAATGAGGGGGGGAGGCACTACTGTACAAGCCCACCTGCTCCCGGGTCACCTCAATAAAAGCTCCGCTCGCTGTTGGGTTTGGCAGTTTCCTGCCATTCCAGAATCCTTTCTTTCAGTCCCAGTCCTTGCTTTGGGAGTTCTGTGTGTGCTTGAGAATAGCAGCTGCTCTCCTAAAGAGCCCCGACCCCCTGCAAGGAGAGCAGGACCCAGGCTTTATTTGCAGCAGCAGCACTGAATCTGAATGAAAATCGCTGGAGCTGAACAGGGGAGCAGGCAGAGGCAGTCAGTGGGTTTCTGCATCGCTGTGCTGGGAGCTTCCTCCAGCAGAAATAGGGGATGAATTTGCAGCTCTCCCAGCCTGGGAGCAACTGGAGTGTCCGGGGGAGCCCAACTCCACCTCTCACTGGGTGCCAGGCAGATGCCCAGCCCTGTGGTGGTCACACAAGGGTGTTTAAGTGGGAAGTGTGAGCTGTGGCACTGGAGGAGGCTGCTGCTGGTGGGGGGGGAGGCTGAGCTGCTGGTGTTGATGTCCTTGCAGAGGTGGGACCTGCCACCCTCACTGCAGACCCCCGGCTCTTCCAGCAGCGCCTGAGGGAGCTCCACGTCCAGGTAAGGTGCCCCAGCTCTGTGGTGCCACTCCTTGGCACCAGGCGGGAAGCCCAGCCCCGGTTCCTGCATGGTGGTGGGATCAAGCAGCAATCCCTCAGCATCCCCTGGCAGTGTGGCAGGGGATTGGCTCCGAGCTGGGCTTGCTGGAGTGACCATGGCAGGCAGGGTGGAAGCAGAGAGAGTGGGTAATGCTGCTGCTGTGCCCCAGTTCCTGCTACCAGCACAGAGCCGTTATCCCAGCGTGGGAATTCTTCCCCCAGGAGAGTTTCCACAGCCTCCATGGAACAAACGATTTCTGCTTCTGGAAGTGCTGCTTGAGCATCGTTTCAGTTGTTTTAGGGGTTTGCAAAACAAGGATCTCAGCTGCATCCTGCCAGCTGAAAGGCTCTGTGGAGGTTACTCATGCCTCATCCATCCCCACTCCTGCCCTGCCTCTGCGCATCGCTCGGTCCCTGAGGCCTTTCCCCTGGATGCAGCTGTTTTGGCAGGAGGTGCAAAGCTGTGGCTGCAGATTGTTCGGCATCCCTTTGGGATACAGAGCCCCGAGGGACCAGGAGCTGGTCCTTGTGGTGTCTCTGTGCTCACCCAGGGCAGCTGGTTCTGCTGCAGGGGGAGTCATGGGCTGGGCTGGGCACAGAGGTGCCCACTGAAGGTGGGAAGCCAGTGGCTTCTGAGAGTCTGGATCCTCAAACTGCTGGGTTTGAACTCATTATCCCCAAGACAGGGACAGATCCCTGTGATCCAGCGTGTCCCTGTGACACCATCACTGCTCCAACTGTGCCCGGGCTGACTCTGGCAAACTGGGGCTGTTCCTGCCCCAGTGAGACCTGCTGGGCACTGGGTGCGGGTGCCTCTCTGTGCCGCAGGGTGGAGGGGACTGCCCCGAGATGAGTGTGGGAGCCATCAGACTTGCTGTGGAGCTCTCACACCCCGGCTCCTTCATCTACGTCTTCTCGGATGCTCGGGCTAAGGACTATGAGGAGCAGGAGGAGCTGCTGCGGCTGCTGCAGCACAAGCAGAGCCAGGTGAGAGATGCTGCCCTGCAGCCTGATAGCAGCTGCTGGCCTAGAGCAGCAGTGACAAACCCCTTGTGCTGCCTGTTTCGGGGTGAATTCTGCTTCCCCTGGGCTGGGTCCCTGTACCGGTGGATGGTGGCTGCATCCCCCACCCCGGGATGGACAGACCCCCGAGGCTGAGGGGGATGCTATGGTGCGTGCTGCTGCGGCAGGTGGTGTTTGTGCTGACGGGGGACTGTGGGGACCGGAGCCATCCTGGGTACCGCGTGTATGAGCGCATCGCTGCCACCAGCTCAGGGCAGATCTTCCACCTGGACAAGCAGCAGGTGACGGAGGTGAGCGGGGAGAGCTGTGGGAGCAGGACTGGGGAGATGAGGTCCATGTGGTCTAGCCTGGCTTGGCTGCTCTTCTGTTCTCCGTGGGGTTAATCCTTGTGCTCAGGGCACCACCAGACTGCTCTGGGAGCCCTGAAGTTGAAGCAGGGGCTGGAGAAGGCTGGCTGCTCTCGAGCAGCTGCTGAGACCTCTGGGACACAGTGACCCACCTGCCCCAAGGAGGGTCAGTGTGTGCTGGGGGCTGAGGCTCAGTGCCCTGTTGCTCTCCGGGTGAATTGGGTCAGTGCCCTGGATGCAGGAACAGGAGCTCCTGTCTCTGTCCTTGAAGCTCTTGACATGAAATCTTTAAGACCTGAGGAAGATTGAAGAGCTTTTTAGCTCATTACTGGGCAGCATCTCCCAGCAACAGCCCCCACCCCTGCCCAGCCTCCAGCAGTTCTGTGCTTTAATGGTTTCTATTCCCATGGGAGAGCTGAGGGCAGGGGCTGCTCCCAGCTGCTGGGCAGGAGCCACCTGACAGCAGCAGTTACAGACAATCATTCAACTCCTTCTGCTCCTGCTCAAGGGGGGCTCAGCCAGGGTCATCCCCTCCTGGCCCCCCATCCCAGCACCCAGCATCCGCAGGATCTGCAGGACCCGTTTGGGGTTGGGCACTGTTCTTCAGCCTTGACTGAGACTCTGACCCTGCTCAGTGCCTGGTGCTGAGGAGGGGTCTGTGTTAACAACCCCCCAGGTGCTGAAGTGGGTGGAAGAGGCCATCCAGGCCTCCAAAGTCCATTTACTGTCCACGGACCATGAGACAGGTGGGCAGCACACGTGGTCGGTCCCCTTCGACCCGAGCCTGAAGGAGGTCACCATCTCCCTGAGTGGCCCTGCCCCAAGGATTGAGGTCCAGGATCCATCAGGTAGGAGCCCAGGGGAATGGAACAGGCAGGGTTGGGGGATCTGCTCTGCTCCCCTCATGGCTTGGCCTCTGGTTTCAGGGGGGTTCTCTCTGTGCCCAACCTGTGAGAGCTGAGCAATGGGCTCTGCACTGCACAGCAGTGACCCCTGAGGGAGGGGGCTCCTGGCTGGTTGCAAGGACGAGGGGATGGAGCTGGGTTGCCCATCCCAGAGGTTCACTCCCTGTTGCAGGAAAGATTCTCCAGAGGGGCCAAGGTCTGAAGGACCTGCTCAGCATCCCCAACTCAGCCGTGGTGGTGGCTGTGGAGCCCCACGAGCCAGGGACATGGCTGGTCACGGTAGGCTGGTGGCAGACACCGACTGTGGTCCCCTCCCCAGACCCTGATGGATATCTGGCTGCCCAGGCTTTGCCAGGCCAGGGCTTTCCCCATCCACCTCCAGCAGGGCACTGCGTGCAAGAGTGGGCTGGAAGGGGCTAACTGCCCACTGCCTCCCCCTCGCTCACTGCCTCTTGCTCTGCTTCCAGACGCAGAGCAGTGGCCACCACTCGCTGCGCATCACTGGCATCAGTGACATCAGTTTCCATGCTGGCTTCTCCACCCAGCCAGATCTTGACACCAGCCAGCTTGGGGAGCAGCCAGTGCAGGGTGAGGCCGGTGGTGCCCCCTGAGGGCAGTGGGAGCTGCCTCTGGGCTTCTTGCAGCTGGGACTGTGACTGGGTTGGCTTCTCCCTTCCCTCACTCCAGGGCTGCCAGTCTCTGTGGTGGTGAATTGCTCTGGTTTGAGGCCCCCTGGGCGCTTGCAGGAGATCCAGCTCTTCAACACCTCTGGCCACCTCCTCCTCTCACTGCCCACACAACCACTCTCCAACACCACCTCAGGGCAGCTCTGGGTGGGCTCCCTGCTCCACGTGCCTCCGGGTGACTTTCTGCTGAAGGTCAAGGGTGAAGATGCCCAGGGCTACCTCCTGCACCGCCTCTCCGGGGTCACCTACACCAGTGTTGTCCCTGGTGAGTTGTCCCCATCCTCCCCAAGGTGCTGAGAAAGGACCAGAGGCTCCAGCACCACCTCTGCTGTGGTTGGATCCTGCTCCCCAGTGAGGGTCTTGGGTTGCTCCTGAGGAGGGCTGTGTGTGGCTGTGTCCCCCGACCCCTCCAGGTCTACCCAGGGTGAACTTCTCCAGCAAGATCCAGGCCTACAGCCGTGAGCCCCAGCTCATCTCCTGCTCCGCACGGAGCGATGTCCCGTTCCGCCTGCAGCTCAGCCGTGGTCAGATGAAGCTCGGGGAAGAGCAGCTCTTCAGGTGAGCCCCTGGCTGGGCTCCACGATGGACTGGTGTGGGCAGCAGCAGCCCCATGAGCTCTGCCAGCTGAGGAGTACTGGGGTGGATGTCTGGGTACCCCAAGGCACCCAAGACCTAAGGGATGTGTCTGTGAGGGGTGGGGGTGTCCCCTCTTTGCCTGGCTCAGAAGAAAACAGGTGCCATGGGTGTGGAGCAGGGTGCTGGAGTGGCAGCCTGGGGTAACCCTGTCAACTCTCTTTGCACAGGAGCTCAGGGAGCACTGGCTGGCTGATCCCTGCTGTGTCCAAGGGTGACGAAGGGTTTTACGAGTGCACGGCCACCAGCAAGGTTGGGGTGACGCGGGCTCATGCCTACGTCTCTGTCTCAGGTGGGGTCTGCTCATGCCAAGCACTGGTGCCCACAAACCTCCCAGCTGGGTGGCTGAGCGGGGGCTTATTCCTCCTCTCACAGAGCCAGCGCCACGTCTTGTAGCCCCCAGCAACATCACAGCATCACCGGGCCAGGACGTGGTCATGTCCTGCCTGGTTCTGGGGGATATGCCCTACAACCTGACGTGGAGCTGGGATGGGCAGCCGAGGGATGGACGAGCCAGGCTGCTGCAGAACCGCTCGCTGCACATCAGCCGTGTGCAGCCGGGCGACGGGGGCCTGTTCGAGTGTGAGGCACGCAGTGCCCACGGCTCTGCCACCGCTGCTCTCTGGCTCTTGGTGCAGGGTAGGGCCTGCCCTGTGTGGGACCCTGGTGATCCTGGCCCCATGGGTGGCAGCAGGTGGCACACAGGGTACTGAGCCCTTCTCCAACCCCTTGCAGAGGTGCCGTGGGTGAGGGTCGACGCCAGCCCCCAGCGTTTCAGCAGGGGCCAGGATCTGCGGCTGAACTGCACGGCCGGGGGTCACCCCACAGCCCACCCCATGTGGAAGCGCTGGGGCTGGGCACTGGAGCAGGACCACAGGTGACTCCTGGGGACTTGGATACCTCCTTCCTCCCTGTCCCACTGGGAATAGGGCTGCCTGGGCTGAGACAGAGGGGCTGGGGGGGTTGCCCAGAGCTCTGGAAGGAGAAGTTGCCGCGATACCCTTGGTCCACAGACCCGAGGAGGTCGGTTTATTGCCAGCCCTCGCTTCCCTTGGTTATTTTTAATCCAGCCAGCCCTATCCAGGTCACCATCCCCACTGAGGGGCACTCTGCACAGCTGATGTGTGCTCAGCCCTCAGCACTCTCCCTGTGCCCCCTGTACCCTCTAATCTCTCCTGCTGTTTGCCCTGTGCCACTGTCACGCTGTGAGCAACCCGGAGGACTTTGGGGAAGGGCTTTCTGTAGAGGTTTTTTTTTTCCATAGGGTTTTAGTTTTTCCCCCTTTGGAGATGGAAAAGCCTGATATTTCCAAAGCTTTTCCCTACTTCAAAGCCACTTCCTTCCCCGCAGCTGCTGGCGGAGCTGCCCCCAGGAGCTCACCCTTCAGACACCCAGCTCCTCCACCTGTGTGGGGTGGCCTTCAGCCCCCTCCTCACCCCTTTCAGCCTGTTTTCCCCCCAGCTCTCTTTTCACAGGGTCGTTCCCCCCTCTCTCCCTGTTTGCTGCAGGGTGTTTGTGGATGCTCGGGGCACCCTGCACATCAGGGCTGCGGTCCCGGAGGATGCGGGCAACTACAGCTGCTACGCCAGCAGCTCGCTGGGCTGGGACGAGCAGGTCGTCACCCTGGAGTTCACCGGTACCTGCGGTCCTGCTGCATCCCGGGATGGGCTCGGGGATTTCCTGTCCCTCCTTGCTGCCCCTTGGCTGGGACTGTGCGTGAGGGAGGGTGTTGGGGGGCAGCCCCTGAGACTCCCCTGGGGGTGAATGGCAGCTGACCCCACAGCCATCTCTGGAGCTCTCCCTCTCCCCATGGCACAGAGCCTCCTGCCATCCTGGCTGTGACACCCAGCCTGAAGGCTCTGGTGGGAGAAGACGTGACCCTGGAGTGCTGGGTGTCCGGGGTGCCCCCTCCCCGCATCAGCTGGTACAAAGGTGAGAGCGGGATGGACCCGGGAGCTAAACCCCTCCCTGTACTGGGGCCCCTGCAGGGACATCACACTGGGGTCCCTGGTGGCAGAAGGGTCCCCAGAGGTGCTTGGGTGCTGATGGGGTGGTCTGGGACAGGTGGGCAGGTGGTGGCCACGTTCCCGGCTGGCACCCAGCGTGCAGCACTGCGGCTGCAGGAGGTGCGGGAGGAGGATGCGGGGCAGTACCTCTGCGAGGCGCTCGGGGAGGCTGATGTCGCCTTCGATGGCACCGTGCTGGACGTGGGGTGTAAGTCTCTGCTTTGGAAGCACTCAGACCTATCCCTCTCCCAGTTCAGCTCCCAGTTGCTGCTTCCCAAGGCTCCTTTGACCCCGTGCTGCCAGGTTTCCCAATGTGGGGGTGTCAGCCCAGGGCACGGGCTGCCTGGAGCCTGGGGGGCTTCCCAAGGGTCAGGAGGAGAGATGAAGCTCTAGAAGTGGAGGAAGAGCAGTGCAAATGCTGATAGAGATGGCCTGGGGAGTGACTGGGGGTGCAAGGTGGGACTAGTGGGATTAGGTGGAAGTGGAGGCTGCCTGCTGCAGCCTGGAAATGCAGGTACCCCAATTGATGCTCAGAGCTCCCCCCTGGAGACAGAAGGGGTGGAAGAGCTTGGGGAGGAGGAGGATGGGAGGCCCTGAGTTTGGGGGCAGTAACAAATACAAGAGGTTGTGCTGAGCTGGGGGTGTTTGGACCTGCCTGAGCCCTTTCCCTACCTATGTGTCCTCCAGCTGCCCCTCACTTTCCTGAGCCCCTGGGGGACCTGGCAGTTGAGGTTGGGGACAGTGTGAGCCTGCTGTGCCGAGCCGAGGGCTCTCCCCCGCCACGGGTCACCTGGTCCCGGCAGGATGGGGAGCCCATGGTGGGCTGGCATGGGCCACATCTTGTTTCCAGCCAGCTGGAGGCTGCTGAGCTCCACATCAACAGTAAGAGATGGGTGTGTGAGTGGGCTTTGAGATGGGGGATAATGGGTGGGCACCCTGCCCTGGGGCTTGTGTGCAGTGTCACTCTTGGGTGCTCCCCTGCTGCAGGCTGGTGGCCCAGCAATGGGATTAGCCCCCATGCCTGCTCTTTCTGCAGGGGTAAAGCAGTGGCATAGTGGGGTTACTGGCACTGCTGGCTTGTGCAGGGTTAGCTCTGCTGTGACCTCCAGCACTGCACGGTCTCTCATCCATGGGAGGGAGTGATGGAGGGTGATCTCAGCCCATCCTGGGGTTTTGCTGGGGCTCTCCATCCCCACCCGGCTCTGTGCTGCAGATGCCTCTCTGGATGACCAAACCACCTACATCTGTGAAGCCCAGAACGAGTTTGGGACCATCCGAGGGGAGATCCAGCTCACGGTCATCGGACACGGTTTGAGTTTCTTGCTTTGTTGGGTGTGAGAAAAGCTTCTCTGCTCTCTCTGTGGCTGCTGCCAGCTCAGCCCAGGGCAGCCCCATCTGCCCTTGGGACAGGCACAGCTGCTGCCAGCGCAGGGTTCGGGTGATTCCTGCTGCCTGTTTGGCTCAAAGCACAAACTGCAATGAATATCCTCCCATTCCCAGGGCAGCTGAAAGTGGCAGCTGGTGCCAAGCCAGCACCTCAGGAGAAAGGCCCTCCAGGTCTGTTCTCTGGAGCTGGTTTATCCCCCGTTAATGCTCTTTCCTTTCCCCTCTCTCAAACAGCCCCAGAGATAGCTCGTGTGTCCCCTGTGGTCCGAGTGCTCCCTGGCCAGCCCGTGTCACTGCCCTGCGTGGTCCTGGCGGGGAGGCCATTCCCAGCCCGCCGCTGGCTGAAGGATGGACAACTGGTGAGGCTTCTGTGTCTACTGGGGGGGGGGAGCTGGGCAGCTGCAGTGGGGGTTCTGCTGCAGGATGGGGATGAAGCTGGTGGAAGATGGCACCAGAGTGTTTGGGCTAGGAGGGTGACGTGGGTCTGTCACCAGGTTAGGATGTTCTACTGCTCAAGGGTCAGATTCTAGATGGATCCCGGGGTCACAGTGACAGGAGACTGGATTAGCGGGTCTGGAGCTGAGCAATTAATCTAGTGGAGAGCCTGGAGGACAGGGCTGATAGGGAGTAACTGAGGGAACTGGGGCTGTTTAGTCTGCAGAAAAGGAGGCTGANGGAACAGACTGCCCAGGGAGGGGGGAGTCACCGTCCCTGGAGGGGTTCAAATGAGTTGCTGTGACCCTGTGGAGCAGGGCTTGTTGGGCAGGGTGGGGTTGGGGTGATGGTTGGATGGGATGAGCTTGGAGGTCTCTTCCAACCTTAATGACTGTGATTCTGCGATTCCATGCTCATGTCTGAACACCTGTTCTCTCCTGCCCTCCATCCTCTGCTCATGCCCAGGTAGCCCCAAGCGCCCGCTATTCCGTGCGGGCTGACGGGAGCCTGCACGTGGGCCAGGCCCTGCCAGGGGATGCGGGGAGATTCACCTGCGAGGTGAGCAATGCTCTCGGCTCACACAGGCAGGACGTGTCCCTGGTGGTCTACGGTGAGTGTCGGGATGCTGGGTGCCCTGCTCTGTGGTGACTGGGGACAGGGGGCCTCCACACCGAGCAACAAAGCTCTGCTCTCTGTGGTAGACAGAGCTCATGGATGAGATGCTGCTCTTCCTTCCCAGTTCCTCCCAGCATTGAGCTCGGCCCTGTCCTGGTCACGGCTACAGAAGGAGTGGCTGTGACCCTGCAGTGCAATGCCAGTGGTGTGCCCCCCCCTGCTGTCACCTGGGCAAAGGTAGGTGATGGGGAGGCTGCTGTCCCCCTGCAGCCAGGCTGGGGGGCACCCTTGGGTGTGGGGTAAAATGTCTGGCGAGACCTTAGCTCATGCACTTGGCTGTTACTGCTCAGGGTGGTGGCACCAAGTGCCCTGGGAAGCTGGGACCAGGAGGCAGCTTGTCCCGATGGGTCCCGAGCCCTCCTCTTGCCCTTGTGGTGCTCAGCTCCTGGGACTCTGTTGTGTCCTTCCTCCCTCTCCTGTGCAGGGTACAGAGCCCATCTCACCAAGCCCACACTACCACCTTGACCTTGATGGGACCCTTCTGATTGCTTCCCCCTCCCCTGAGGACGCTGGGACCTACTTCTGCACAGCCACCAACGCGGCAGGGTCCTCCAGCCAGGAGACACAGCTCTCCGTCAGCAGTGAGTGCCCAGGACTGGCCTGGCACCAGCTCCCAGAGGGTGACTGGCTGGGTGGGCATCACCTGGGGACTCAGCTGGCATCCATGGGCCACCCAGCCAGCTGCCAGCTGGGTCTGTGGGATGGGAAGAGCAGCAGCAGTGAGGGCTGAGGGGACCTGAGGTGACCCTGCCCCAGCTGCCATCCCTCTCCCCCCAGCGAAGCCCAGGATCAGCGTGAACGGATCCAAGGAGTCAGGCCCCATAACCATCCTGGCTGTGCGGGGGGAGGAGACCACTCTGCCCTGTGAGGTTCAGGGCTACCCCCCGCCACTGGTGCAGTGGACTCGGGAGTCTCAGCCGCTGCCTCTAGCCACTGCGAGGTAAGGAGGGCTGTGGGTGCCAGGGCTCTGCTCTCAGGGTTGTTGGGTTTGTGGAGGGCTGCAGGAGGGGCAGCCCTGGTGCTGGCAGCATTAGAGCTGCTCCTCAAATCACAGAGCAAGGATCTCCAGGCTTTTCACTTCATCACAAGAACGTCTGCTGGGAGGGAGCAGCTGCTCCTGACCCTTCATGCTCACCCTGGACACCAGCTGGCACTGGGGGAGGGATGGAGGCTCCAGCCCAGGTCCCCAGCCCCACTGTCAGCCCTCACTCACATTCCTGCCCCCTGTGTCAGAGTGCTGGGGGTGGTGATGCCAAGGGAGACATCCAGGGCGCTGGGTCTCTGCAGAAGCTGTTGGACTGGGGCTTGGTGCTGCTTCTCACCCAGATGGCTTCAGGTAGATGAGGAGGAGGTTCTGAGGTCTGGAGAAGGATGAGGACGAGGACAGGCAGCTGGGCAGGATGGGGTGCTGCAGCCTCCCTTGCTCCTCACAGCCCCTGTGCCAGGGGGACTCCATGGGCTGTAGGCATTGAAATACTCCTGTGCTGAGGTTTGCTGGGAGCAGCCAAGAACCCAGCAGTGGCTTTGTCTGCGCTGGAGCAGGAGGGTTACAGGCCTGTTCTGCTCCAGTGGGTGCTTTCTGGAGGGTCAGATTCACTCACTGATGGTGCCAAGGCTGATGGTAGCCACTGAGTGCCATGTGAGGCGGAGGATAACGCACAGACGGGTTGGATAGGTATCTGTCGGGTGTCTCGGTCTTCTCCCTTGAAGCAGGATGTGTTTTCTCAGTGTTGGTGCCACCATGCTGGGAAACCCTGGGTCCTGCTCTCGAGGTTGGTGCCTTGGTTTTGCTCTTCGTGCTGAACTGAGCTGCTTTGTCTGTCTCATCTGCTCTCCCCTGGATGTCCTGTGCTGCTCCCTGCATCTCAGCTGGGTTGTCCCGCTGTGCCTGGGTGATTTATGGGAGCACAGGAGCAGGACTCTGCAGCCGTGGGCTGCGATGATGTTATGTCTGTGGAGCACAGACCCTGCTGGCAGGGACAGCCTGGCCAGCTCCAGCTGCAGGGGTCATGCTCCACAGAGAGCCCCAACCTCCCCTAGGTGGGAGGCTTGTGCCTCTGCCCCACGCTGAGCCTGAGCAGGAGCTGAGCAACGGGGGTTTGCACCCATGGGCGGCTCTGTCACCTTCCTTGTGCAGGAGGGACTCTCTCTTGGCTGTCCGGTGGTGAGCTGTGCCCTCAGCTCCTGCTGGGAGCAGGTGATGGAGGAGATGAATGTTCCTCCTGTCTAGCTCTTCTCTTTCCTCTCCCCTCAAGCTACAGCATTCTCCCTTCGGGGTCCCTCTGGCTGGCCCAGCCCCAGGTGACAGACAGTGGCCTCTACACCTGCACAGCCACCAACACCGTGGGGAACACCTCTCTGAGCTACAACCTGCACGTCCAAGGTCCATGTCCTCTTTCAAATGCTTCTCCTGTGGGCTGTGGGTCTTAATGCATCACCTCCACCACCCTCCCTAGCCCTTGGCTGCTCCCTCATCCCCAGGCAGGGACTGAGAGTGGTGCCAGATCGAGGTCCCCTCTCCCCTCAGCCCCCCCTCAGCTGCAGATCGGTGATGGGGAAAGGCACCTGACGGCTGTGGCCAACGACTCCCTGAGGATTCCCTGCCGTGCCACGGGCAGCCCCACACCCCAGATCCAGTGGGTACCTCACAGCAGGGTGGGGGGGGTCGTCCCTGAGGACCATGCAATTCCCTGGGGAGGGCAGTGGCAGGAGAGATGGAGAACTTGCTCCTGACTCTTCCTCACAGGTGGCTGAAGGATGGGAGCCCACTGGATGAGCGGGACGGTGCGGTGCTGTCGGAGGATGGTGGGACTCTGCTGATTGACCACGTCGGCACTGGGCACGAAGGACTCTATGTCTGCCAGGGGAGCAGCTGGGCAGGGGTGGCCCAGGCAGAGGTGCAGGTTTCGGTGCAAGGTGAGACGGTATCTGCAGTGCCACCACCCCACCATCCATCCCGTACGGCTGCCCAAAGGCGGGGTGAGCTTGGCCCTGGTTTTGGGGGGTATACACCATAGACTCACGATTGATCTACCGGGACCTTGCTCGTTGCCATGAGGTGAGAGCTGGCACCCGCTGCCACCACAGCAAACCACACCACCCGCTGATGGGTGCTGCCTGGTGGAGGTCCTACCCCAGCTCCGTTTGCCTCTGGGCAGCATCGTCTCCTGAGAACCCTCACTGAGCTGGAAGGAGCCTTCCATCAAGAGATGCTTGCCCTGGGAGAATCCCTGGGAGCAGGGCCGCTGCTGGATGGGTCCAGTGCTCATTTGATTTAGTTTTTATCGATGTTTTTCACCGTTATTCAAGCTTTTCCTGTTGTAACAGTCAGCATCGCATCCCGAGATGCTGAAGCTGCCGAGTGAGAAGCCAGGCAGGGAGTGAAGATCCTTGTCTGGGAAGGATGAGTATCTGGCCAGGGCAGGGATGACCTGAGGCTCCATGTGGTGAAGTGGTGCCTCCCAAAGTAGGGAGCAAGCCTGACCCCATGGCTTTAGCTCTCCCAGGACTCGGTGTGTGCCAAGCTCCCCGTGAGCTGTGCCGTGCCCCTCATACGTAGTCACTGAGTGTTCATGCTGGGTTGCAGTGCCACCGAGCATCGAATCCAGCATGGTGGACCTGGCTGTCCTGGAGAATGAGACGGCAGCCATGGAGTGCCTGGCCTCAGGGCTGCCTGCTCCGGGTGAGTTGGGCATCATCTGGACTCATTCATCCATCTCAGAGCTTTCTCTGGGTCCTTTGGTGAGAGGAGCAGCAGCGTTGCTCCTCGGGGCTCAGCTCCCTGCTTCCCTCTAGACATCACCTGGTACAAGGGCCGTGAGCAGATCTCGGCAGGTCCAGGTTGGACTCTGTCCGAGGATGGGAAGCGCCTGGAGATCCAGCGTGCCCGGCCCTCTGACGCTGGCAGATACCGCTGCGTGGCCTCCAGCGTGGCCGGTGTAGCCGAGCTCTGGTACAGCCTGGAGGTGTCTGGTGAGTCCATGGTGAGAGGGGATGCCCAGGCTTGTGGGACTGGAGGGGATGCTCGAGACTGTAAGGGCAGCTCTGTCACCCCCTTGCAGCCCCACAGGGCTGTGGGGAACCAGTGCTGGGGAGGGGCACCGAAGTAGGTGGCTTGGGGAAGATCATGGAATCATTAAGGTTGGAAGAGACCTCCAAGGTCGTCGAGTCTGAGCACCAGCTCAATGCCATCATTCCCACTGAGGTTGCCCTCTTGCCCTGTTTTCCAGTGCCACTCACTGCCCTGGATGAGGAGGACATCTCTGTCATCGTCAACCAGCCAGTGACCCTGGAGTGCCCCAGCCCTGGGCTCCCCCCTCAGAGATCCCGCTGGCTGAAGGATGGGAACGTGCTCACCCCAAAGCCAGGCCTGCAGCTGTCTGCAGAGGGCTCTGTGCTCCAGGTGAGGTTTCAGAGTCCTGGGAGGGGACACAGGGCTCTGAAGACCTCTCTCTGAAGAGCGGGTGCAGAGAGAGGTTGTCCCTCTGCTGCCTCTGGCTCAGCACCGTTCCCAGCCCTTCAGCTGATCCCAGCCCTCACGCTGCTCCCACCCCTGCGTTTCTGCTGGCCCCAAACCCTCTCTTTGTGGGGCTGTGCAGGTCCAGCTGCTGTAGAGCATAGGTGTCTCTCTGCTTGCCCCTGGCAGGTCGGGCGAGCCACGGTGCAGGATGCAGGCAGGTACTCGTGCCAGGTGCCCGGTCACCCCGAGAGACACTACAACCTCCACGTGTGGGGTAAGGGCCATGGTGGCTGGGCTGGCTGGCTTAGAGAACGCTAAGCCCCAAGTCCTACAGCTCCACAAAGCGATGGAGCCGGAGGTGGTCAGGACCCCCCCCAGCAGGGTGTCAGACGGGACAGAGCTGGTGTTTGCCCCGGTCTGCCCAGTGATGGTGCAGAAATCTTTCCGAATCCTGGGAGGGAGGAGGAAGGGGTTTCCTTGCTCCTGTTGGGGCTTCTCTGTCCTTTCTTTGCTCTCAGTCACTCAGTGGTCACAGCAGGAGTTATCCCCCTTCTCTACCCCATCCCAGGGCTGCGGGTGCTACCACTGGCTCCCTTGGAGCACCCTTGCGTCCTCCCAGCACTGCCCCGGCGGCAGAGGCGGCAGAGCTGGGGTCTGGCTTTGCTCAGGGATGCTCTAGGCCAGTTGGTGGAAGTCCTGCAGGCAGGTGGCCAAGGAATGGAGACAATCCAGCCCTCCCGATCTGGGCTTGTTCCTGCAGTCCCTTCCTGAGGAGACGCATTTGCACGTCTGGTGTCCTGGCTCAGGCGGATTGTTTGGGTTCTGCTGTTTTTGTTTTTCAGGGGTTTCTGGGTGTTGGGGTTTTTCTTGTACAAACTGATACCCCTCCTGGGAAGGAGTTGCCGCTCTCCAGCCAGCTGTATGTGTGAGCAACCCACAACAGCATCCGATGATGGAAAGAGTTAGGTCACCCTCCCCAGGGCAGCACTGCCTAATAAGGCTGTGTCTGGCCAACCTGGACTGGCTGGTCGGAGGGGCTGGCGTGGGATACTTGCTCATCCTCTGCTGTAGGGGCCACGTGCAATTAAAATCATCACTTGCTTAATAGCTGGAGAGCAGAGGTCATTATTGCCACATGGAGCCAATGCAGGAGAGGCTTGCAGGGTCTTTGTGAGGAGCCCAGCAGAGCTGACAGAACAAGGGGCAGTGGAGCTGAGCTGGAGCAGAGGAGGTTCCACCTAAAAATATGGAAAATCTTTTTCCCTGTGAGGGTGACAGAGCCCTGGCACAGGCTGCCCAGAGAGGTTGGGGAGTCTCGTGCTCTGGAGAGATCCCAAACCCTTCTGGACGCAGCCCTGTGTGACCTGATCTAAGGGATCTGTTCTGGCAGGGGGGTTGGACTAAATGATCTNTCCTGTGATCAGTAATTCCACGTTCATGCTCTGGCAGCAGGGTTGGACTAGATGGCCTTTTGAAGTCTCTTCCAACCCCTCACATCCTGTGATTGTGTGAGCTGTGGGATGGAGCCAGCAGGATAGAGCTCCAGCAGGATAGAGCTCCAGCAGGATAGAACTCCAGCAGGATGCTGCTCCTCGCAAGCAGTGCCATCAGTGAGCTGCTCCTCTCTTGTCGTTGCAGTGCCCCCGTCCTTCCCCTCAGCAGAGCCAGTCACGGTGTCCGTGCAGGAGGGACACTCTGTCAGACTGGGCTGCGAGTGCCATGGGATCCCCCTCCCCACCCTGAGCTGGCAGAAGGATGGTAGGGTCCTGCTCCTCAGCCCCATCCCTCCCCACCAAACAGATGTTGCTCTCCTAGGAGCAAGCAGTGCTTCACGCTGAGCATCTGGGTGGGAACTGGTCCTACTGGGAACCTGAGCAGAGGCTGCTACTCCTTCCTTGTGCAGGTGAGCCCTTCTCCACCCAGGAGCTGGTGTCAACAGGAGGAAGGGTGCTGTACCTGGACAGGGTGCAGCCAGTGGACGGGGGGATGTATGTCTGCGAGTGCAGGAACGCCGCTGGCAGCAGCAGCAGGGAGCATCACCTGGAGGTGCTCGGTGAGCTGGGGGGCACAGAGGACCTGTGGGGGTTCCTGGAGGTGCCACGATTGCTCTTAGTGCAAGGTCCAGCTGGACCCAGAGGCTCACAACCGTCACCTATTGCCTTGAGTGATTGGAAAGGACCTGCTGCCTGGGCTAGCTCAGCCCCTTCAGCTTTCCTCTTGGCTCCAGGCTGGGTGCAGCTGGTTTTCACTGCAGCAGCCAGTTCATGTTTGCTTCACCCTACGGCTGCCATCCAGACTGATGGCGTTCAAGGTCAGGCTTGATGGGGCTCTGGGCTCTCTGGTCTGGTGAGTGATGGCCCTGCTTGCTGTAGGGGGGTCGGACCCTCTGGAGGTCCCTTCCAACCCAACACATTCTATGCTCTGTGTGCCCACCTACATAGGGCCAAGGGAGCTGCTCCAGCATCATCTCCACTCTCTGCCCACAGCACCGCCCAGGGTCCAGAGCAGCAGCACAGCCCCGAGGAAGGTTTCGGTCATCGAGGCTGGTGAGACCGTTCTGGAGTGTGGGGCCGTGGGGATGCCCCCACCCGCAGGGATGTGGGTGAAGGACGGGCAGCTGGTGTCTAGCGGGAACGGGATCCTGCTCACGGAGCACGGGAGGCGGCTGCACATCACCAAGGCTGCAGTGGCCCATGCAGGACGCTACACTTGCCTGGTGGCAACTGCAAGGGAACAGGAGCAGAGGGAGTTTGATGTGGTGGTGCACGGTAAGGCTGTGGGATGGTGAGGGGGGCTGGTGTGTGGGTGCAGGTAGGGTCTGGAGGGCAGTGATTTCCCACTGTAGGTTTGATGCAGCACAAGCACAGGGAGAAACCTGGTGTGGAGTAGTATCTTAGGATCGTGGACTGGCTCAGGTTGGAAGGGACCCTCAGAGCTCATCTACTCCCCTGCCGTGGGTGGTGATGCCTCTTAACCAGATGCGGTTGCTCAAGGCCTCATCCAACCTGGCCTTGAACACCTCCAGGGAGGAGGGGGGCAGTCACAGCCTCTCTGGGCAGTTGATTCCAGAGTCTCTCCACCCTTGGACTGAAGAATTTCTTCCTCAGATCTAGTCTGAACCTCCTCTCCTTCAGCCCCAAACCATTTCCCGTTGTCTATTGCCTGATGCCCTTGGGAAAAGACCCTCTCTGGAGGTTCCCTTCAGGTACTGGCAGGCAGCTCTAAGGTCCCCCTGGAGTCTTCTCTTCTCTAGGCTGAGCAGCCCCAACTCCCTCAGCTTGTCCCACAGCAGAGGGGTTCCAGCCCTTGGATCATCCTCATGGCCTCTTCTGGACTCACTCCAACAGTTCTCTGTCCTTGTGAAGGGGACACCAGAACGGGTGCAGGATTCGTGTAGACCTTGGACAACCCAGCAGACGGAAGGTGTGGGGTGGGAAGGGTTCACTCCAGGTGTGTGTACACTGCTGCCTCCATCAGACAGGAGGTTTTTAAGAGAGTCACCAGAGCAGACACCCTCACACTTCCTAACAAGTCCTGTATTTCCCAAGGACCAGAGGAGACCACACGGGTTAAGGTATTGAGCATGTGAGCTGGAAAAGAATCACAGAATCCTTAGGGATTGGAAGGGACCTGGAAAGATCATCCAGTCCAATCCCCCTGCCACAGCAGGATCACCCAGACCAAGTCACACAGGAACACAGCCTGGCAGGTCTGGAATGTCTCCAGAGAAGGAGACTCCACAACCCCCTGGGCAGCCTGTGCCAGGGCTCCGGGACCCTCCCTGGGAAGAAGGTCCTGCTGAGATTGAGACGGAACCTCCTCTGTTCCAGCTGGCACCCAGTGCCCCTTGTCCTAGCACCAGATGCCCTTGAGCAGAGCCTGGCTCCATCCTCCTGACACCCACCCCTCACAGATTTAGAGACAGGAATGAGGTCCCCCCTCAGCCTCCTCTTCTCCCAGCTCCAGAGACCCAGCTCCCTCAGCCTTTCCTCAGCAGGGAGCTGCTCTCCTTCCTTCATCATCTTTGTTGCTCTACACTGGACACCCTCCAGCAGCTCTGTGTCCTGGAACTGAGGGGCCCAGAACTGGAGGTTTGGGTGGCTCAGAGCCTGTGAGCAGTTTGCTGTCACTGCTGTAACTGAGAGTTTGGGGGTGCAGGTAGCAGCTTGTTCTTGCTGTGAGTCATCTGCCCCGCAGCTGCCCCCAAAGCTGACAACTTGAGATGCTGCTCGTGGTCCTTCTGGGCTGGTGTTCTCTGCTGCACAAGCAGGAGGGTTTCCTCACTTGTTCCTCTGCTGTCTTGGTGACTGCTTTGCAAACAGATGTCCATCCTTTTCTGTTCCCAGTTCCTCCTAAGTTCATCCTGGGATCAGAATCAACAGCCAACCTCAGTGTGTCCCTGCACGGAGCCCTGACGCTGAGCTGTGAGGCCACAGGTGTTCCCCTGCCCACAGTCACCTGGTTCTGGGACGGTTCTCCTGTCACCCTCAGCGAGCACACACGCCTGCTTCCAGGTGAGGGCTGAGGTGTGGGGGCTGTGAGATGGGAGCTCTGGGAACACCCAGCACTGGTGGTGTTGATGCAGTGGAGCTCCAGCCCTGCAGGAACACTGCTGGGGTGGGTGGTGCCTGGACCAGAGACCTAAGAACCCCCCTGCTCTCTGCTTTCCAGGGGGTGAGGTACTGAGCATCAGCCGTGCACGAGCTCAGGATGGTGGCCACTACTCCTGCCTGGCCAGCAACATAGCTGGGGAGGCCAGGAGGCATTTCTACGTGGAGGTCCTAGGTAAGGAAGGATCCTCAGTCTGCAGGGTTCCTGGTGGGACTACAGAGCCTCACTCTTGCAGGGCCAGTCCACAGTTCAGCCTGGGTTTGGTGGGAGCTGCAGAGCAGAGTCCTTTGTGCTTTAGCAAGTGATCTTGGAGACTGGGTGAAGCTGGCCAGCTGCTGAGGCTCCTGGTGGGTTGTGCTCCTAGTTCCTCTCCACATCGAGGATGCAGATGAAGAGGAGGAGACCACTGCAGTGCCTGAGGGTCACCCTGTCACCTGGTCCTGCCTGGCTGCGGGTGAGCACCACGCAGGGAGTGGAGGTGAGATGAGCAGATGGGAACAGGGGTTCGTGGACCCCAGTCCCCTTTGGGGTGTGGAACCAAGGGGACAGTGCCAGTCGATGACGTGGGAATGTCTGAAGAGCTTTGTTGGGACAGCTCCTGGCTCTGCGGTTGGGCCGTCCAGGAAGCGCTGGCCCCACGCAGGGAGCTTGTTCCACGACGTAAGCTCCCATCCTTCCCAACCAGAGCTAAAATTCCTCTGATCCTGTTTCTTCTTCAGCGATGGGAGTAATCAATCACCTCCTACTCAGAAGGCTTTTCTTTCTTCTTGCTGGCTCACCCAGCAGCTGTAACAGCCTGATCCAGATCATGATAACTCTGGTTCGGGCTGATGTTCCTGCTTCCCGGAATCGCTCTGGCGCAGTGACCCGGGTCAGGCTGTGCTCACGCACGGAAAAGCTGCACACGAAGGCCAGAGCTTGTTTTCCACCCCACGCAGGCAACCCCCCACCCCAGATCACCTGGATGAAGGACGGCCGCCCTTTGCCCCGTGGGGATGCTGTCTCCATCTCTCCTGATGGCTCCATGCTCCACATCCCCAGAGCCACCCTGCCTGATGCTGGTCGCTACTCCTGCCTGGCCTCCAGCTCTGTGGCAAAACGGACCAAGCACTACCTGCTCGATGTTTTGGGTACGAGAGGCCCTGGGGGGGTGCAGACTGGCAGCTGTGAGCAGGGGACGTGGACTTAGGGGGCTTTTAAATGTTCTGCTCCAGGGAGGTAGTGGGGGGTCCCTGTGGGCAGCACCATGGCTCGAGGTGCTGGACTCGCCCCAAAGCCCTTGAGAAGTCTCTTGGAGGAGCATAAAGGGTTAATGCAGTGCAAGAGCTGTTTCCTGTGCAGGATGACAGCAGCTGGTGGGAAGGATCAGCATGAGTTCTGAAAACAGGGTTTAGTGGCCACAGGGGGGTTGATGATTGGACTTGATGCTCTTGGAGATCCCTTCCAACCCGAATGGTTCTGTGATTCTATCCCCACTGTGGTTTTGGAGGGCAGCAAGACAGGGTGGAGTCTGAAGCTGGTCGAGTCCAACCTCCTGAGCTCAGATGATGCTCTGTGCTGGGAGGATGAAGCTGAGGTGGGTGCTGATGCTGATCTGCTATGCAAACACACCTCTGCAGCCAGTCCTGCCTTTGGAGACGTCCAAGATGCTGCCGCACAAGAAGTGATAGTGATCATCAACAACCCCATCTCTCTGGTCTGTGAGACTCTGGCCTACCCATCTCCCAACATCACCTGGCTCAAGGACGAGGTTCCCCTCAAAGCATCTGGAAACATCCACCTGTTCCCCGGTACGGTGATGGTTTCCTATGGCTCTGCATGACTGCGGTGGCCCCTTGTGTGTCCTGGGGGAGCAGGAGAGGGACCGTTCTTGGGCCAGACTGTGGGCAGTGGCACAGTGAGAAATCATTGTCCTGCAGGACTCCAGGGGCTGAGGCCACCAGGTGCTGCTCTCCTGTCTGTTGTGTTGTCTGATAACAGCTAGAGCCTCCCGGGCAGCAGCAGTGAGGCAGTGCTGGTCTCCTTAAGTCTGCAATCTGGGCTCTAGAAGAGCATTAGACCCTCTCAAGCCAGGGAGAAGCTGTGGCTGTGAGCAGTGACTTTCTCAGAGACACATCCCCCCCCCCTTTGCCCAGGTGGCCATGGCTTGCAGATCCTGAATGCTCAGGAAGAGGATGCAGGCACCTACAGCTGCATCGTGGCCAGGGAGGATGGAGAGTCTGTGAAGAATTACGCCGTGAAGGTCCTGGGTGAGGGAACTGTGCCCTTCCTAATTCCTGCAGGGAAACCATTTCCACAACCCGGACAGTGCCCCTTCCCTCTTGCCCTCCCTGCCCATGGCTTCATCCCATGCAGCTGGAGCCCAGTCACAGACATACGGGCAAGTGGCCCTCTGCTCTGCCCTGGGGAGGGCAAAGGAGTCCACGAGTGGGAGTCAGCAGCACTCTGTTGCCCCTCGGGGCAGAGCAAGGGTGCTGGGCACTGTCCCCTCATCCCAGATGCATCCCCTCTCCCTGCTAGTTCCCCCTTGGATTGCCAGAGATGACTCTTCAGGGGAGCTGGCCATGAAAGAGGTGAAAGCCAAGGTCAACAGCACAGTGACACTGGAGTGTGAGACCTGGGCTGTGCCCGAGCCCACCATCCGCTGGTACAAGGACAGGCAGGTGGGCTCTTAGCTGTGACTCAGCAGCTGCTGGTTTTGGGGACCCTCCCAGTGGATGGAGGAGAAAAAGACCTTTTATAGGGGTGATCAGGCTCTACCCCACTCCTGAGTGTGTAATCTGCCTCCTACCCCCATGTTTCTTCCCTGCTGTGGGGCTGGGGTCCCTGTGTAGCTCCTGGAAAGCACTGGCCACCTCCAGATCCTCAGTGAGGGGCAGGTCCTTCACATCAGTCCAGCCGGTGTCTCTGACTCGGGGCACTACACCTGTGTGGCCACCAACGCTGCGGGTGGAGATGACAGGGACTTCATTGTGCACGTCCAAGGTGAGCCCTGGGCAACCAGACAGTGCCTGCATGCCTGCATGGGGGTCTCAGCGAGAGGAGGGGTTCTTGGTGGGGTCTCTTGTGGGAGCGGAGCAGGGTGAGCACCAAGGGGGTCTGTACTGCTGGAAAGCAGCATCTCCTCGCCCCTGGTCAGGCCTGGGCAGATGTTGCACCTAGGGAAGGAGTCTCTGTTCCCCACAGCTGATCACCCTGTCCCCGCAGTGCCACCCCTCTTCCAGCAGCAGATGAGTCCCAGCGAAGCCCTCGAGATCTTCTACCGGGAGGAGGACCAGGATGGGGAGGTGACAGAGCATCGTCAGGCTGTCCTCAACCAGCCCACAGCCCTCTACTGTGACACCAACGCCATCCCACCCCCTCAGCTCACCTGGTACAAGGATGGGGAGCTCCTCTCCCCCAGTCCTGGGGTGTTGATGCTGCTAGGTAATGGGCATGGACCCCACTGTGGGGTTTTGGGGGGGGGTTCCTTCAGCATCTTGTGAGTTGAGGGCATCCACGGAGAAGGTTGGATCCATGGAGCCTGCAGGGTCACTGGGGCTTCACTAGGGTCTATGCACAATGAAGTTGGAGGGAACCCTTCCACCCCACCATAGACCCCTCCCCACCCTGTGCCCAAGCCCTGCTGTATGCTGCAGGGGGCCGGGTGCTGCAGCTGCTGGCGGTGCAGGAGGAGGATGCGGGCAGGTACACCTGCGAGGCAGCCAACGCGGCGGGACAGGACCGCCTGCACTATGAGCTGGAAGTGCTGAGTGAGTATGGGGCTGGGGCTGGGGCAGCGAGAGGATGGAGAGGGGTGATCACCCCATAACTGACTGCTTCCAGCTGCCCCGGCCATCCCTGGTGCCATGGAGGACCTGGCTGAGGAGGTGATGGCTACCATCAACAGCACCATCCGCTTCAAATGTGAGGCCACCGGACATCCAGTGCCCACAGTGTCCTGGCTCTGGAACAATGTGCCCCTCGTGGAGGGCTCACGGCACCAGCTCCTGGAGGGTGGCTCAGCCCTACAGGTCAGTGTCCCCCTGGTCTGTGCTGGCAGATGGGCTAGAGACACTGAGGGGAGGGACAGGATGCTCTTCCCTCCACAAGGAGGAGGCTGCCCTAGTCCTCCTGGGAACCCTAGCAGCTCCCCAGCTTGGAGCAGCCCTCAGCAGGGTTCTGCTCCCACTTTGCAGGTGACCATGGTGGAGGCAACTGACAGTGGCAGCTACACGTGTGTGGCCGAGAACCCCGCTGGGTCAGCGCAGAAGCACTTTGCTCTCTCTGTGCAGGGTGAGGCATCCCCAGCAGCCATTCCCCAAGTCACTGCTTCACCCTTTGCCTCCTCCTCTGGCAGCTGGAGCCTCTCCTGGCTCCTAACCCCCCATGGCAGCTCCCATCCCCTTGTGTCTGTCGCTCACCTCGTGTGAAGGGATTGAGGTGCCAGCACGCCCTCAGCAGCGGGAGATGCTCAGGGTTGTTTCCTTCCTGCTGACCCCTGTGCTGACCATTTCCCTTTGGTACTGCCCTTCGGGCTGCTCTGGAGCAGAAGCTCCCTGGATTGTGGGCCCACGCTCCGAAAGCATCGACAGCACCATCAACAGCAGCATCTCCCTGGTGTGCGACATCCGCTCCCACCCTGCGGCAGAGATCTCCTGGTACAAGGACGGCCAAGTCCTGCAGCTCCATGAGGAGGTCTCTGTCACCCCAGGTGTGTCGGGATGAGCGAGGGATGGCAGCGTGTTGCTCAGGGCTTGGCACAGCTGCCAGCTCTCCGTGGTGGGCTCTAACTGCCCCGCTCCACCCCTCCGGGGTGCTGCGTGTGGGATTCAGCCTCAAGAGCTTTGGCTGTACTGAGTGCTGGCAAGCTGGAGAGGACGCAGCGCTGTACCCTGCACGCTCTGTGCTGCTGCTCCCCGGGAGCTCAGTGCTGTTCTGCTGTGCACAGCGAGGCATCAGACCCCAGAGACCCTTCCACAGACAGACACCTCTTGCACGGAGCTGGCTGGTTACTGGGGTGGTTCAGCCTGTGGGAGCAGCGATCCCGCTCCAGCTCACCCTGACCCCCTGCTCCCCACTTCCCACAGGCTCGCGTGTGCTGCAGCTCCCTCAGGTGCAACTGTCCAGCTCTGGCACCTACACCTGTGTGGCCCTGAACGCAGCTGGCCGGGACGAGAAGCATTTCATCCTCTCTGTCCGTGGTGAGCACCGAGGGCTCGGCCAGGACCTCTACCCCCAGCACAACCCAGGGAGCCGATGGCAGACACCAGCCTGTTCCTGCTCACTTCCCCCTCCCCTCTTGTCCTCCTCAGAGCCCCCAGGCACGCAGGACCTGCAGCAGGAGGTGCTCGATGCAGATGTAGGGATCCCCCTAGTCCTGACCTGCCGAGTCACGGGGGTGCCTGCTCCTGTCGTCACCTGGCTGAAGGATGGGAGTCCACTGGGTATGTGCTGAGGTACCATCCCAAGGCTTGCTGCTGCCCTGCCTGAAGTGGTTCTGCCTCAGTTTCCCCATTTCTGATCCTTCTGCAAGAGACCCATAGGGCCTCGCAGGGGCATGAAGGGGCTGGTGCTTTCCCTGTGCATTTGGAAGGCTCAAAGCAACAGAGTGTGGGCAGGAGAGGTGATGGAGAGGTGTAGGGGAGAGCTCTCTGGTTCCAGTTTTGAGGTACCCACTGTCACAGGGGTTTGCCCTCAAAGTGATGGCTCTTTTCCCCCACAAAGCCCCAGCAGAGCACAGTGCAAACCCCCAGCTCTGCAGAGCTGCCACCTCTGCTTTAACTGCATCCCAGACCCCCTCCTGGGGGTGACGGTGTGCTTGGGGGGGTTGCTCACTAGAGGGGCACTGCTGCTACCCCCTTCATTCTGTTTCCTCACAGAGAGCAGCTTGGAGTGGGGTCTGGTGTCTGGGGGTGCCCAGCTCCAGCTCAGCCCCCTGCAGCCCCTCCACCAGGGTCGATACTCCTGCCTGGCACGGGGTCCGGGCACTGAAACCCGCCAGGACTTTGTGGTGCTGGTGAGAGGTAGGGGGCTTCCAAGGGCTTCCACCCCTGCCCTCCTGTGATTCCCCATGGCAGGGGGTCCCCTCGGAGGGGGAACCATCCTCCCCTTCCTCTTCCTTAGCCTGCCTGTCTTCTTGGCACAGTGGCACCCCGGATCACCAGTGCAGGGGTTCCCAGTGAGCACAGTGTACTGGAGGGCAGAGGGGTGAGGCTGGAGTGCCAGGCGGAGGGGCAGCCCACTCCCCACATCTCCTGGTTGAAGGATGGGCAGCCACTGGGGCTGCAGCCCCCTTCACATGCCCGGTGAGTGGGAAGAACTTCTTCTCAGGTCTAGTCTGAACCCCCTCTCCTTCAGTTCCAAACCCTTTCCCCTTGTCCTGTTGCTGGATTCCCTTGGGGAAAGACCCTCTGTAGCCTCCCTGGAGGCTCCCTTCAGGGACTGGAAGGCAGCTCTAAGGTTTCCCTGGAGCCTTCTCCTGCCAGGGGGACCTTCTAGCTGTTTTGCAATAGCTGAAGGTTTGCTGAGGAGCATCATCCTGGGTCCTGCCCTGGGTGCTGCTGCAGCCTGGCACTGGCACCCTGGTAGAGTCCCAGTGGCTGCATCTGTGCCCTATAGGGCTGGACACAGGGATCACCACCCTATCCCCCTACTCAGGATGGCTCCAGATGGCAGCTCCCTGCTCCTCGAGGGTGTCCAGACCAGCGACTCAGGGATGTACACGTGCCTGGCGCAGAACAGCGCGGGCGAGGACACGCGGCTGCACACACTGACTGTGCTGGGTGAGCGGGATGGGACCCACGGGGCAGCACTGGGGCCACCTGCCCCTGATGGCCCAGTCAGCCCCTCTGTCCCCTCACCCAGTGCCGCCTGCCATTGAGAGAGGTGCTGAAGGCTTGGAGGTTGTCCGTGGCCTCTCGCCCGCCATGGTGACCCTGGAGTGCTGGGCACGGGGGTCTCCTCCGCTGCACGTGAGCTGGCTGAAGGATGGGCTGCCCCTGCGCCTGTCCCCTCGCGTCACCCTGCTCTCTGCTGGGCATGTCCTTCGGTAAGGAGTGACCCCAGGGCGATGCTCGGACACTGCTTTGGGGGTTGGCACCCAGGTCTCTTGGTGGGATGGTCACGGCTGCACCCTGAGGTGTCAGCATTGGAGACCCTGGGAGGCAGGAGAGAAGCTGGAGCTGATGTCTCCTCCCCACCCCATGGGGTAGGATCTCCCAGACACAGGTCTCTGACGCTGGGCTCTACACCTGCATCGTCTCCAGCCAGGCAGGGGTGGCCAATCGCAGCTTCATCCTGCAGATACAGGGTATGGGGGGCAGCAGGAGTTGGGGGGCAGCAGGGGGTTGGGGTTGGGGTCAGCAGAGCAGGGGACCCTTGGGCACCAGCCACAGGCTGTGGTTTGCAGCCCTGTTTCCAGGTGAGGTCCTGAGCTGGTCTCTGGGATGGGCTGGGAGAGGATGGAGCAAGGCAGGACCAGCCTGCAGGCAGTCCTGGAGTGCCCTGCAGGGAGGCTGAGCCACCTCTGGGTGCTCCCAGGACACCAGGCAACTGCCAAACCCACCCCCAGAGCCTGGGGAGCCTGGGTTGGCTCTCACAGGTCCCCTAAAGGCTACCTCCTTCCTCCCTCCCTTCCCAGTGCCCCCTGTCTTGGAAAGCCCCGAGAGCAGTGAGGAGCAGATGGTGGCCCAGGGCTCTGATGTCACCTTCACCTGTGAAGCCACTGGGTCCCCAGCACCAGCGGTGACCTGGCTGAAGGACGGAGAACCTCTGGCATGGCAAAGCAACCAGGTGCCCAGCAGCCCACGGCTGAGCCTGGTGGCCGTGAGGCCAGCCGATGCAGGGTTGTACTCCTGCCTGGTGGCCAACGAGGTGGGGGAGGCTAGTAAGACCTTTCATCTGCTGGTGATGGGTGCGTGTCGTTCCCTGGGGATCAGGGAGAGAGCTTGGTCCATCTTTGAGGAGAGACCACAGGATGAGCTCCCACCCCCATGTCCTCTGCAGAGCCACCCCGCATCGAGGCTGCGTCCCACCCCACTGAGATGTCCATCGCTGCAGGCACCCCTCTGGAGCTGACCTGTGTGGTGAGGGGTGTCCCCATGCCTGCTGTCACCTGGGAGAAGGATGGGCGGCAGCTGGCAGGGCCCTGGCTCATGGTGGGGAATGAGAGCACCCTGCACGTCGAGAGCACTAAGGTAGGGGCTTCTCTTTCTGCTCCCCGCCTGCCTTTCCTTTCCATGCTTCAGTTTCCCTGCTCCCGGCTCTGTGCAGGTGGCTGATGCTGGGCTGTACAACTGCCTGGCCAGGAACCCTGCTGGGGAGGACAGCAGGAGCTTCCATGTCAGCATCCAAGGTAGAGTGACCCCAGCGCTGCAGGGAGGAGGGTGCTATGGGGTGATCAGAGCTCTGGAGGACCAGAGCAGGGCCAGTGGTGGTGGCTGTGAGTGGTCAAAAGGGGGTCTGGAGCACAGATGACGGTAGGGAGCGGGGTTTAGTGGGCAGGGTGGGGTTGTGGGGATGGTTGGACTGGTTGACCCTGTAGGTCTCTTCCAACCCTGTGATTCCTGCAGAGTTGGGTTCCGTGGGGAACCAGTATGGGACTGCCCAACGCTGTGTCACCTCCTGACTCGCCTGTCCTGTCCACAGCTCCTCCCAGCATGGAAAGCGTTGGAGATGCCCCCAGCATCACCGCTGTGGTAGGGGGGCAGCTCATCCTGGAGTGCCCTGAGGGTGCTGTGCCACACACCCACCTCGAGTGGCACCGGGAGGGCTCCCCGCTGCAGGTAGGTGTGGGGCAAGGGCTGGGGTCCTCCTTCACCATCTCTCTTAAAGCTCGTGGTGAGGGTGCTGTGGGGACAGCTGCTGACGAGGGATTTCGGGGCACTAGGGCGATGACCACAGGGAGGTCCTGGCTGCCGGACGTTTCCTGCGGATCCGGGCTGTGGGGGCAGCAGACGGCGGGGAGTACAGCTGCAGGGCCACCAGTGCCCTTGGGGACTCCAGCCTGCGTGTCCGGGTGCAGGTTCTTGGTGAGTGTCAGCCTGCTGAGGGGCTTTGCCGGGGCTGAGCACCCACTCCTCCCCTGTTTGTGCAGGACTGTGGTGTGTCCTGAGGTTGGGGACACAGCAGAGTGGGGTTGGATGGTGCCCAGCCTCTGGTTCTGATGCTCTCCATCCCCTGAGCTCTGTCTCCATCTCCTGAGCCCTGTCTCCATCTTTCTGCGGTGCTGGCTGGGTACTGCTGCAGTGGCTCCTGAGATCCAGCCTGGCCCTGAGGAGATGAGGGCACTGCTGAACGGCTCCGTGGTGCTGCCGTGCCAGGCAGAGGGGTGGCCGGTGCCCAGGGTGATGTGGAGGAAGGATGGGCAGCTCCTGCCCCTTCACAGGAGCAATAGGTATGGACTCCACGAGTTGGTGGCACCAAGGTAGATCACAAACAGTGTGGCCAGAAGGACTAGAGAGGGGATCATCCTCCTGTACTGAGCTCTAGTGACCCCTCCTCTCAAGTACTGGGGTCAGTTTTGGGCACCTCCATATCAGAAGGACTTTGAGGTGCTGGAGAGGGCAATGAGGCTGGGGAAGGGCCTGAGGAATGGGTCTGATAAGGAATAACTGAGGGAACTGGGGTGGTTTAGTCTGCAGAAAAGGAGGCTGAGAGGACCCCTTATTGCTCTCTTCAGCTACCTGAGAGGAGGCTGTAGAGAGGTGGGGA
The DNA here is from genome assembly GCA_013397515.1 of Upupa epops. Lineage (NCBI taxonomy): Eukaryota > Metazoa > Chordata > Aves > Bucerotiformes > Upupidae > Upupa > Upupa epops. Next base: position 441,845 of record VZRI01001465.1, read on the forward strand.
TCGGTCTCTTCTCCCCAGTCATCAGTGAGCTCAGTGGTCCTCTCTCTCCCTCCCCAGGCTGCAGCTTCTGCCAGGAGGTTCCCTGCGGATCCATCCCATCCAGGCCCAGGATGGGGGTTATTACGTCTGCATGGCATCCAGCCCCGTGGGCTCTGACCGTCGGGGCCTGGACCTCTATGTCCTGGGTAAGCAGAAGAGGAAGATGGGCTCTGACCCCCTGAAACCCACTGCTGCTGGGCTGCTCCAGTCAGTGCTGCCCTCTGCTCATCATCCTCCTGCAGTGCCTCCTGCCATCACCCCCGCCGGGCCCTCCAGCCTCACCCTGCTGGCCCAGCAGCCAGCCACCCTGGGCTGCAATGCCTGGGGGTCCCCCAAGCCCCACATCAGGTGGGAGAAGGATGGCCACCCCCTGAACCCCCACCTCCCACCCGGCACTTACAGGTACCCGCAGCACCTCACCCACCGCAGACGGGTTTGACCCCTCTAACTCCTCGCCGTGGGGTAGGGGCTGACCCCAGGGTGTCTCTGCCCACAGTTTGCAGCCCTCAGGGTCGCTGCTCATCATCAGCCCCAGTCCCCGGGATGAGGGGCGGTTCGAGTGCATCGCCACCAACTCGGTGGGAGAGGCACGCAGGGTCCTCCTCGTGTCCATCCACGGTGAGCTGAGGGGGTCTTGCTGAGAGTGGCTTCTCCAGGGTCTGTGGGATGTGGGTGCAGGTTGGGTCCTCTCATGACGACTGGGCATGGGTTGGGCAAGAGGGAAAGCAGAACTACCTGTGCCTATGTGTGGGGGGATGGAAACCCCTTCTGCATCCCTCCCTGCATCCCCCTTCTGCATCCCCCACAACCCTACTCATCTCCCTCACTCCCTTCCTCCCTCTCTCACCCCTTCAGTGCCCCCCACCATTGCCGATGACCTTACAGATGTGGTTGTCCCCCGCCTTTCTCCTGCTGTCCTCACCTGCTATGCCTCTGGGGAGCCCCCACCCACGGTGTCCTGGAGCAAGGATGGGGCTCAGCTGGGCAGCAGAGGAGGGGGCTACCGCATCCTGCCCACAGGTAGGGGCACAGGGCAGTCCCAGTGTGAGAGGTGGGGTCCTTCCAGCCCACCTGCTGCCCTCTCTCTGCCCACTGTCTCCCTAGGGACCCTGGAGATCCAGAAGGCCCTGCCTGCTCACGCTGGCCGCTACACCTGCACAGCCCGGAGCCCCGCTGGCACTGCCCGAAAGCACCTGCGGCTCGTTGTGCACGGTATGTGCAGCCTCCTGGGGTTCCACTGCCGGGGGTCCTGCTCCCTCTGCCTCAGCCCTGTTTGGGAGTGTCCCAGAGGCAGCACTTCCCTACTGCTTGCAGAACCCCCCACCCTGAAGCCTCTGCCTGGCATGGTGATGGTGATGGTCAATGCCAGTACGATGCTGTCCTGCGAGGCTACCGGGGTCCCCCGGCCAGAGCTCTCCTGGCAAAAGGATGGTGTTGGCATCACTGGAGGTGAGTGAGAGCTGGCAGGAGGCTGGCATACCTGGTGCTGGGGACAGGTTTGGATCCTCAGGGTTGTAGATGGCTCAGGAGGTTGCTGAGTGATGCTATGCACGGATCACAGAATCAAAGCTGGAAAAGACCTCCAAGATCATCCAGTCCAACCATCTGCCCTACAACTCCCACCCACTGCCTCATCTCCTTAAACACCCTGCTGCCCAGTTGTTGAACCCCTCCAGAGATGGTGCCTCCACCCCCTCCCTGGGCAGCCTGTGCCAAGGCCTCCCCACTCTCTCTGGGAAGAGGTTTTTCCTCTGATCCAACCTGACCCTCCCCCGGCACAAACTGACCCCATTCCCTCTGCTCCTATCGAGTCCTTCTGGCTTCTCCTGACTCTCAGCTGTTGCCCAAGGTGGCTGCTGAAACCATCATTGCGGGCTCTTCGGGACGGACCTTACGCAGGGGGAGCAGTCCCGGTGCCCCAACCAGTTAGCCGTCCATGAGTGCTCCAGCATGGCTGTGCTGCCCCCTCCTGCCCTTCATCCCTGCCCATTCCCGCAGGTCCTGGCCTGAAGCTGCTTCCCAACGGGCAGCTGCACCTCTTCCAAGCCTCCCCGGAGGATGCGGGCACCTACCTGTGTGTGGCTCGTAACCCCTCGGGCACCGCTGTGGGCAGGACCCGGCTGATCGTGCAGGGTAACACAGTGGCCATAGCACCCGAGCTCTCCTCCTTCTCTGTGCTGCATCCTCTTGGCCACCTCTAACATCAAGTCCCTGCCCTCCCACCCCATCCAGTGCCCCCAGCCATCACGACCGGACCCGCAGAGCTGGCAGTGCTGGAGGGGCTGGAGGTGCTGCTGCCCTGTGCTGCCCACGGGGTCCCCGAGCCCCGCGTGTCCTGGAGCCGTGCGGGAGCCCCGGTGTGGGGGCGCAGTGGGAAGGCTACTGTCCTGCCCAACGGGGGGCTGCTGCTCCGGGATGTCCGGGTGAGCATCGTCCATCCCCTCCTGCAGCCGGGCCAGCTGTAAGGCTGGAAATGAGAACCAAGTGGCTCTCGCTGGAGGGCTGCTGACGTGGCTGTGGGCTTTGAGTGGGCAACAGCCAGCGAGCCCGGGCTGCGGCTGGACCGCGGACCCAAGCCCACCCTCCTCTCATCCTCTCCCTGTGCAGGAAGGAGACGCCGGGAGCTATTCCTGCACCGCGGTGAACTCGGCTGGCAGGGCCAGCCACCACCTCTCCCTCTCCATCCTCACCCTGCCCACCTTCACCCGCCTGCCCGGGGACATCGTCCTGAGCCGGGGCGAGCAGCTGGAGCTGGAGTGCTCTGCTGAAGGCAGCCCCCAGCCTCACGTCTCTTGGATGGCCAACGGGCAGCGCCTCACGGGTGTGTGGGCATGGGATGCTGAGCTCATGGCGGTGGCTGTGATCCTGGTGCCACCCCAGGCTTTGCTCTCATTTTTGGGGTCCCTGGAGTGCCAGTGTCTCTGGCTGTGGGGGGTGCTAACCGGCTGGGCCCCAACCACATTGCACCTCACAGATGGGGTGTTGGAGCAGAGTGGCCGGAGCACCCTGTGGCGAGAGGCAGCAGCTCGTTCCGACAGCGGGACCTACGTGTGCCACGCCGAGAACAGTGCCGGTGCCATCAGGGCCAGCGTCTCTGTCTCTGTCAGAGGTAGGTGCCATCAGAGAAACTGGGGTGCCCAGCCAGTCCCCCACTTCTCTCATCCCTTTTCCATCCCCAGAGGCACCCATCATACAGGGGGACCTCAGTTCCTACCAAGTGGAGAGCCCTGGGGGTGATGCCCTACTTGACTGTGATGCCCAGGGCCACCCTGTGCCACTCATCCGCTGGACCAAGGATGAGGTGCCAGTGGTGGCCGGAGGCCGCCTGCGCCAGCTGCAGAATGGCTCCCTGGCCATCCGAGCCGTGAGGGTGAGTAGGGGCTGGGGGTGCCAGAGCAGAGCAGTTTTGGGGACCCTTCCTGGCAAAGCCAAGAGCTGTGCCAACGCTGTCGGTATCTCTAGGGCACTGACTCGGGGCATTACCGGTGTGTGGCAGAGAATGACGCGGGCACAGCAGCCAAGGTTGTCACCCTGGTCTTGCAGAGTGAGTGCTGCCCACATCTGCACCCTCCACTTGAGGGACTGTGGCTTGTGTGACCCCTCAGCCCCCTCCGATCACCCTTAAGGAATACTCTCACTACTGCTGGGCACTGCCAACACTGCTCTCCCTGCCCAGGTGCCCCCACAGTGACGGTGACTCCCCAGGCAATATCAGTACGTGCCGGGCAGCGGGTGCTGCTGCACTGTGTCGTGTCAGGGGAACCCACCCCATCCGTGGAGTGGCAGAGGGATGGGCAGCCACTGCCAGAGGGTCCCCGTGCCCACATCCTGCCCAATGCCACGCTGCTCCTGCCTGCTGCCAGCCAGCATGACACCGGCAGCTACTCCTGCCTGGCTCGCAATGCCCTGGGCTCTGCCATCGCCCACGTCTCCATGGATGTCCGAGGTGGGTGTCTGTAACAGAGCTTGAGGGGCTTCTGGGTGGCTCTGGGCACTGCTGCTGGTTGCAGTGCCATGGCACCCTGGGGTTAGACCTTCTGTGCAGTGGTCAGGAGAGGGTTGTACCCTGCTTTGCCCTAAACCCCTGAATCCAGACCCTGGTTTGCTCTGATCCGCTGGGTCTGTACCCTGCTTCACCCTCTCCTGTCCTGCTGCTGCTCAGCTGCAGTCCTGACCCCAGATGAACCCCAGCAGCCGCCGCTGTGTGCCAACCCGTGCCCTGCTCACCTCTGCTCTTCCTGCATTTGCTGTCCATAATTAAATTCCCATTTCCCAGGGGATCTGCTCCAGCCCGGGCACATCCTCTCGGGGGGGCAGAGGGCCAGGCTGGCTGGCAGCTCAGAGGAAGCACCAGTGCCCTGGGTGGCAGCTGTCTCTGTGTTCCAGGCCTGCTGGGGGAGAAGCAGATAAATCCTGGGGCTGTGGGCAAGACAGAGGGTTGAAGCAGAGCTGGGTTGGGGGGGTGTTGGCACACACCGGGCACAAGACACATGGCCATGCTCACAGCATCCCCTGTGGACGTGGTACCCTGTTACCCAGACCCAGGGGGTCCCTGGGGTGCTGTTGGGGTGCTGCTCACTCTGGCTGCCATCACCTCCAGGAAATGGGAGTTTTGTTGGTGAACAGGTGATTGAGAGGGAGAGTGGGCAACTGCTCCCCTTTCCCGTGGGAGGGCAGCCCAAATGCCACTGCCTCTGTCCCTTTTGCCCCAGGGGAGCCACAGCGGGTGCGGGGCAGCCTGGCTGGGATCATCAATACACAGGAGCTTGGCATTGCCAGCATTGATGCCAGGGTGCTGGATGATCCACGCTCTGGCACCACCACCTTGCAGAGCAGCATCGGTAACATCCCACCCGGTGTAGGTAGGTGCCACCCCTGTTCTCCTCCAGGGGAAGATGAAAGTTGGGTTAAAATGTTGGGGAAAGAATTCTTTCCCCCCAAACCAGCCCTCCCTGTTGTGCCTGTGGATGAGGGAGACCAGGGTGGTTGAGAGAAGCTGGGTGCCCTCTTAGGAGGGTGCTGGCTCTCTGGTGGCATCTTCTCACTCTCACTCTTAGGGCCACTGATGCGGGTGCTGGTCGCCATCATCGCCCCCATTTACTGGTCCTTGGCACATGGTGGTGGGGAGGCCCAGAGCGGGTTCCTGCTCACCCAGGGCACCTTCCAGCATGAGTCACAGCTGCAGTTTGCCACAGGTGAGGGGTGCCAGGGGCTCCAGTGCCTAGCTCCACCTCCATCCTCGGAGTGCACCAGCCCTGGGAGTTCAGCTCGTTGCCCTAACCCATCACTGGGCTGAGCTCTGCAGCAGAGATGGAGCTGTGTTTGGGGGTACCATGGGCTGCCGCTCACTGCTGTCCCTGGCAGGAGAGCTCCTGCGGGTCACCCACCTCGCCCGGGGCACTGATGCTGCCAACACTCTGCTGCTGGAAAGTGTGATCAGCGGGTCTGTGCCTGAGAGCATCGGCGATGCTGCGGTGCTGCTGCAGGTGCCAGCACTGCCCGTCCCCCTCTGTGAGGCCACAGCTCCCATGCTGGGAGCTTGGAATGGGGGAGTCTACAACCTGATCCCCCCCTCCCTGCCTCTCCCCAGGACTTCAGCGAGCGCTACGTGCAGACGGGTGTGGGGCAGCTCTCGGGGGACTCGGTACAGAGTTTCCTGTGGGATGGGCACATTGTCAGTGCCCACTGCAATCACACCATCGTGTATGACCCCCCCGTGGGCACAAAGCCCCCCCGAGTGCATCACATCCGTGCCAGCACCCTCAATACCTCCTACAACTCAGCCTTGGAAGAGCTCTGCTTCCAGCTCCGTGCCTCGGGTAATGAGGGGATTCCCAGCACTGGAGATACTGGACCTATTGTTGGTCCGGTGGGGGTGCCAAGGCCACACGTCATTCCTCATCACATCATCTCTGCTTGATTTCCAGGGACCAACAGAGACCAGTGCCCACTGGGATTCACTGGGAGCCCTGAGCAGCTCTACTGCACTGGTACAGACCCTTCCTGAGAAGGGTGGGGGGCATCTGCTGCCTGGTGCCACCTCCCCAAACCCCTCTCTGCTCCTCAGATGTTGATGAATGTGCTGAGGGCTCCCACGGCTGTCGCTACAACCAGCGCTGCGAGAACACAGCAGGGACCTATCGCTGCTCCTGTCCCCCTGGCTACCGCTCACTGGGCACAGGCTGGCCATGCCTGGGTACGAGCTGGGCTCTCCAGGGATGTCCCTGGGCTCAGAGTGCAGCTCCCCTGCTCTGCTCCAGCCTCACTCTCCCTGTTCACCTGCATCTCCTCATTTCTTCTCCTCCAGACATAAACGAGTGCCTGCGGTTTCCTCCACCGTGTGCCTACGGGTGCCGCAACTTGCAGGGCTCCTACGAGTGCCTGTGCCCCCCCGGCAAGACCCTGTTGCCAGGTGGAGTGTGTGGCACAGCAAGGGTGGATAGAGATGGCACAGAGGGCAGGAGCACCGCCCAGAACCCCATTCTGCGCTGGCTGGGGCCGGGCAGCCGCTCACGGGGACGGTCCTTCTACACCCAACTGGCCCTGCGCCGTGTGGCCAAGGCTGCGGGGCTGGGGGCTCAGGCACCCCCCTGCCCTACAGGCTTTGTCATGAGGAATGGCACCTGCACTGGTGAGTGGGTATCGTGGAAGGGCTTTGCAGGGAGTCTGGAGGCTGTTTTGTGCCTCAAAGGCAGCTCCCGTGCCTGTTGCTGCCCTCTTCCCACTTTGTCTGCACCCCTGGTTGTGGGGTTGGGGTCTCCCTGAGCTTGGCTGTGCTGGGAGAAGGGTTGGTGAGAGCCAGGCTGTCCTTGACGGTTCCCCACCCGCCTTCACCTTCTCACCCTGCAGACCTTGACGAGTGCCAGATGCTGAACCAGTGCCAGCACCAGTGCCGCAACAGCCTGGGCAGCTACCGCTGCCTCTGCCCTGCTGGCTACCACCTGCTGCCCAATGGGAAGACCTGCCATGGTCAGTGCTGGGGGTACCAGAGGATGCCCTTGTATCATGCACACAAGTCCCTCGGGGTGTAAACCCAGACCCCACACTGCCCTGGAGGTCACCCCTTTGGGGCTGCAAGTCTTCCTCCTTCCAGGGGGGAGGTCTGTTCAGCCTCCTCGCCCTGCCAAGCCTGGGCAGCCCTGGTGTGTGATGCCTCAGGGAGGGGGGGGAGGTCTGGGAACTGGGGTGTGAATGCCCACCCAGCACATGGGCACCTTGGTACCCTCAGATCTGTTCCCTGTCTGCCTACAGATGTGGATGAGTGCACGGAGGGCACAATCCAGTGCGACTCCAGCCAGCTGTGCTTCAACACCCGCGGAGGTGCCCAGTGCATGGATGTGCCCTGCCCAGAGGGCTACCGGAGAGGCTCCAGCCCTGGGTGAGTTGTGCTGTGCGGGGCTGCTGGTCCTGTTCTCATAGTACCATGATGTACCTGTGGCTGCTCCCAACACCCCGTATTCACCCCGTGTCTCATGCAGGATGTGTGTTGGTCACTGCACCCCAGACTGTGGCTCAGCCGGACCCCCCACACTGCGGTACCAGCTGCTCACCCTGCCCCTTGGCATTGCTGCCCACCGAGACGTGGTGCATCTCACCCCAGGCACTGCCCTCCGCCGCCACCACCCCATCTTCAAGCTGCTGGACTGGGATCCCAGCAGCCCCTTCACCCTCCGCACAGAGCAGGGTCGTGGTACCATCTTCACTGTGCGTCCACTGCAGGAACCGGGCACCCACCACCTCAAGGTGCAGGTGCTGGCCCCAGGCCGACGGCAGGCACCCAGCATCCTCATCATCATCATCTCCATCTCTCCCTACCCCTACTGATGTAGCCAAGGGACAGGAGGAGGCAGACGGTTACGTCTACCCCTGTCCCTTGCCTACACACATGGCTCAGAGAGAGCTGAGCTTGCACCTTCCAACCCCTCCAGACACCTCCTTGCCCCCTGGTAGCCCCTGCCTATGTTGCCTTCACCCAGGGTTAGCCCCTGACTCAGCAGGGAGGGCAAGCACTCCCGCCAGCCTCTCCTCTCGCAATCGGGTTTTGTTGCATCCCCACAGATCCCAGAGCAAACAGAGCTCTGGGTGACCTTGGCCCCCGATAAAGATGAGGATGAGTCAGGTGACAGCAGCCAGCGAGGTCTCCGTTGAGATGTAGGGTGTGATCCCTGGGGCTGGAGAGGGCAGTGGGCACCCAGCTATTAACCTCTATTAAATTGAAGCAGCTTCGTGTCCAATGTTAGGGTTTTCTTAAACCCCCTGGGTTCTGTGCACTTATTTATTGATGGGATTGTCCCAAATAAAGGTGGGTTTGTGGTTAAATATCAGCAGTGCCTGAAGAAACAGCTTCCTGCAGCGGGTGGGATGGGCCCCTGACTTCAAGGGGCTTTGGGCACCTCCCTGGGAGGCCTTGGACTGGAGAAGAGAGAGGGTCTGGATGTGGCAACACCAAAGGGTCAATGTCCAGCACCTGAAGGTCCAGCTCTGCCCCAGCATCTTCAGGCTCCAGGAGCAGGATGTGGCCTCTGTGCACATGGTGTGGTTGAAGGGATGGACCTGAGCCCACCTGTGCCCAGGTTTGGGTGGGCTCTGTGCCATTAGGTCTGTGCCCAGCGATGGTGCTGTGGTTGGACCCCATCCCTGGAGTCTGCTTTTACTGCATCCATGTAGAGGCACTCGGGTGCCCCCCAAAAAGCCCTGCCCTTAAGGCGAGGGGGATTTCTAGCCAGCTCTGGGGTCCCCAGGCATGTGCAAGGGGTGCAGGAGGTTTTACCCCATGCCCAGCCCTCTGCCCCCTCCGTTTCTGCCCTCCCTCAGGCTCAGGTTCCCTCCTGATGGAGTTTCAAATCAATTCAACCTTCTCCTGTCGTGCTGTGTTGGGGGAAATTTGGGGTCACAGGGCGCAGATTCCCTCTGCCCCCCATTTTCCCACCCCTCGGAGGTAGGGGTGTAGGTGGGCACCCCCTTGGTGCTCTGCGGAGGCCGATGGGAGGGGGTCGGTAGCAGGGGGGAACAGGGGTGACAGACAGCACCTAGAGCAACCTTGCAGCGGGCTGGGGGTGCGAGCCCACCATCCTATCCCTCGGAGGGGACAGTCCCGCCGCGGCCCCGCCCGTCCGCTATAAGGGGGGAGGAGGAGGAGGAGGAGGAGGATGCTCCAGGCACCGGACTGGAGTGCAGAGGGCACTCAGGAGCGGGTGAGTACGGACTCGGCGTGGAGGGATGGGGGGGAAGGGGATTCTTTGCCTTGAGGGACCTGTCCCGTCACCCCTGACTGGCCCCTTGCCACCCACCCACAGGTGTCTCTCACCCTGGGGTGCTGGAAAAGGGCAGGGGAGTCCCAGACCCTTTCAGGGCTGGGAGGTGCAGGTTGCAGTCAAGGATCTTCCAGCTCAGTTTGGGGTGGGGGGGTGTCTAAGCGAATCCTATTTCCCTGAGGGCTCTCCTTCGCCATCGCCAAGAAGGGGAGCTGGGACCTGAGCTGGCACTACCCAGTGCCCTCTCCAGTCTGCTCTGGGAATGGTGGAAGGGGCAGTTGAAAGAGCAATGCTGAGGCAAAGCCCAGCACCAGCAAGTGCATCCCCCCCCATCCTGCATCCCCCGT
>VZRI01001465.1:451489-463281 GCA_013397515.1 Upupa epops
CATCCCCCATCCTCTGCTACGTCCCCCTATCCTCTCCTGCATCCCCCCATCCTCTCCCTCCCCACAGGCAGAAGCAGCTCTCCCAGCCCTTCTGGCAGAGGCCATTCCCCTCCTTACCGAAGTTCCAAACTTCTTATTCCCTCTCCTTACTCTCTCTCCGGGTTTCAAACCCGAATGCACCACGTTCCAGCCGGGCAGCCCGAGTCGCTCTGGGAAAAACCCTGCCCTAGCTCCCACGGAAACTGCTGGAGAATAATAATCAGGGCTGAGAAAGTCCCTCCGCGTTCCCTTCGCTGGGCTTTGTTTGCTCTGATTTATTTATTACCACCCAACGCCAAAACCTCGCGGCTCTCCCTTCCTGAGCTGGCAGACTTGGCACCGACCCTGTTTCCGGAGCTGAAAACACTGGCACCCTGCACTGCTTCTGGGATGGAGGATGCGACCCCAGGGCAAGGTCCCCTGGCCTTGGCACGGGCAGCAGAGCGTGTCTGGGCAGGCAGAGCCTGGAGCCGTTTCCTCTAACCCACCTGCCAGGCCACTCGTGCAGTGAGTGTGCCCGGCCTCAGCAGTGCTTAGTCAGGCTGACAGGAGGGATAGCGATGCTGGCAGCCATCGTGGGGATGGGTTGGAGGGAAGGGGGGAAAGGGGGGAATTTGCCCAGCAAGGAGCCCCTGGAGCAGCGTGGTGCTTGGGCTGGGACCTTTCGGGAACTGCTGCTGCTTTCCTGTAAGTGCCCCATGAGGAAGAAACAGCCCAGCTCTGCGGGGACAGATCCAGCTCAGCACATCTGTGGGGCACTGGGGATCGGGAAATGCTGGTTGCACAAGGCTGGGTGCTGGGTGCTGCCTGTATGGGCAGGCTCAGGGAGCTGACTCGTGGTTATGGGGTTGTTGGACCCTTTTTGTTCCTCAGCAAGAAACCAGCAGCAACAGGCCAGATCCTGCTCTGTGCCAGCTCCAAGTGCCATGGGACGCTGGCCCCGTGCCACACTAGTAGGAGCAAGGTGCTGGGGCATAGCCCAGTATAACCACATCACACTGTGGAAGGTGCTGTGTGGGCCAGCCCGGAGTAACTCGGCACGGAGCCTTCCCCACAGAGGCGGGAGCAGAAGCAGGATTGTGCTGAGCTGGCAGCAGCAAAGTTGCTCAGGGTGGCATTTGGCTGGCTCTGCCATCCACTTTGCCCAGCCAAGAGTCAGCTGGCATCACCTCTTCATGGGGCTCTGGAAGCCACAGTAGGGACCTTCCTGCTCCAAGACCCTCATCCCTCCCCCGGCGCCCTTGGCAGCTGCGTGCTTGTCCAGCTCCTGTCGTGGCATCTTGGCCCAAGGCTGAGCGGCACCTAGTTGCCACGTGGGTGTTTCACATTGGCAGGGAACACGGGGCACTGTAATTAGGACTAATGGCCAATAAGCATTAATTAGACCTGGGGCAGAGCTTTGGGGATGCTGCCACATCCCACACCTGTTGTGCTGGTGGCTGCACAGAGCCGGAGGACAGCGGTGCCCATCTGCCTTGGCGGCTCCACTGTGCTCCCCTGGCACAGGGCCACAACGTGCCAGGTCGTGCCCGAGCAAGACGTCAGGCTGGGTGTCTGCCTGTCTGGGCGCTGCTTCTGAGCCCCATCCCCTGCCATTACAGGGATCCTGCAGAGCGTGGGGCTGTACCAGGGTTCCAGAGCCACGTGGAGTGAAGGTAAGAGTGAAGCAGCTCCTGCGGCTGCCCCAGTCTACCATCGACTCTCTGTTGCTGGGTGCACTGGCTGGTAGGTGGACACAATGCCCTTCCTGGCCAGTAGCCATAGCCTGGACGCCATAGCTATTCCCCTGCTGCTCCCAGCCCTCTCCCTGCTCCTTACAGCCCTGTGTGGGCTCTTGGTTCAGCCTGGTTGGCTCCTAATGCCATGCTGAATCCCCTTGCCGTGGTAGAGGAAGGGGCTTGGCCAGACTCAAACTACCACAGCCCTGGTCCCACAGCAGCACCCAGCACCTGCTGGCAGCAGCTCTTGCTGCCCACAGAGAGCAGCACCGGGTACCTGCATTGAAACCAGAGAGCTCACCCGAGCACCAGCAGCTCCTCCGTGAGCTCCCCTACCTGCTCAAGCTGCTGCCAGTCCTGAGTGTTTATTTCACCCTGGGCTTTGCTCTTTGCCTCCTAGTTATTCATTGTCTGGGTCGTGTTTGTGTTGTCCCGAACATCCCATCCCCAGCACTGCCCTCAGCACCTGGCTGGGCTGTGACAGCCCCCTGGCCAGTTCAGGGGCACTGGGAAGGGTCTCACAGCTGATGGCCACAGCATCCCTGCAACAAGCAAGGGCAGGGGCTGAGGCCATCGTGACCAGCTTTCTCTTTGTTCTGGCAGCACCATGGACCAGCCCAAGGGCACGGTTGTCCTTGCCTACAGTGGTGGCCTTGACACCTCCTGCATCCTGGTGTGGCTGAAGGAACAGGGCTATGGTGTCATCGCCTACCTGGTGAGCCCTGCCATATGGACCCAGACTTAGGGTCTAGGGGTGGGGATACACACTGGGCCATGGATCTGGGGACCGAAGTGGGTGATAGGGGCTCTGGTGTGTGTGTGTGGTTACAGTGGTGATCCCGTTCTTGCTGGTTAAGCATCACCCAGATCACCCAGGCAGGTGCTGCCCTGCTGAGCTGCCAGCTCTGTGCAGCACAGCCTGTCCAGGCCAGCAAATGACCCTCTGCTAATGAGTGCAGAGCACTGGGAAAGGCTAAGTGACCTGGCAGAGTCAGGTATGGCCCTGAGGCATGTTCTCCTGGTAGGGAACACCCCTCTTGCTCATCCTGGAAGGCCTCAAGCTCAGCCAATGTGGGCTCTGCTACACCTTGCATGATCACGGAATCACAGAGTCATTAAGGCCAGAAGAGACCTATAGGATCATCCAGTCAAACCATCACCCCAACCCCACTCTGTCCCCTAAATCCTGTCCCCCACAGCCACATCTATGCATTTTTTGAGCTTCTTCAGGGATCATGACTCCCCCTCTCCCTGGGCAGTCTGTTCCAACCCCTGAGCACTCTGTCAGGGAAGAGATTTCTCCTGATGTCCAACCTAACCCTCCCCTGGCACCACTTGAGGCCATTTCCTCTCCTCCTGTCACTGATGACTGGGGAGAAGAGACCAACCCCCACCTCTCTCCAATCTCCTCTCAGGTAGCTGTAAGGAGTAATAAAGGCTCTTCTCAGCCTCCTCTTCTGCAGTATAAACAGCCCCAGTTGTTTCACACTGATGCTTCACACCAGACTGGGCTTGGGGTGGGGTTTGTGTCCCCCTTTCACCCTTCATCCTGGGTTTTCTCCCTCTCCCAGGCCAATATTGGGCAGAAGGAAGACTTTGAGGCAGCACGGAAGAAAGCTGTGGCTCTGGGAGCCAAGAAGGTAATAGCATCCCCTGCTTTGGATGCCCAGAGAGCTCTGAGCTCCCCACCGCGGTGCTGAGCTCTGGGATCTTGAACATCTGAGATCACCACGTGGGTGGGAGAGTGCCAGTGGAAAAATCCCTTCTCAGAGGTTTTGCACCAAAGTCTTCTGGCAGCACCCGGAAAGGGGGTGCAAAGGCAGCTTCTGCTGCACCAGCCCCAAAGGGCCGGGTGAATGGGACCCCTGCAGTCATCCTCTCACCACAGAGCTCTCTCCACCCGGGCAGGTTTACATTGAGGATGTCAGCAGGGAGTTCGTGGAGGAGTTCATCTGGCCGGCGGTGCAGGCCAACGCTCTCTATGAGGACCGGTACCTGCTGGGCACCGCGCTGGCACGGCCCTGCATCGCCCGCAAGTTGGTGGAGATTGCCCAGCGTGAGGGGGCCCAGTACGTTGCCCATGGGGCTACTGGCAAGGTATGAGCCATAGGGTGCTAGCAGGAGATGCGAGCTGGTCAGTGCATTGGGCAAGCTGTGGGTGCCAGGATGGGTTCTGGGTGCCAGGAGGGGGGCGCAGAGGGTGTTCAGTGGGTGCTCTGTGGGGCTGTACAAAACCCAACTGAGTTTCAACACTTCCTTCTCTCTTCTGGGATTTCTGCTCCCAGTTTCAGTTCTCATTCCCTGTTGGGAGGGCTCCCCTCACCGCTGAACCCCCAGATTTATGTAAAAAGCTGCTCAGAGCAGGAGCTGCCTGGGGCAGGAGCTGACTGGGGCTGAGCTAGCACCCCCAGAATGTTCCAGACACCCTGGGCAATGTGTGGCTGTCCCCAACCCTGCCCTCATCCCTGTCCCCATCCATCCCCGGCTGTCCCCATCCATCCCGGACGGTCCCCATCCTTTTCCTCACCCCTCTTCCCAACCTTTTCCCCATCCCTGTCCCCAGCGCTATCCCCAGCCCTGTCCCCAGCCCTGTCCCACCCTTCCAGCCGCAGGAGGGTCCCCTTGCCGCTAGAGGCAGCCAGAGACCGTGGGAAGCTGTTCAGAGCTTCCCCGAGTCAGACGAGAGCGTGGAGCCACCCTGGGCACCTCCAGCCCCCGCCCGCAGGCTGCGGGGACACCCGGGACAGGGTCACTGGAAGGCTCTGCGGGGCCCTGGGTGCTGTGCGTGTCCCCAGGAGCTGCCGGCTGCTCCCTGCACCCCATCCTGCAGGGACCCAGAGCGCGGACTGTGCCCGACCTGGTCTAGGGGTGGGTGAGATGCCCACCCGGAGGGGTCTCGGTGCAGGGGGCTGGGGCTGGGTGGAGGTCCCTGATGCAGCCAGGGTTGTTGTCGGTCCCGGGGACACGGGGCAGGGGAGCAGCTGTGGGGCTTCATGGTTGAAACAACTCTGCAGTGGGTTCCCCACACCTTTTCCCTGTCACGGGATCATTAAGAGATCTCCAAGACCATCGGTGTCTGTCTCCCCCAGGAGCTGCTTCTCAAAAGCCTGACTCAGGGGTGCCCTGGATAAAAGCACCCCATTACCATAAGGGGGCATTGAGCCACTGCTGGGGTACCACCTCCGCTCCTGGGTACCGCCAGCATCAGCCATCACCACTCACTGGGGCACCCTCAGCTGCTCCCCAAGCCCTCAGGAGGGACCCACTCTGGGTAACTCGACCCGGCCGTGCCAGTCCGCACAGCATCTCAAATGGGAACCATCTGCGGTGTCCCCGCTGCGGCCGCAGCAGATGGATGTGTTTGGGACTGGGGGGGAAATGAGTGCTCTAGGGGATGGATGCTCTCGCCCCTGTGTGACAGTCCGGGGGGATTTCCCAGCCCCGCTGTAAATGTATCTGCCAGGCTGAGAAGAGAGGAGGGGAGCTGGTGGAAAACAGGATTTGGTGTGGGCTGTTCCCTTGGAAGGGCTAACAATGGCCAAGTTGGTCGCTTACCCAGCTACCTGGCCTGGTTAGTGGGGTGAGCACCAGCTAATTAAGACAAAAGGAGGGTCAGGGCAGTTTAATTATGAGCTGCTGCATCCTCCTGGACACCGAGGTGTTGTGCCATGACGTTGTCCTCTCCCTCCGTGTGTTCTCTGGTACCTGTAGGGGAAAAGTACCCGAACCTGGGTCCAGTTTGTAGCAGCATCAGCCCAGGGGAGGGCACAGCTCTTAGGTGACCTCAGGGTCAGTGGCACTGGGGTTTTGAACACCCAGTCATGAAGAGCGCTGGGAAAGGTGGATTTGGGTTCAAATCAGAAATGGAGAGGGACTGAGAGTGACCCTGTGGGATAAAACCTGCCCAGGTTTTGGGAGAATAGAGGAGATAGACGGGTCCTCAGCCTCAGGCCTTGCTTTTCCAGTGAGAAGTGCCAGCAGTCCCATCCCAGTGCCGTTAATGGGAGAAAAGGTGTGATCCCCACCTCCTGCACAGAGACTGTTGGTCGATGAAGTCCTGAGTCACATCAGCCACCCAAGGTGGTCCTCGCAGGGATTTGCTCAGCTGAGGGTCTCCTCACCTACAGGCTGAGCTGCTCTTCCCAGCCGACAGGACAAGTGACTGTCCTGTGGTGGCTGGAATAGAGATCCTGACACCTCTCCCTTCTAGCTCTCTGCTGAGAGGACTTTGATCCCATCCCTGCACAGGGAGAGCTACTGAGAGCAGCTAGGACCTTGCCCGCTGTGCCTGAGGTCTCCAGCATCACACACATGTTCTTCCAGCACCCACAGCCCATTATCCTCCCAGTTCCCTGGATGAAGCTGTGGGGCTGTAGCTGCTGTTTTCTCATCATTTTTAATTCTCCCTCCCTTTTCCCCAAACCCAAAGCTCTGCCAGGCCACGTTCCCCCCATGGTGCTGCACAACCCTAGGCGAGCTGCTCCAGGGTTGAGGCTCTATTCCCCACTGTGGGATCAGGGTGGGGACCACCCACTCCCCAGCCTGCCCTGGTGTGGGGTGACCCCTCAGTATCTCCCACTCACGTTTCAGGGCAACGACCAGGTTCGGTTCGAGCTCACCTGCTACGCCCTGTGTCCTAAGATCAAGGTAAGGAACCCAAAAGCATCCCCTGGGGCTCTGGCTCCTGGCCCCCTCCCCAGCTGATGGGGAAATCAGTTTTAACACCGTTTTAACAAACCACCAGCTGCACAGGAGCAGCGCTTTGGCATTTGAGGGGCTGTAAAGGTCCTTAATTGACCTATTTTTACCCTAAGCACCACGAGGCCATGAGGAAACCACACTGAGGCAGCTGCTGGATAATCGATGCTGCCTGTTTCCCCTTTACATCCAGCTCCTCGTTGGGGTCAGGGGTTTGGGTTACTCCACCCTTGTGTAGGGAGATTACATTTCAGCTAAGGGACCGACAGCCCCCAGGTCTGTGAAGAGCCCTCTCCTCTGGGGAGCCCAAGCAGTGCCAAGGGGTAAAGTGGGTCCAAGGGGTGCAGTGGGACCAGGACATTCTCATCTCATGCTCCCCTGCTTCTACCAGGTCATTGCACCATGGAGGCTGCCGGAGTTTTACCAGCAGTTCCCTGGGCGCCCTGAGCTGATGGACTATGCCAAGGTAGGAGCCAGCATGGGGCATCTGTGGGATGCTGGGGGTAGCTGTGGGTTGCTGGGAGTGGCTGTAGGATGCTGGGAGTAGCTATGAGTTGCTGGGAGTGGCTGTAGGATGCTGGAGAGGTGGCTGGAGGATGCTAGGAGTAGCTATGAGTTGCTGGGAGTGGCTGTAGGATGCTGGAGAGGTGGCTGGAGGATGCTGGGGGTAGCTGTGGGTTGCCAGGAGTGGCTGTAGAACTCTCAGGACATCAGCAGGATGCTCAGGTGGCAGCAGGATGCTCCCCCTGGCAGGCTGGGTGACAACAACAAGCCCTGCACATCATCCCTGCAGCACCACGCTGAAGCCTTCTGCTCTTTCCCCCCTCCCTCTATATTCTTTTCCCTCCTTCTTTTCTGAAAGCCCCGTAATTACCTGGCTATTAATGGCAACTCCGCTTTGCAAGGAAACAGGTCCCAGCTCCCCTGACTTGAGGAACAGACAAAGCAAACCCGTTCGCCTTTGTTGTCCCTTCCTTTTTGAAGTACAAGTTGCAATCAAACAGATTAGAAGTTTTGCATCAGGTTCTTAGGTGCCCACCAGGGTACCTTTTCTTTCGCCTCGACTCGGTGGCAGTGCTTGACAACTCCGCTCAATCAATCAAAAGAGGGGAGGGGAATCAAGCAATAAAAAAAAAAGCAACTCTGTGCAGAGACCAGAAAATTGCTTCAGTTTTGAAATCGCTGCCGCCGGCGGGGCCGCTCTCCGGGCAGAGCCGGGGGGAAGCCGAGTGGGGTGAGGAGCCCTCCAAACCCATTAGGGCCCGAGTGTTGAGGATTGTGTTTGCCATCTGCCGCCGTGTTCTGAAGGGGCGACTTTACGAGAGCTTTCCATATGTTGCCAAACAAATCGTCAGGCAGGGTGGTTATTAGGAGTGCGGAGGGTTTATTCTGTGCAGAAATGGAACATGTGTTTTGGGGTTGGGGGGGGGTTGTTTGGGGTTGAGTTATTTTGTTTAGAAGAGGAGGGGGGGAAAGGGGAAGGGAAATGGATTGAGGCTCTGCTCAAAGAGAATCACAGAATCCTTAGGGAGGGGAAGGGACCTGGAAAGATCATCCAGTCCAATCCCCCTGCCACAGCAGGATCACCCAGACCAAGTGGCACAGGAACACAGCCAGGCAGGGCTGGAACGTCTCCAGAGAAGAAGACTCCACAACCCCCCTGGGCAGCCTGTGCCAGTGCTCCGGGACCCTCCCTGGGAAGAAGGTCCTGCTGAGATTGAGATGGAACCTCCTCTGTTCCAGCTGGCACCCAGTGCCGCTTGTCCTATCCCCAGATGCCCTTGAGAAAGGGTTGGGTTCAGGGTTTGTAGGAGCTCTCAGGCTCTCTGGTTATGTTCAGCATTGGGGAAAAATAAGGGGAGCTTTCTCATGTTTTTCACACTCAGAAGGGGGAGATGTGGGGTCAGGTCCTTTCAGCACATGGATGCTCCCACCTCAGCGCTCAGGGAGTTGTAACAGGATGACAATTGGGGCTCTGTGGTGCTGGGGAATGTGGGGATCCACATCACCCCCACATGGCTGTGGATTTGCTGCTCAGAGCTGGAGCCAACCTTGCTCCATGTCCTGTGAGCACAGGGCAACAGGCACTGAGTTAGCTCTTCCACAGCCTTAGCAGGTATCTCAGAAGCTTGATCCCAATCCATGGATTGATGATCATAGAACCGTTAGGGATTGGAAGGGACCTCAAAAGATCATCTAGTCCAATGACGACCATGATTTAACAACCACAAGCTTTTCCTTCCCATCTTCCTGGCCATCAAGAAGCCTCTGTTCAATCCCTGTTCCTCTGTCCCTGGCTGAGGTCCCTGCTGGGGTGAGACTGAAATGCCAGGCTCTGGTGATAGATGGGCTGTATGGACATGCCAAGGCATATGAGAAGCCAGAACCACCAGCTCCATCCCCAGTTTGCCTTGGCCACCCCACAGCAGGGTGGGCAATGGCCCTGTTGTCAGCTCAGGGCCCTCTCCTCTGCGCTAATTCCCCTGCGTATTCACCTCCTCTTCACAGGCAATTTCCCCCATTGAAGTGTCAGCAGATAATTGAGCGGCTGGTGACCTTGCTAGGGACCTGGGCTCAGGGCTGGGCTGTGAGGCAGCCACTGTGGGACCATATGTCCATGGGCATGGGGTGCTCGGGGTGCCTGGACTCGGGGAACACCCACCTTCTGTGTCCGCATCACCCTGGGTTTGCCCGAGGCTGTGGGGACACACGCTGTCCCCTCACAGCAGAGCACCCTGTGGTGGGTGGAACCAATGACCTCAGAGGTCTCTTCCAAACCCTTCCGTGGCTGCTTTCCCCGTGTCGCCTCCCCTCGCTGAGTTTGGATCAGACATTAGGAAGGATTTCTTCACCGAGGGGCCAGGGGTCAGAACAGGCTGCCCGGGGAGAGGGAGAGTCACTGGAGGAGCTCAAAAAACGGGTAGCTGAGACCCTGGGGAACAGGGTTTAGTGGGCAGGGTGGGGTTGAGGTGATGGTTGGACTGGATGACCCTGTAGGTCTCTTCCAAACTTAACGATTCGATGGACAGCACACGACCCCCATGCTGACATCTCTGCTGCTTGGGTTCATGTGGCTTCTGCTCAGCTCATGGCACTGCTGGGGTGGCTGTTCTCCCCCAGCCACATTGTGTCCCTGACATCCCCGTAGAGGTGATGGGAGCAGATATTGCCCAGGGTCACGGACAGATGCTCCCCTTGCTCTGTGCTGCCTTGCTGGTGGCCGTGGGTTGTGCTTTTGGGGCTGATCTCAGCTGGAGGCCAGTGCTGGCCAGGGCTGGCTCTCCCCATGGGCTGGCTCACCCTCACTTCTCCTTCTCTTGGCAGAAACATGGGATTCCAGTGCCTGTGACACCCCAGACACCCTGGAGCATGGATGAAAACCTCATGCACATCAGGTGAGAGGCTGGGTGGGCAGGGAGCTCCTGTGGGGTGAGGCCCCCAAACTTGGGCTCATGATGTCCTCGGTCCTGCGTGACCTGCACAGCCCTTGATATCTCCAGAGTTCCAGGCTTCTGTGCCCAGTGCTGGCCAAGGGTGACCCCAAAACCTCCAAACTGCCTCATTACCCAGTTGTCCCTGTCCCAAGCAGCACCATCCATCTCCAGGGCTCTCCTAACCCTGGCTGTCCTCACAGAGTTGCTGGAGGTCTTTATGGAGACCTTTACGGGGTGGTAGGAGTCGAGGGGTCATCCTAGTGGGTTCTGGGGTTGCAGATGCTGCGGTAACTTCTCTCCCCTTCCTTCTGCAGCTACGAGGCCGGGATCCTGGAGAACCCCAAGGTAATCGATCACAGTGTCCCACCAGCACTGCAGCCACGGGGCTGGGGGCGTCTCTGTGTTTGCAGCCTAATTGGAAATTTCACGGCGGGGTGGCCCTGCCGCCCACCCCAGCCCCTCCGCCTCGTTAATCGCCCCTGGCGTGAAGGGACAGTTCCAGGGGGACACCAGAGGGGACAATGTGGTGGGGCAGCAATAGAGGACCAATTAGACAGGTGAGGTGGTGCTGGGAGAACTGGGACTGGTGGCTGATGCTGGAGGTCCAGGCTGGCCCCTGGCTTGGGAGTTTCCTGTGCCAGCAGCCTGCCTGGCCCCCCCACCTCCCCTTTCCCACCCTCGGGGGGAAGCGGGGTAAAATCTCCTTTTGGTTGGTCCAGTGGGACCGCCAGCACCCATGGGGGCAGCTCTGGCTGTTTAGGGCTGAGACCCTAGGTGGGGAGGGGGGGCTGTGGGGGCACATCCCTTCCACTAGGGTGAGTCCAGCCCTGGTGCCTCTAAATGGTGCTCATGGTCCTGTTGCCAGCCCCTGCCCTCTCTGTTCATGCTCCAGCGGGTCCTGGTGGCTACTGGAACTATCCATCAGGGCTAATTAGGGGGAGAGGAGGGGGAGGCAGGCAGAGAGGGAGAGGAGCTGGCTGGAGTTCGGCACTGCAGTCAGCTCCCTGGGACTGGCGCGTGCCTTCAGCTGGGCTGAGGAAGAGGAAGGATGGAGAGGGGGGGTCCCACTACCACTTTGGTGCCCTCTGCACACGTGTCCATAGGTCGGGCTTTGCAAAACCAGGTCCTTGGGTGCTCTCCTCCTCCAGGAGAGGGTTTGGCTCAGGGATGGGTTGTCACACCTTTAGCTGGAGCTAGTAAGGGACTGACCCTTCCCAGTGCCCCCGTCCTCACCCACCTGTCTGCACCCAGCACCTCCTCTTCGGGAGGACCCTCAGGCTCTGCCAAACCAGTGTCTTCCCACACCCAGCTTAGAAAGTGGGATGACCAGTGCCCTGATCTTGTCCCCCAGCATCTTCCACCCAGCACTGGGAGCCGATTTCCCAGAGCACCGTCACCTCCATCCCCTTCCCCATAGCAGGAAGCACCAGCACTGGGCATCGGAGCATCCACAGCCCAGATCCGGGGTGCCAGGCAGGACGATGGGGTCCCCTCCCCAAAACCCCCGGGACCTGCCAAACGCAGGGATTTGAAAGCAGATGGTTGAGCTATTTTCTGCCTCTGTGAGGCCCGATTGAAGGGCAATGAGGCAGCTAATGCGGAGAAAGATAGAAATTTACTTGCTTTAACTTCATATGGCACTCTGAAAGAGTTCATTCAGTCCCGGGCACAACAATATCAGCCGGATGAATAAACCATTTGCGGCATCGATAGCTCTGCATCATGGTTTACTTCATGGACCATTTGCTTCCAATTTCTTCTCTTCTTGCCCCGTTTTTCTTGCTTCTTTCTTCCCCCCTCCCTCTTCTCTCCCTTTCCACACACTCTTCCTTTTTTTTCCCCCTTCCCCCCCCTTTTTTTCCCCCTTTTTCCTTCTTTTCCCCCCTTTTTCCCTTTCTTTTTC